>CM031240.1:398731347-399182783 GCA_018340775.1 Taxus wallichiana var. yunnanensis | reverse complement strand
TTTGATCCTTATTATGGCTTCCCAGCACACATAAATTAAGATCTTGGTCGACTTTCTTCACTCATCTTTCAAGGTTTAGAGAAAAGTCTCGTAAGTTGAATTTTTTTAACAATATTGGACCTTGCTCTTGCTACTTATTGTTTAGAGTATTTTGGTGTGGGAATTCAACTTGGCCTATCATCTAATACTATAGTGACCAAAGTGTGCAAATAATGCATAGAAGAAGGAATTTTTTAGGAACCTAATATTTTAGATGAGGCCTTACTTTAAGAATGTGATCACCAAGCTCCTAATCCATGTTAACGAAGGCCTCATTCTTTTCCCCTTCTCATTCCTTCTCTTATTTTAATTGTGTTATCTCTGCATTCTTATCCTTGTTATCTTCAAGTAGCTCTCAAATGGTGGTGGCATTATCAATCTTCCTCTACACCACCTTAGAAGATACCTTGACCAAATCATTGCTGACCTACTCATCTGACATTATAGTGGGTTTTATTGTCATGTGTCTACTTTTTGGTTCCTTCTTCACTCTGCGTGAGACACATGACTCTTCACACACATCAAAATGTAGTTCATCCATATGAGTCTAAATGGACTAGGATAATTGTTTCCTTGTTCATGTGGTAGCCATATTTGTATCCATCATCTCCAACCGATATAACTTTTTCAGGCCCACAATGCTCTAAAAATGGGTGTGGAAGATTTTTCTCATGTCTTTAACATATCCCATATTAGGGACAACATATTCTTCACTTGTACTCTCTCTTTTTGTCCTCAGCCCCTTAGGAACCCGGGTGCCAGGGTCTGGAGTTGGCCCTTCTCCTTCTTGAGTAGTAATGGGCACACTGGGTGGCTCTCCCAAATATTTCTTTGCTTCTTTCACCCCTTCCTCATCATCTCTCATCTCCTCATCCTGGGGATCTTCTACATCTTCAAGTTTAACTGGGGTTCTGGCGCACTCTCCCATGACTCCTCGTTATCTTGAAGCTTAAAAAATTTCTCTTCTTTTTCTCGAGCATTTATTTTTTAGGGGAGAGTCAAGGTGACCTTCCTAAAGGGTGGGATGTCCCTTCACCTTGGGTTCAGGTTCATCTAAACACCCTCTTGACTCGGCGTTCCTCATGGAATATGTCTATGTCCAAAGATTCCTCTTCTCCTTCATCGTGGAGGAGTATCTACATACTCACTTTCTACTTTGTTAGTGGGTTACCTCTAGCATCTGTGGTCTAAGCCTCCACTATCCTCATTGAGTTCTCCTTCCTCATCTTCCTCTAAGGTCAAGGTAGGATTTGGAGCTGCCACATTTTCAATTGTATGCTTGCCTTTAGGTGGGCCTAGGAGCATGAACTCATTCTCCACATATTTTCCCTTTTCCATCCTAGGATTAAGCTAGAGATAGATAAGCGCGGCCCCACTATCCCCAATGGCCAAACTTACTGGCTTCATACTTATAACATCATAAATAATCCTTTCAATGTAGGTAGATCGACCTAGATAAACATACATTTTTCTTAAAGTATGGTAGTCATAGTCTACCTTGTCTACATTGTAGCTTAACCAACACGCATTGGTAAACCTATGCCGCCGCTGGAAGAATCGTGCTATGAAGGAATACGGTAGTTTGCACCTAGGACTCCATTTCTCGTCCTTCATTGTAAAATACGCAATGCAAAATTTTTGATATACCACAAATTGCATGGCCTTTCCCCACCGAGGGTAGCTCCTTTGCAATACGTCATTCCTCCTCGAAGACGTGTAAATTCATTCACACCATAACTTCAACCTTTTCTTGAATGGACCACTCATTGATCCTTCACACAAATAATTTTCAAACCTCTCTACAAGGGAATTCTTTTCCACGGGGTATTCCCATATTTTGTTTTTGGCCCATCGGGCACCCCAATTTCTACAAATAGAAGTGATAACATGAAAAGGCCAAAACTTATCTTCTCACCTATGTGCGCTTCCTCAATGATTGTATATGCTATGTACCTTGCTAAGTTATAAACTTCTCCTTGTGAAATCTTCTTAGCAACATGTAGCCACATGATGTTCACCTGTGACCACCTTTTTTGATCATTCAACTTGGTGAGAAAGTGTGCGGCCACCTGTATCATAGGGTACTTCCTCAACTTGTAAATATCCATCTCACGTAGACCCTTCATATATCCCAACTCCTTTCTAGTGGCCATGATAATTGCCTTGTCAATTAGATCACTGCTAACCTCTATCCCTGTGCACTTTAATATTATCAACGTAGCAATTAAGGGTGTTGTGATCCTCATCCGCCGCCCAACAAAGTAGAATAATTCCTCATGGACTCTACTCATCAACCACCAGTATAGATTCTCTAGTTTTCCAAAGTATGGGAGTTTGTACAACTGGTACACCCCTACCTTCTTCAATAAATTCTCTCCAACATCATCATAAACTAACATGTCATCAATTGTTCACTTATTGGTATTTATATTCAGCAATATGTCCAATTCCTCCTTGTTCTTGGTGGTGCAATGTTTGTAGTCACACACCTTGCACTGCGGATATGGGAATCCCAATCTCGTCCAATAATTAATTCTTATGGATACTACATTTCCAAAAATTACTTTTAGGAGAATCCTCAACCTAGATTTATAACTTCTTCTTACCCTTTTTCCTACTCCGTGTGCTTTCCTCAATTCCATGATAAGAAAAAGTTGTACCTTTTTACCTCTGTCAAGCAAGCTTCTATGCCCTAGCTCAAAACCGTGTGCTCTATCTTGAGACCATGTGCCCTAGCTCCTTCTCAACCCTGAAAATTTATTTCTTCTCTCTACATGCTTCTACTTCGCTCAAACCCTTCTCGAATGGGGATGCAAGCCAATTCTATGCACAAATCTACTCTCCTTGCCTGGTTTCACAACTCTCTACACCTCAACACATTTTTTCTTGGTTTGGTCGTCAACTATCTCTCTCGAATACTTGTGATCACAAAGGTATAAATGAACCCACATCACGTCTTTATATAGAGTTGGGAAAAATTATCGCATTTCTTGCTCCTTTACCTAATACCGATCCTCTCCGATTAATTGACCATTTTCCTAATTTTTACGCGATACACCTACATGCCACATCTATAACCTTTAAGTGTGCCTCCCTAAATTTTGGCTACAGACCTCCTTCTGTGCACTTCCATGCACCAAATTACCTCACCATTGTGCCTTCCTCTAGTATTTTTTATAGCCGTAGCTTACCTCGCGTTATATTGTGCATTCATTCATTTCCAACTATGGTCTTCTTTAGGAGAAATTTTCTTTCTAGCAACACCTTTCCATACTATCTACACTTTTTAATAAGAGAAATCACATGTAATAGTATAACAGTATTTTTTATGCGTACCCATATTTGAATAACAACCAACCCACACCAAGGGTATATGCAGTCCTCTGTGCAAAAAAACACTTCAGATTGTAATCATCTTATAGCCCGCTGACACACTTATTACACAAAACACTGAACTAAATTGACAAATCATAGTTATGAAGAAGGAAACACATTAAATGAAATATAGTAAGGGAAATATATACCAAATGGTAATATTTATTTATTACAAACACCAAGAAGGCTTATTTATAGTAGGGATTCAACATACTCATGTTCAAGTAACAGGGTAACCGTTTTCCATCAAGAACCTCCAACTGGAAAGCGCTTGATTCAAGTATGTGGGTGATAACATACGATCCCATCCAATGCACCTTAAGATTGCTTGGGTGGCGCAGAAACTTTGAATCATAAAGAAGCACCATCTTCCCAACCTCAAGCTTCTTGTCCTTGATGTGTTTATCATGCCATGCCTTATGTCTGGACTTTTCCTACTTCTAAATCCAATGTGTTATGGTGCATCTCTCATCTAGATGTATTAATTTTTCAATTATTTCTTCCAATTTTTTCTCATCAGCTAGACCTCTCACGAGCGCAATACACAAAGAAGGTAACATAAATTCTATTAGAATAACTACTTCTGTGCCAAACACCAATTGAAATGGTGTGGCCTTATTCAACCTTTTGTAGGTTATTTTTTATGCCCAAAGTATAGCAGAAACTTTATCATCCCAATCTTTCCTTCCAACATCAAAATTTTTTGTCAAGGTCTGGCACAATATCTTATTAAAGGCCTCAACAATACCATTTTCTTGAGGGTGATAGGGTGTGGTTTTTTGGTGTACGACCATAAATTCATCTAATAATATCATGATGGTCTCACTCAAGAAATGTGTGCCCCTATCACTTGTCAAAATCAACGGACATCCATACCAAGTAAGAATACTTTCCCATAGGAACCTTACATGATGTAGCCATTGTACAATCCCTTTCAGTAGGCGCTACTTCTTTCCACCTTGTAAAATAATTTGTACAAGTAATGATGTAGCATGATCCATTCTACACATGGCTAGGGAAATAGTACCCACAAAGTCTATTTCCCATTTTTCAAATAGCTATGCACTAGTAATAGGCCTTAAAGGCATTTCATCTCTTTTCCCATGTTTTCCAAGGCGCTGACAGTGATCACATGCCTTACAATACTCCTTGCAATCCTTATACAAGTTTTCCCACCATAAACTAGAGAATAAAATCTTGCGCGCAGTGGCATCACCTACATATTGTCACACTCCGCAACACCTCCATGAGCCTCTTCCATGATTGTCATGCACTCATGCTCTAGTACACACTAGAACAATACTTCATCTCATCCTTTTTGTATATGGCATCGCTGATCAACATGAAAGGTGAGGCATGAATTGCAAGTTATTTCTTTTCCAAGGTTTTATTTTCTTATGGCACCATACCTATGCGTAAAAAGACAAAAATATCCTCTAATTCCAAGGGTGCGTGGTTTAACTTGTACAACTATGCATCTAACATTGTATCTTCAATTGTCTGTGTGTCCTCTTCTGAATGAATTCTCGATAAGTGGTCGGGGCCAGAGTTGATTTTTCCTAGCTTTACTATGACTATAAAATCAAACTCTTGGAATAAAATAACCCATCAGCATATGTGCCCTTATAAAATGGGATTATTTACCAAGTATTTCAATGTCATGTGATCTGTATAGAACACAAAAGGTGTTGCTAGCAAGTATTGTCTAAACTTATGCAGCATGTAGATCATTGACAAGGCCTCATGCTCTATAGTTGTATAATTTTGTTCTATAGGAGTCAAATTTCTACTAGCAAAATAGATAGGATGATCTATAATACCTTCTCTAGGTTGAGCTAATATTGCACTAATGGCCATGCCAGAGGTGTCCACATGTATGTGAAAAGGTTGGTTCCATGAGGGAAAGCACAAAATAAGTGCCATAGTAAGCCTCTCCTTCAACGCTTCAAATGTGCATTGTTGTGGTTCTCCCCAATAGAATTTCCCTTTACCTTTTAATAACTCCTCCAAGGGCGTGGAAATCTTAGCATATCCTTTGATAAAAAATTGTAATGACCTATGTGGCCCAAGAATTTACGCACCTCACTCTGACTAATAGGATCCTCCATGCCTAATATACATGCAACATTGGTTGGATCTACTAACAAACCCTCCTTGTAGATGATATGCCCTAGCAAAGTTCCAAAGGGTGTAGAAAATACACACTTCTTGATGTTTAAGGAGATGCTTAATTGTTTGTACCTCTCAAACATTAATCGCAAGTTGTCACAATGATCCTTGACAAGCCCATATACTGTCCAATCATCTAAGTAAACCTGCAATAATTTGTGAATAAAATCTTGGAATGCTTGAACCACAATGCATGAAAATACTGCAGGTGCATTCTTTAGTCCAAAGGGAATCACCATGTATGCAAAACTTCCCCATTCAATGGTGAAATTTGTCTTCTCTTGATCCTCCTTTGTAATTCTTACCTAATGATACCCAGAGAATCCATCTGTAAAAGAGTAAATTTTGTGCCCTGTAACGCCTTCTAATATTTCCTTGGTGAAAGGTGTAGGAAAAGGATCAATCACACATGCAGCATTTAGCTCCTTGTAGTCCACACAAATCCTAATCCAACCATATTTATTTATACCGACATCGTCAGGCTAACCCATTATAATTCTTCCAGGGGATTAATTATGCCAGATTTCAACATCTTATCAATTTCTTCTTTAAATTTTACGCACAGGTTAGGGTTCATCTTGTAAGGTCTCTTCCTAACTAGGTGCATACCTTCCTTTAGATTAATCTTCATCTCACCCAAAGAATCATGCACTCCATTTAACTCATAGTAGACCCTAGGAAATAAGTACTGGAAATCATGTAGTAACTCAATTATCTTATCCACCTCATAATTAGACCAATAGTCTCCAATTATGGCCTCCTTAGGTTCAATATCTGTGCCAATGTTCACTTTCTTTGTCTTCATAGGTTTATGATAGGCGTGTGCCTTCTTATCCACACTGTCTAAAACCTTGCACATACCCTCTGAATGATCTATGTCTAAATTTTCTACTTCTTCCTCATCCACTATGTAGACCATCTTTCCTTTCTCCTTCTCAAGGAAAGCGCACTCAAGTAGTGCGACATCTATCTCATCTACTTCATCAAAACGTGCTCCTAGGTATGCCTCACCAAATAACTCCTGAATGAGTTTTTCATCCTTTGCACTATCGCCCATAGTCAATCACTACATATCTCGTAATGCCTCTTTCACCGAAGGTTTAGTGGAGAGGTAGTCAAAAATTTGGATCATTCCTGTAGTCAATTCTTTCCATTTCTAGTCTCGCTATGCAGCTCCACATAAACATAACAAGCGCACACAAAACCACGTAAAGTGAAATAACATTTGTGCACCCACAACAAAGGTGGAAAAGCTACATGTCCTTCTTTCCGCAGTCTCTCACACTGCTGAACATGGTGCTGAACAAGATGATTACCATGGTATGTGTAGATTTGAGTAGGCATATTTCTCTTGAGAAACTAGGTTGTTAGAGAAATTCTCACATCATTCCATTCTATGAGATTATCCCTATGAACCATCCACCAAAGTGTGTTACTATCCCGAAAGGTGGTATATACTAACATATTTCTTTTGTCCACTTGATCATTCCATTGTTCTTCCATGGTGTGCAGGACTACCTCAGGGTCTTCTTCAGTAGTGTACCAGGGTACAAGGTTGTTACCTATCCTCCTAATATAGTGAGGTCTTCCTCCTTGCGCATATGCACTTCTTACTTCACGCCCTAACCATCTTATAGGTGCCACATGCCCAATTATCATAGGTAATACTTGTAGTATTACTAATGGATTATGCATCATCCCATTGGAATATTCCTACCTTAGATGGCTCAAGTACTTCTGGATCTTGAATGGTGCACACATAAAAAAATTTCAGGTCTTCCTCACTTAAAGGTTCAACATAAGGTGCAGATTTCCCATCTATCAAAGGGATAATAACTTGCTCTTCCTCGTTCTCAAAACTTATATACGCCTTATTGAACCATAGATCAAAATTATTTGCATAACATCAAGGGCACCCAAGTAAATATGGGAATATTTCCGCTCTACGAGCGCTAAAACCTCAAAGTTCCCAATAAACTTGACCCCATGTATAGTAATGGATGCATCCTTTAAAAATCCTATCAAAGTATCCTTAGTTCGATTTTCCATAAATAGTACATTAGAGGATGGTTGTAATGGAAGTCTTCCCATTTGCACCCATGCATCTAAAGTAAGCACATTAACTTCCACGCCTATGTCAATCAATATATTTATCGAACGCCACCCATCCACAATAACATTCTGGGTGATCTCCTTATCATAATCCAAGATATGAGGAGGGAGATTAGCATGTAGGATCTTCCATCCATTCTCAATACCTACACGTGGAGTGTTTCCCTTTAACCAATTCCCTAGTAATGGAATAATATTCTCCTGGTGCACCATCTTACATACCTGTTTCATATCATCAACATCCGACTAGAACGCTCTCTCCTCCCTTCTTTTGTTTCTAACTAACATGAATGTTCCTTTAAACATTGTATTTCACCCTAAATATTTCTAAGAACCTCCATGGTTTCCTGATAAACCTCCTTCTGATGTGTAGGATCTAGATATCTTGCATATAAGACCTCCTACCTAGTAATGGTAAGATTTTTTTGCAATTATTCTCTGGCAAGCACAACTTCAGTGCGTGTAATAATTTTCACAAGTACTACCTCAAGATCTTGTGCCAACTTTGGCATCCATTGGTTTTCCATGGAGCGTTATATTTTAACCATCCATATGCCCTTTTTCTCCTATTTATGTTGCTTGTTAAGATGCTCATATAAGTTTGGGAACTCTTCATAGTTATGATTCTTGACACAAAAAGAAAAAGTAATATTCTAAGGACATTCGCACTGTAGTGGTCGGAGATCCACACGTATAACATGTTCCACATGGAAAATCCCCTCGCCCACAACTATGGCCTTGGCCCCTAAATCCACCATGGTATCATCACCTCTTCCATGACTTCCTTCAAAGTTCCCTTTATTTCGATCATAGCGCCCTTGAGTGTGATCATCATCATGGTGCTCACTTTTACCTTTAGATTTATCCAAGACTCTTGTCTATCGTATACCAATATCAATGGCATCATGGATTTGATAAATCAACCTGTAATCTTTGGTATTGTGATTCATGGATTGGAAAATCTTGGAGTAGTAAGATAGGTTCTTCCTAATCACACGTTGTAACAATGGGCGAGAATTGCATCATGATCTAAATGACATATCTCAAAGTCTAGCAACAATGAACGAACTGATCTCCAAGGGAAAATATCCATATTCGGTCCCTATACTTCATAACCTATACACCAAATCCTAGTTCATGTCTCATGCACAAAGTTGGTGATAGTTTCTCGATTTCTTTGTCATAGCTACAATTTGAACTTGTAATAATGGGCTCACTCCACTATACATACTTCGAATGCATCGGTGTGCATTGCTACTTCAAGTGCTTTGACGGATCCATATATATATATATATATATATATATATATATATATATATATATATGTGATAGCCCTCCTACAATGTGTGATCAAGCCTCCAATGAACTACTGTGCATGCTAGATTACATGGATATCATAGGTTAGCTTGGAAAAAAGCATTTTGAAATGGACATCATATTCCCAAACACTCTCGGTGGTGCCCTACTTAATATCCTTGAGCGCGCTTATACTTTTCTATTCAAATTCAAGGATATAAAATTCCTTAATGAAAGCATCTCATAACGTTGTATAATCCACACAAGTCGATCAAGGTCAAACTTCCGATACCAAATGTGTGTGCATCCTCGCAACATAGTTGCAAATTGAATTGTCTCACTCTCGAAGTCGTTATCCATTTTTACGCCACAAGTATCTCACACATGTGCACATTCTCAAAGAACATTTTCTATTCCCTATACTCGAAAGATGAAGTGACATCTCCATATGAATATTATGGGGTTGGTGAGGACCATGCCCACGGACCTAGAACCCCTTATGTTACCTCTCGCATCCGCACTCACCGTAACTAGAGCCACCTATGCCCCTTGATCCTCCACCTATAGCAGGAAGTGAACCAAAGGATTTTCTTCCTTTTGTCCCAACATCGGTACTAAATTAAACTCATACACCTGTGGAGGTGATACTATTCCTAGAGATGAGTCCAAAATTCTACGCGTCTAAGTTCTCGTGTCAACAAATTACTTCAAAAGGTACCTCCAAATAACATGAAAGACCTCTACCCGACCATAGATGAACTTGTTATTTGATTTAATCCTCGTTATTCTACCGCTCAAACTAACTTACCGACTACTAGTTGTACTAGAAACCTGAAAACCAAGCGCAAGGGCTAGGTCACTGTAGATTCATATGCACACCCATGACTCATGTTATCTCGATGGCTCACTCTCATAAGATTCCAATGAGGGTTCCTTGTCATGATTTCCCAAATGGGGAGTTCCAGATGCTTTGCTCCATGCCCTCTCGTGGTGAGCTCCACATCCTTCATGAGCCATCTCTCTCCTCAATGCCTTCCATTCTCGGAATATTGAGCTTCTTCCCTAAATCCCTCTCGTGTGCCTCATTGTACTTAAGATACCTTTTCTCTCTTTTCTCTCTATAGCTAGGTCTGTCATCCTTCACTAAACCCGATCCTACCCCCATGCGTGGTGGGGTTTAGCTATCCATTGGATTCTCTTCCAAATTCAGGGTTACCATCAAGATTTTGATCTCCAATGGAATGCCTTGCAAATAGGTTCATCCGGGATAACGTAAAAACTAGAACTCAACTACCTCTAGGCATGAATAAGTGGAAATTGAGTACTCCAAAATATAGTTATTCATAACACCACGAAACCAAGTGTCCACAAAGGCGCATCCAAATAAAATAAACATCATAGAAGGCCCGAAAATCTTCCCGCATCGGAAAAGTGTGTGAAACCTCCAATTCCTTTTAGATGCATAAGTAAACCACTCACTCACATGCTATATTGGAAAGATAGCAAAGAAAATTTGATATTAATAGTCATATAAATTATGCTCCACCCACGTGCATGCATCAAACTCAGATCCAATGCTGAATCTCTAAGCATATTCTTCTTCCATATATACTATCCACTCCTCAACACTTGATAAGGTCAACCGGTATGTATTCATCATAAAACATCCTGAAAACAGTTGAAAAATAGGTCCTAGCAATGGAACCAATGATGCAGCCTAAAATTTACTATGAATAACCAAGGAGCGTTGGCACATCACTCATAACTTAAGCTGAGCACTCACCTAAAGCATGCAAAGGTATCAGGTCCTCGTTAGAGTTACTTGTACATGATGTTAACATGATGTTGTTTAAGCATATTCATATTCACAGCTAGTAGTAAACCACCCACAGTGCATAAACTAGATCTAGAACTTAGATTATATGAAAAAAACTAAATAATAACTTTGATAAGATTAACCATACAAGATCTAGATTCAGTTATGTGTAATGTAATTATCCAACCAATATATTCCATTTCATTAAATATTGTAAAACACATAAGCTTTTTACACTATATCAGCATCTTCATGAGTCATGTGCATGTCAAAACTAGGAGCACAACTCTACAATAATTCACCACACCAAACTACGCAAATCAATACATATTTATAGGGGTGGGGCCTTCACCACCCATGCACTTCTCAAAATAGGTCACATGCTAATAAGAGACATGCTCCTTTACAATAGTATGCCCAACATATAAGTTCTTTAACAATATATGTCATATAGTTAACTCCAGGTAGAAATCATATTCCTAGCTTAACCTATGTATGGCACTTATCTGCCACTTGTTCCCAAAATACCATTGCGTGGAGCGCATGTCTTCATCTCTGTGTGTGCTCCGCATGTTATCTCCAAAAACAGTCCTTATCCACAAAACGGCTAAGTCCTGATCCAAAGTGTTCGCGCACACGTTTCCTTTCCTATCTTCTCATGCCTTCAAATACACCTTGTTCCCGTGCGTGCATCCTTCGTGTGTTTCTTTCTCCTTAGAGCAACATTTTTCTACTCAACAGCACAAAATTTTTCCACCAATAAAGATGTTGATAATTCAAGACATGGAAACTAAATATCTTAATTATCTCTCTCCACATTGTTGTGATGTAGCCGTGAAATGGTTATTGTATCGCTCCTTGTTTACGCAAGACAGTGCAAGTGAGAGAGTTAAAAGAGTGGTTTGTCAAAATTACTAAGCAAATATCATTGATTAAATGAAAATTTTACTCAATACGAATATGGATATTATTCATTAACAAAATTTGTAGATATTTTAATTACAACTTGTACTTGTGCCACAATGGGTACCTTATTTATTACTTTCGTATTACAATTGTTAATAGCAACAATTATAACACCAACATTAATATCTTCAATGGGGCTTAAAATTCACAATTATTTTCTAATTTTTGCTTCTCCACAACAATTGCTCTCCGTTCCAGAGCAAATACAAAGAGGCTCCTTGGTGTTTGTTAGTTGAAAAATGACCAACAAAGAACCCGCAAATATATTTTCTTAGAATTCCATCAATATCAAAGCATCACTCTGCCAAAGAAACACCCCGCCCCTACATTTCCACAATTGATCTTTGCCACTTCCATGTTGGTGCTTTCTACATACTAATGTAAGCTAGCATTATTTACTATTTAAGAGATGAAGACTTGTTTGTTTGGTTATTTCAAAAAATTACAATGTTTATAGAGACTTTACATAAATTAAACTTCAATTTGGGATATATTGCCAAAAAAATATTAAAATTTTGTTAATTTTAACATTAAGATATCATTTTAGATGCATTTCTTACATAAATTTCTATTAATATAGCTTCAAGGGAGAGAAAATTTCCTAATTAATGATATTTTGACAAATTCATAACTCAAGCAAATAGATGAAATAGATATAAAAGTTCATGGCTCTAGGGGTTAGGTATATAATAACTATGCAAAATTTATTTTGATCTCTATGATTTTTATATTTGCATAACATGAAAATTCTATAACCATATTATTATCAAAATAGATAGGATATTTATCATTTACCAATATTTACACTTTCATAATACTACTTAATAAAAAGTAAATATAACTATAAAGTATTGAAAAGGGCCATTTAAACTTATATTTTGAATGTCACGAAAATGATAATTGGTTGTGGCTATCTAATCTATACAATATCACTCTCATAGTACAACTCCACATACATGTTATATGAAATCATCATGCATAATGTGCAGCTTAATAGATCCTACCTACAAATGTGAGTTGTTCTTACATATCAATATCTATTAAGGATTAGTATCTAATGATTTAGTGTTGAGTAGTTGGCAAATCATTTAAACTATTAATGAGAGGTCAAGGATTGTAAAAAGAGGATCTCAATTTCTCTAAACATAAATGTATTTAGATGGCAATGTAATATATATAGTCACTTCTCTTCTAAAATTGAATTTTATTGCCTTACAGAGCAATACCTATATAGAACATTCATTAAGTAACCATAACTTTGTTTCTACTTTAAATTAAAATAAAATTTTAAAATGATGTACAAAATATGCATTTAAATTTTCTTTTTTTAAAATGAATTTCTTGCTAAACCATAATGCAATACAAATGTTGTTAAAAAGAATATAAGAATATGTTGTATTGGTTGTCCCTCTTCCTCCTAACCTCTCTATCATTTTATTTTTCCTGCTCCGGTTCAAATTTGGAGATTGAAAAAATGAATGAAAATTAGGTTTATGAGATTACCATTTTGAATAATGTGCACTTATAAAGGCTTATCAGCCAGATATAAATAATACTTTAACCATTCTCATTTGTAAGAATAATGAAGTTACATAGTTGTGTTCTTATCTATCCATATTCCTTAATGGATATTATAAATGCATATGACACTCTCTCATGGGAATATGCAAAAATAGTGTTATAAATTTTTTGAAAGTACTTATTTACAATGGGAGTTATATTATATATATATTTGTCTTTAGACTGATCATTCATGGTCTTCCCTATATAGATATTTGGATGGGTCGCTACACTCTATCATTGTGCCATATCATATGAGGTAGGGATAAAATGACCAAAATTGCATTGAGAAAATATTTGGGACTTGGAAACCTCATTAGGATCGATTAATTATCAAATTATGTTACTAAGTACACCTTGCTTGGTAAAAGTCCCGCAAAATTCATACCCATAAGATTTCTTTGTTATGTAGTGGTCATTGATTATTTAGTGATATATTTTGGATGATAAATTGTTTTACTTAATATAAGTAGAGAAGTCAAGGTATGTAGCCACCAAATTTGTTACACTATATGTTAGTAAGAAAATATTTAAATAAAGGATAAATAAATTGTTCATGTGTTCCTCTCATACTTTTTCATTCCTTCTATTAATTCATTACTTCTTATAAAGGTTTATGTTAGAGAAAATACGAAGAATTTTGAATCATTCTAACAAACTCGGTATACGTTAAGCACATATTATTACACAATAGAACAAAGTAAATATTTCTACTAACCATTAAAAACCTCATAGATTTATAGGAAGAAGGCCTAGTGGAAATATAAGAATGGGAATTTTCATCCCACCTTCACCCAAAAATTAATATAGAGATAAAATACCTCACCATGTTTTTCCTCATTGACTTCGATAACAACCATAATTGGAATCATGATCAAATTACAATAAACATCTACATATTTGATATACTTTATTTATATCTACAAGTGAATTCTATTATATTTTCAAGTGAGGAACATGGACATAAGCTCGAGGAATATATTCATATATAATGAATCAACATCCAAGGTATGAGAGTTGTAGTTTTTATATGCATTGAACACTTGAATACAAACAACAAGAAGTTACACATGTTTGAACAAACTTCACAACAACCTATTTGAATAAACAATAATACAATAAAAACAAATATGGTGATAAAATCATAAACAAATTAAATAACCACTAACAACAAAAAGAAAAACTAATTACCAATAATTATTGTAAAAATTAAATATCCCTATGTATTTAGAATATCTACAATGCATAATTACCTATATTATAGGTTTTACCCAACATTCCTCCCTTAATTTTGCATTGCCTTAAGGGAAGAGGAGAGGAACTCTATGAACATATCAAATTTTTCACGTGCAAGTGACTTTGTGAAAAAAAAATCTCATTGTTCAGTTGTTCGGAAAAACTAAAGTTGAATGTTGTGTTTCAAAACATGCTCGTGAATGAAATGAACCTATATCTTTATGTTCTTTGTTCTCTCATGAAACATTGGATTGCGAACAAGTTTCAAAACACCTTCATTGTCAACATACAAGGTGGTATATTTCTCTTGTGGTAGTCCAAGTCCTTCAAGTATGTGACATAGCCATATAACTTCAAAGACAATTCCACATGCAACACAATATTTGGATTTTGTGGAAGATCAAGAAACAAAGTTTTGTTTCTTTCTTCCCCATGATATTAGACCAGATCCCAAAAGGATTACAAATATATAAGTTAATTTACTATCATCAATGTTACCCGCATGATCTCGAGTCTGAATATCTAGTTAAGAAGAACCAATCATTCTTCTTGTATTCTAGACCAAAATCCATAGTGCCCTTGGGATATCTCAAGATCCACCTTGTTGTTTTCTAATGAAAAAATTTGGGTTCCTACATGAACCATGAAATATGGTGACAACAAAGCTGATATCTCGGTCTAGTATAAGTAAGATAAATGAGGTCCTCCCAATCAACCTGTCGATATAGAGTTGCATTTACCAATGGAGATGGATTTCTATAAGACAACTAAAGTCGTGTCTCCATAAGTATGGAAATTGGTGTCCAATCCATCATCCTAAATTTATCAAGCGTTGTCTTAGCATATTTAAATAGATAAATAAAGTTATGATTTCTCTTCTTTCATACTTATAATCTAAGACAATTGTGCATGAGCCCAAGATCTATCATGTAAAAAAATCGATTAAGATATTTATTCATTACATTAATCATCTTCATTGATCGCCGGTGATCAATAGATCATTGACCTATACAACCTGTACTACCAATCTCCCCTCCTTACTTCTTGAGTTAGAGATTGGGATCATATGGATTCTTATCTAATCCATGTTGAATAAGATGCTCATCAATCCTGATATACCATTCTTGGGAAGATTGTTTATGACCATATAGTGATTTGATGAGTCTACATATATTTCCTTCTTCCTGTGTATGACAAAACCCTCTCTGGTTGAGTTATGTAGACTTATTCCTGTAAGTCTTTATTGAGAAAGGTAATTTTCACATCTATATAGCGAACTTTCCATCCAAGCTATATAGCTAGAACAAAGATCATCTTGGTCATTTTGATCTTAGCTATGGGATTAAATTTCTCCTCATAGTATTTCCATTCCTTTTGAGCTTTCCCATTTTCTATAAGTCTTGTTTTTTACTTGTCAATGGTCTCATTTGCTTTGTATTTGGTTTTGAAAATCCATTTCCATCCAATGGGTTTATTCTCTAGTGGAAGATCAAAAAGATACCAAGTGTTATTCTTCATCATTGACTGATACTTAGAATTCATGTCATCTTTACAAGTTTTAGATTGGATGGCTTCCAGGACCATAGAGGGCTCAATAGATTCAACAACTCTACTCATCAAGGAATATTTTACCTCTTCATGAGCTTTATTGTGAGCTTGTGGACCAATAGTGGATGTGTTCGGAGGAGCATCAAAATTTACATCTCAAATCATATTTGTATACCGTTAGGCATATGTTGTGTAGTTTTTATGGGTTGTGATCATGTCGATCATCACCATCATCACCATCATCCCCATCATCACTTTCATCATCGACGGAAACATCCGCTTCAACTTTCACAACAAGGTGCTTTTTACATCAAGTGATTCTATGGAAGGAGCCTCATCTTCTTTCTTCTCAAATAACTCAACATACCTAATGGTGTAGACTTTTCTAGTCTTCAAATCCATTATTATGACCCAAGATCTTCTTCATTGTATCAGATTCGATGAAGATGTATTTCTCTACTTTCATATGAAACTTATTTCTCTTTTACTTTGGTATGTGCATGCTATCTTTTCACCCAAATACTTTGAGGTGTGCAATAGAGGGTTTGGTCTAACCATTATTCATGTGGCATTACTCCATCAAGATAAATTTGCGGCACTTTGTTCAACAAGTAAATTTTAGTATTCGTTGCTTCTTCCTAGAATGTCTTTGCTAGTCCTAAATCATCAATCATACAAATCGCCATCTCCATGATAGTATGATTCCTTCTCTCAACAACACCATTTTGTGTGGTGTATGTGGAGGAGGAATCTTTTAACGAAGCCCATGAACTTCTAAAAATCTTTGAACTCATTACTAGTGAATTCCCCCTTGATTTAAGCAAAGAGGTATGATTTTTGACCAGTCTCATTCTCAACATGCACTTTGAACTTCTTTAAGGTCTCAAAAGCTTCATATTTAATACAAAGAAAAATACCCACATTTTTCTCAAATAATCATCAACAAAAATCATGAAATACTAAAATCCAGAATGACTAGGTTGCATCGAACCATAAAGATTGGTGCGCACTAAATCAATCTTACCTAGAGCTCAACATGTACTTTTCTAAAATGAGGCTCTGTGTTGTTTTCATGTAAGTTAGGAAAATTATTTGTATTCTTCTTGAGAGATGGAAAACCTCTCACCATGTCAAACTAAAGAAGTGTGTTGAGATATCCAAAACTGATGTGACCAAGTATTTAATGCCACAATTGTGTAGAGGAATTTTCTTTAACCATAAGTTTATGATCATCTCTCTAGATAAAATCAAGATGGAACATATGTGCCACATTTGAAACAATTGTAACAATTTTTTATCTTCTGGATTTATCTCAAATCAGAAAAACTGTAATACCATCTTTGCAATCAAAATCAATCTTTATATTGTGATCTAGAAGTTGAGTGACTGATAGCATGTTCTTCATCAAACTAGGGACATAAAAACATATGATAACCTACAATTTCATGAACCAAGAGGTAGAGAAATGTTTCCAATACCTTGGACACTGTAGGAAAAGGCATCACCCAATAAAACATGATTTTTGGAGGGCGTATCTCTCATTGTGGAGAAATAGTATTTGCATTCATTCATGTGTTGAGTGGTTCCTGAATCAATGTACCAGATAGCAAAGAGAAAACGTGGTTACTTCACTGGAATGGGTAGTGTACAAGAAGTCCTCATCCTCTTACTAATGGGTTTCTTCCTCCATATCCCCTTCTTTTATCCTTGTTTGTAATTAGATTGTATTTATTGTGATTTTTTATTGTTAGGTTTGGAATTACTAGATGATCCTTTCTTGTACGTGTTATACCAGCAATATTTCAACTCTTGTCCTCTGCTACAAATAGGAAATGTTTTTTTCTTGTCTCCTTGTTGATTCTCGCTTCGGGACTTATCTTTGGAATAGTGAGATTTGTTCTTCCATTTCTAATGAGAATAAAGTACATGTTCCTCTTCGTCATCCTTATTGTACAATGACTCTTCTTTCTACAACAAGTTCACCAAATTTTCAAAGTGATGGTCTTATCGAAATTTTGATCATCTTTATAAAAATCTTGTATGAAGGATAAAGTTCTCTTAAAATAATGGGAACAAGAGTGTCATCCGATATTTCCACTCATAGGGCTAGAAGTGAAGCCCTCAATGTTTCCACTCTACGCAAAAAAAGCCTCAAATTTCTCATTAGTATTGAATTTCATTATATGTAGTGACTCGAAAATTCAATGTAGTGTTATTATTTTTGGCCTCATACATTATTCTTAGATTATCCCACATTTCCTTTTATGTTTTAGCATCTTGAATGTGTGGTTGTACGTCATCGGACACTGTGAAGAAGATGATCAATTTGACCTTTTAATTGGCCCTATCAAACTAAATTGTTTTTGTTACATCACTTGTAGATATGGTTACTAAACCATTGACAACAAACCATAGTTCTTCAAACTCAAGTTGAGTAAGAATTTTGATCTTCCACGTGGCATATTTGTCACCACAGAGAAAATGTGAGTAAGGAAAAAGAGATTTGAAGCATTGTTGGCCATAAAGGGTTTTTTTAATTTTCATGAATAAATAGATCACTAGCACAATAAAAATCAATACAATACACTAAAAATTTAAAGCATCCTCTTTATGCGGAAAAAATGACTAGCAAGTAATTTTTTTGGGCCCTAGTGGCCTCTCGAATCTCTATTTGGCCCAAAATTGATAATTCCCATAGAAAATATATATATATATATCATTTTAGGAAACACCCCTTTTAAAAGGTTGCACGATATCACTTTTTGGAGCAATTTGGTTGAAAAATAATTTACCCTAAAATGGGTTTTTATCACTAAATTTAGTTACTCGTAACTAAATTTAAAAATTTCGCTAAATTTAGCAATACCTTTAAAACAATATGCCAAAATTAATACAAGAGGGATTTTGAAGGTATTTGATCCCTAGATCTCTCAACAATGGAGAATGTTATAAAATATTTCCCCGACACTTAAGGCGGCTTACTTACATATGAATGTGTATGGGCATTGTTTTATTTAAACATTTTCTTTTCAATATTTAATGACTACAACAAAGTCGATTTGTGAAGATCATTTTAAAACAAAATAATCAATCATATATTTTAGAAGAATGGTATAACATTCTTGGAAGGGGCCATGTGTTGGTATGTGATTAAGAAAATCTAGGGTTTAATTTTTCAACGAAAATCATGTTCAAATAAAATTTTACTTCATAAGAATGCTAAGATTTCCAATATCACATACAATCAACCGAAGTCATAGCCCTTAAGTAATAGAGGTAATAAACAATGCATCAATATTATTCACATTATTCATGTAGAAGATTTATAATTATATCCATCAAATTCATTCAAAAATCCACAAGAACAATATCAACAGGGTATGCATAAGCTAAATTATTGTCTTTTTAAACAAAAGAGATTAATCTAACTCACTATGTATTTATGTCAAGGGTTATTACCACATAACTATCCCACCTTCATTTCATGAACAAGGAGTCAAACAATCAATGAAAACATAGCTTTTAAAAAAGTCATAATCTGTAAGAACATAATCATTACTTCGAAGAAAAAAAAACTTGTTAAGTTAATGTCAACCTCATTTTTTTCAATGAACTTTTATCTCCAAGAATTAAATATCAATCATTTTATTCAAGAAATGATTGATCTGAGTACCTTTAACATTCTTGTTTATTAACAACTAAAGGAAATAGTTCTTGCATTCCTTAAAGAGGTTAAACTCCCGTTAAATCTCATCAAACCCAAGTAATACACATATACTAAGAGAGGAGATATCAAAAAGTTAGAGAGCCATACCTTTTCACAGAGAAACACATAATAACCGTATCAATACATACAAAATTATTGGCCCAACTCCTTGAGATCTTAATAAAAATAAATCAAGATTACAACCAACAAAGGCAAGCTCCAATCAATCTAAAAGCATTTTAAAATAGCTAAGCCTGTATTTGAATGAAAACACTAGTTACTTACCATATCACAAAAATCAATCACCCATTTAACTCTCACAAAAAAACCCATCACTAAAGGGTTCTAGAAGCGATTTAGTATAATAGTCTAAGAATCAAATCCATATTTTGTTAACAAAATAACAACCTTGCTTTTATTTTCAAATGCACCAAAAATGAAATCTCTTCCATTCTTCATCTTTTGTAACTAGAAGTTTCTCAAGAACTAAAAATATATTTGAGAGAAGAAATAGATCTCTTCACAAGCTATTAAAAGTAAATAAAAATTATTGCTTAGTCTCATTTTTAAATCAAAGCATCTAAACTCTAGATAATCCATCTCGGTTCAAGTTTCTCCTTCAAACTTTATTCGGGAAAACGAAGGGACATATCTTACTTTACAATACTAAAACTCAAGCAACCATTTTCATGGTCATACATCCCTATGACAGATTGTTATAAATTCATTCCAAATAATAAAACTAGGAAGTCCAAAGTAAAATGAAAACCAGATTTGAAACCATCAACAAACCCATTTAGTTTCCTAGTTTTTACTTCATTTTTTCTTCTAAAAATTCTTGATAAGACTAAGAAACAGTCCAAATTCATAAAATATCAATAAATGAAGCATTTCCTAGATTTAAAAATAAAATAGCAAGAACAGAGCAAAGTAACCATGCATGGTTTTATATTTTCCTTGTTTTCCTTTTTCCTTTTTTTTCTCTTAAAACTTGTGGCTCGCATTTCCATCGTAAGCTCCCAAATATTTCCAAAGCCTCCATAATAAACCCCAAATACGCCATTTCATGTAGTCAATCCAATCATATTTCCTAAATTTTCTAATTAAAATCCCTCATGGAACTTCCACAGAGAAAAAACCATGAAAAACTCCAAAAATGTGTATGGGAAGGGAGAGAATGAGCTTTATGCCTTTTGGCTTGCAATGCAAGCTTCTAATTCCCAAAAATGTTCTCTCCTTAATGGAATTAAGTTTTTGGCAATGACACTTGTAATTCCCTCCAAAAATTCCATTTACTTGTATGAAATACATATGGTCTAAGACCAAGTTATCAATAAACAATAATACAATATTACTTTTTCCTTATGGTTCGTGACCAATAAACTCAACAATATTATACAATAAATTTACCTTATCCTTGCCAAGTAATATGGTGGATTACCATTATAAACAATAACCAGTAAACACTAATCAGTAATCCTTATTTTCCAATGGTTTATGACCAAGTTTACAAAATGTTAAACAATAACAAATGCAATATGGTCTAAGACCATTATATAAACAATTTAATTTCTCACATGGTATATGACCATTTTAATGAAATTAAAAATTTATAATTACCTTGCATATGGTCCATGACCATTATTATCAATGCCAAGGAGAGTCAACCTCAATTAAAACATTTAAACAATAATTGTCAAGTAATTACCTTACAAAGTGGTCTATGACCAAGTTAGTAAAACGTCCAACAATAACCATTGATTTATTACTTTGGAAAGTGGTTTAAGACCCATTCAAAATAACATTCAACTTTAAACCATTTTGAGCAATGTAGTCAACTTGAACAAAGCAATGTGGTATAAGACCGATTCATTCAATGCCATAGTTATTGCAATATAACTTTAATAATGCAAAGTAACCATAACACTCGCAAAGTAACCTTAACAATTGCAAACATTATTGATTAATGCAATCATTATTAACTACATCAAACAGTTGATGAAGTCCTACTAACCAAATCAACATACAACAATGCAAACAAAAGGCAATTGTCATACAAATTAAACAAGTGTTAGAAGGTAAATGAATATATATTGTTATGTATACTTCTATATACATATATGAATATATTTCCACATATACATATATGTATATATATTTATATATAAATATATATATACCTACTTATCAATTAACACTCATCATTAATTTAGTCATTCATAAACATTTACTCCGATAGAACCTTCAACTATTATAGGGTGTGTTAACATTGGAATGATGAATATATCGAGAATCACTTAATATAGAAGTAGAAAATGTAGAGACAAAAGGAGCATGCCCTCTTCATGTAATTAAATGAATTGATTTATTTTAATAAGTCTCCATTTTAACCTCTCTTTGGGTGGCATTGCTAAATCGTTAAAGATTAAAAAAGTTTCCCGCCATTTTCCAATGCCATCTAGCTAAGTATGGGATAATTAAATTGTATTTAAGTTGAAACTAGCAATTACACTAAAAGTGTGCAAGATAAGCTTGCTAAAAGTAGGGATGATGAGGAATGTATGTGATTTTTTTAAAATAATTTCAAGAATAATAGTTTGTCCATTATTATATTTATTTGGCATATGATCTTTATTTTTATTCTTTTATAGTCTATTATGATGTCATATGGCTAGGGAAAACTAAGAAAAAGGGATTCATTACTTGAGTTCGTATATTTAGTATGTTTTGATCTTATGATCCTTTTACCCTAGCATTTTCTATTGGAACTGTATGTATTCTTGGCTCCTATTGAGTCATTTACAAATATTAATATTCAATTATTTCTATCCTATAGCATTTCATTGATACACTCTTTTCTCGATTTACATTATTCACTATCTTCAATATTGTTTGAGATTGTCCTAAAATTCTTTAATTAGGCTTTAAGAAAATGGTGCAAAATTGGTCCTAATAAGAATCATATTAATATCTACAATTTGATAGGTAACATATATGATACATAATACATGACCCAAAAACACTCATGAAAGGCAGATTGTGGTGTCATTTGTAGACCATAGCTACTCCCCCACAATGTTGAATTGACAACCATTTGTCTTCTAAACACTGCAAATCATTTTAATGTTGTTATTCTTTGTAATGAGTGTCAAATTAACATAATACTAAAACTAAAACTAGACTAATGTATATAGTTTTTGGTAGGATCAAATCTCTTCTCAATTGACATTGAAGATAGAGCTAGTCATGTCATTTAGTACCTATTAACATAAACAAATTATGAATTACATTGGGGCAGTTATGTCTAATGTTTTATGCGGTTATTCAATGGACTACTGCTTCCCTCCTTGTGTTTATACACCCTTCACTTTTTATAAAATCATTCAAATATTTTATGCATAGAATGTGATGTCAGTGGTATTAGAGCGAGCATCTTTGCGCAAGAGTTGAAGGATTTTTAGCATCATGTGGACCTGTTTTGTCTTCCAGCCTCAGAACCTGCGTGAAAGATGACATGTTTGGTGCTTAACCTATTTTTTTGTTCCAGCATTATAATTTTCTTTCTCACCATCATTTTGGCGGTAGAGATAAGGAAGGATAAACCTCGTGTTGGCGCTTACTGCAGTCCCTTGTTTTGGTGTTTGAAAGCATGGAGCAAGGAGACCTGTTGAAACATGTTTTCTTTGCGTATAGCAAGCCAACGACCTGTGTAAGATCTTAAATCTTTGACCAGCGTGCCTGTTTAGCACAAGAACATAGGATTTTATTTGATCCTACGCAGCAAAGACAATGACTTGAGGAGATATGGAGCACTTGAAGGTTGCAGTGACCAGGAACAAAGTAATTCAAAGCATTTTATTTTCTGTTGTTTATTAGTGATCAAGGGTGGATTGGCAAAGGAGAGACCACTTGAGCGTGGAAGTAGCAGTGCCCATCGAAAGCCCATGCCTGTGTGGGAAAACTCCTTCCTGCAACGTGTTCTCTACTACTATTGCGTGAAGAACATCCATCTTCTTTGGCATTTTGAAGTCGTGACAAGCCCAAGGATGGGGTATTTAGAACCTTCATGGTGTCTCCAAACACCAATGAAATAACCTTGGGAAACGACCTAGGGATTGGATCTTGTACCTCTAAGAAACCAACGTCCAGATAAGGAATTCATTGGCGAATAAACTATACTTATGCGCAGGGTACATGAGATGAGGAGACTTATGGAAGTATTTTAAATCAATTAGAAAAACACAAGATCAAACCCCAATTTCATTTATTCATCAAATCTTTTATAAAGCTATAAGAGAAGAACGCAAACAATCATTCAATAAATCTAATGATCCTGTGCAACAATCTGAGCTCATGTATTAACCATTCTCAGAGATGTTAGCAATATTTGAAGCAGTCAGAGACGTGCAAATTTTGAGAGACCAAAGTCAAGCCCACGAGAGCATCCTTTTCTACTTTATGCTGCTTAAAAGTCTCCAAAACTTGCAATTTGAGGACATAGTGAACTGTGTGACTGATTCTTTTTCGATGTCCAGACGGAGAAGATTCATGCCAAGCTTTAAGAAGGCTACAATGCAGTTGAGGAAAATGAGATCAAACACCCCTAGGAGCATCTGTGTCTCACTACATGAGCATACCAAGCTCCATTCTTCATCCGCAATTTTGAAAAATGAGCACATCTAGTTGTAGTGATTCTCATAAATCCAGATGGTGTCCTCGCCACAGAAGATGAAAAGGCACGCCGTGACTCAACAAAATGGTGAATCTAAAAAAGATTATGATGATTTAGGGGTACATTTGTATAAACAATGTAATAAAGGGAGATGTTAGCATAAACTAATTATGTATTACATTGGGGTAGTTATGTCTGACTTGTCATGTGGTTATTCAACCGACTACCACTTCCCTCCGTGTATTTATACACCCTTCACTTCGTATAAAATCATTCAAATATTTTATGCATAGTCTTTATTGTTAGTACCGTGAATATTGGAATGACATGTCATATCTTTGATGGAACCTTCCCTACTCTACTTGTACATGTGGAAAAGGAGACATAATCTTGACTAGATGTTTTCCATCCATCACCATATCATTGAACATTAAAAATTGAATTTCAGTCAAGGAAAAGATAATATTTTGTGCTTTGAAGTGCCTTGTGAATGTCGAACATCATAAAACAAGTTTACATTTTTTAAAAATCAAAGTAGTGATGTTCATCCTCAAATCTAATATAATGTCAAATAAGGTTATATTCATTTTAGGAACATTTTTCTTCTTATTATCATACAATGGATTACTCTTTTTGGATCTTTTAAATGCTATATTTCTATTTTTCTCTATAAACTTGGCTCTTTATTTATTCAAAATGGTAGAGGTAACATTTCCTCAACGTTTGTCTTCATTTGAAATTTTGAACTACGGAAATCATTTCAATGTGCATACATGAAATTATTTATAATCACCCTCAAATGTTCAACTTCTCAACTAATCCAATTGTCACGGTAGTGTATCATAATATTTTTTAGTTTAGTTTGAACTCCACTACAATACAAGAAAAAAAATTCGACCTAATAATTTGTATAGTATACACTACTCACCAATATTCACAAAACAATTACTAACTTTTCACATCATAATCAATATTTTATTTCAAATTGAACTCCACTTCAATACAAGAAAAGATTACCAAGCAAATACTTTATAGATTGTACACTACTCACCAACATTCACAAGACAAATACTAACTTTTCACATCGTAATCCCTACTTGTTACTTTTCCACCGTTTCCACTCCATGATATGGAAAAACAATGCATCAAATGTTCAAAATTACTAAATCTTTATTCAAGCCTCTTATAATTAAATTAAAGAATATACAAATAATGTGTATTCCATATGTGATTCCATTTACACATATACACACATTAATGATCCATGAGGAGGAGGAATAAGAAAGTGAAGTGGTGAATCCAAAAATAGATGAATAAGAAAGAGAATTGTTGTTATTGATATTATTATTAGCATTGGTATTTATGCTTGATATGTGTTGTCATGTGTTTTTTCAAGGGAAAATTTCCACTTGAAACATGACAACTATACCCTAGTGTCAAAAAATTTGATTGAACACCTTCCCGAACTCTCTCAAAAATCAGTTCATCCCATGTGTCAAACCTATCACCATATTTTTAGTGCTCATGCATGTGGTGTTAACCTTTCCCATGTGTTGAAAAGATGAAAAATAACTCATAAGATTCTTTCGATACAATGTTTCTTGAGGAAGATCTTTCAATAGCATTAGAAATGGCTATTTTTAGCCTTTCTAAGGCGGGTGCATATTCTTCGGAGAATATTTAAAGACCCAAATTCATCGTGAAGTGGTATTAATGAGTTAAAAACATTCTGCAATTTATTTATGAATATTTAGAAAATATTTGGAGGTTTAGGAGCAAGTTCAGCAGAAGCGGTTTTTTGACGGCAAAGGAGCTTACACGTAAAAAGGCACCCGAGCTTTAGGAGATGATTATGGGATCTTCAGAATGATTTGGAGGTCAAACAATATATCGATTTAAATCTAAGTCAATTCCCTACACATTGCTATTCTCATATTTTTCACAAGACCCATGTATTCTGTTCCAAAACTCATTCTTGGCGAGCACAACCTGACAATCCCGAGAAAGAATGCCACTTTTGAGGATGTTTTAGGCTGAATCAGACCTTGAGACCCATCCCATTCTTCTCAAAATTATTTTTCTAGTAAAATTCATATACATAAGTTCCTAAAAAGTCCTCCAAGAGCTCCAACAACATCATTTTCAAGCTCCTTCCCAAGGTACAAGCTCCGTACTTAGTCAATTTTTTTACAGTGCCACGTGGAAACATGAGGCTAAGGCACACTTTTTTGTCCCCTTCATCCCTTTCCAAGGGGAAAAGGGGGACATAAAAATTCACCCCTCCCCCCTTTGAGCTCTTGGACCCACCACATGACCCTAGGAGGCCTCTGTAAGCACTTTTTGGAAGTTTTCTAGCCCATGCCTCGTGCACTGAATGTCCGCCACTTGTCACCATGAAGCTCAGGAAAAAAAAAAATTCCCTTCATCCCTTTCCAAGGGGACAAGGGGAACAAAATAAATTCTTCCCCCACCTTGCTCGCACATGATTCCTCACATGACCGAAACTCCTCCGGGTGTCGAAAATAAGCTCATTTCCTCTTGCTCCTCTTCCAAAGGCATGCCTTCCACTTGTCCTCATAGGGATATGGTGAAATTTTGTGTCCCCTTCATCCATTTTCTAAGGGGACAAGGGGAATAAAAAAATTTCCCCCCCCCAAGGCATAAAAACCAAGGAGATAGTGCATTTTTCCATTTTTCTCAAAATCTACCCAGAACTTTGGCAAAAAAATTCCATATTTTTCTCCTCCATTCCTCCCTCCATGTTTCCATGATCTCAGTGAAGAAATATTTCACAAAATTTTCAATTTTTTAAAGGCTCCATGTGTATTTTCTTGCCTAAATGACTTCGTACCCGAGAGAGCAAAAATTTCATATCTCACAAACCGGTGCACGAATGGAGGTGGAGTTTTTTGTATTATTCTTAATTTATTAGAGCCCTAAAAAAAATTGATTGAAATTACATGCATGTTCCAAATTTTTATGGTGAAAAACCCTCAGCTTTGTGTCCTAGTTTCATATTGTTATTTCCCACCATTCTAGTGATCGGATTGAGCTGAAAATTTGTACATGAGATCAAGATAAGAAACCTATCCCGGTGAAGGTGGTTTCGTCACAATCCGAGGTATAGAAGGGAACTTTCCAAAAGTAGTAATTCTCTATACAAGCACTTATTATAAATATTAAACTCTCAATAATGTTAGAATGACAAATGATCTTGTGGTAGAAATGGAGCTTGGGGAGAATGATCCATTCAACCTTTCAGTTCCTCAACAGCCCAAGAGCTTCCCACCTTTCACTACCTCAATGGATCCTCCTACACAAGATTTTTCCCCTCATTGTGAGTAAGAAATGAAAATCATGCCTATTTTTTAACCTTAAATGTTATGTTGGATATAATAAATGATCACAAAGGAGGCCCACAAAATCCAGTAGGTGATAGTACCTAATTTCTCAGTTATATCCTCATTGGTCAAGGGGAAGAAGAAAATATTTCCTCAACCAACTTCTTGCTTTTTTAGTGGTTCCTTAGGTAATCAATATGTGGAAATATTCGGGACAAGGTTAATCAATCTCTGTTGAAGAAATGACCTCAATTGACTACAAGATGAGCATCATTTCCCTAGGCCTAGAAACCCAGGAGGGAGATGCATATTTGTTTGAGAATTCTTCTACTCACCTTCTCACGAGGAACCAAGAATATAAAGAGAAAATTGATCAATTGGAAGACCATGTGTGAACACTCACCTCGTATGTGTAAAATTTCATGGACCCGAATGCTTCTTCATCTCTTCCAATTGAATAAGTTACTCCCATCAATAGCTTTGATCCAAAGTCCATTCGAAAGATGTAGGGTTTCATCATGCAGGGATGATCCATTGAAAAATGGGTGAAAAAGATCATGGATAAAGGGAAATTATTGCTTCCAAAGATGATCTCATTATACAGGTACATGTATGTGATTGCTAAAAATTTGAATGATGAGGGATGAGATTGAGAAATAAAAATAACATTGGGATTAGGTGTGCACGATGATGTTGGAAATGGGAAAATCTCATTCTCATGTGTTGGTAGACATGAAGATATTTGATTCTCCATTTGGGAATTTTTTTGTAGGTATGGGCAAGGACTCTTTTCTATCAGTATGAGATGTTGAATCGTGCTATAGATGAGTTATATTTGAATGAGGAACGTGCCTCCAAGATGCAAGATGATGTCAATACTAGGATACATGAGCTTGGAGTGCCTATAATTGATGAGAGTACCTCAGAGGGTGAATTATTGAGGCCATTTGAGGAACATGTCAAGAAAGAAGCCAAGAACCCCTTTTCTTTCAATGAGGATACCTTGGAGTCTCTCACTAAGATCAAAGCTATGATATAAATCATTGCAAGTAAACATTATTCTTGGTTTGCCAAAATCAAGAACATCAATGTTATGTCATATGGTTAGATCGAGTCCTCCAATTGTGTTTGTTTCTCAAGTCAAGAACATTGACCTATGGCAGTTTGGTATAGCGTAGATTTCAAGGGAGTGGAGATTTTTCTAGTTGATTTTCGAAAGGATCCATCAAAAACGGTGAAGTAGAATCAGCGAAAGTGGTGTCTTCATCAAACTAGTTATCTCTCTTCTTTCCTCTCTTTCTCTCTCTCTTCTCTCCCTTCCCCCTCCTTCATGTTCTATTTCTTTGTTGGGGGTTACACTTTTCATTTTTTCTTTTTCCTATTTTTTCCTATTCATTTAAATGTGACTATAGTTGATAAATTGTAATAAGTCACCCTTAATTAATAAAAGGGGACTTAATTCTATTCCTAGGAATACGAAGAGTCACATGTTGTAAAGGACAAATGAAAAGTCATGTGTGATTATTGTGGGAGGTGAAAAGTCTTTCTAAATTCTATAGATTGTAATTACTCCCCATTCTTGAGGGTTTTCGGTTTTGTATGTTCAAGGGTAGATAACTACTTGCGATAAGAAAAAGAGATACCTATTTTCTTCTATTCTCCTTCATATATGTTCTTTCATTCTTCTCAATGTACATCTTTACCAAAATGTCAATAAATAAGAAAGGATTTTATGCTTTTTTGATGATGGAATGAATGAAACTTTGTGTTCATAATTCCATATTGTCTTGGTGTTAGTAGCAAGGTTGTTATTCTTTTAAATATGTGTAGTGATATGCTTTGATTAATCTTTATAGGCATATGCATTTTCTACCTACGATATTAATCCCCTCTCTTGATTTCCCACTCCCTTTTCCCACATATCCAAAAAATTCCTCCCTTGCAATAAATTGTAAGCATTTTTTGTAGGTTTAGTGGAATGTCCCTATTGGATCCCCGACCTCTAAGCCAACCACAAAATTTTATTTTCATTCACACACAATAAATGGAGCTTCCCCATTCAAGAAGAGGGACCTAGTCCTAGTGTAGACACAAAATCATGCACTTTAGGTAACTATCTAGTCCTGATTACATACTATTATTCATATGATTCCTAAGTAAGAAAAGTATTAATTAACCCATGTATTTGACCACCTTTCTTTGTTTTTTATTGCTACTTTTGTCTTATACCCTTACTTGTTGATTATTCTTTTTACACGTTAGCATTTGTCATCTTGGACACTAGTGACCAACTAGGGACGCTCAAATGACAATCGCTTTGTCCCCTTTGGGTGCCCCTATCCTTTTTGTACTTTACTCACACTTTTTGGGTCCTTTCTAGCTATTTGAGCATCTTATATTTTTGGTAGTCAGCCTTTTCGTGGTTAATTATGAAATTCAAGAAAGGGAATCATATAAATATAAAGTTATGTGATCATAATAAAGGACCAAGCACTAAGCATTAGCTATCACATTTACTCTATTCCATGCACACATTTATTACATTCTACATCTAGCTACTTTCTCGCTATCCAAGTGCGACATGCACAAGAGATACCTAGGGCACGATTTCCGCACACACACACACACACACACACACACACACACACATAGAACTAAATTAGGTTTGAGATGTAGTGCAATTCTCAGTCATATGTCTACCATTGTGATAGTTGAGGACAATCTAACCCCTCAATTTTCTTCATTATTTTTAGCATTTGATGTCTATTTGAGGGTTTTGCGGGTTCATTGATCATTGGGAGTTTCTAGCATTCTCGGCGATATTGGTGCTAGCTCGAAATTATCAAAGGTGACTAAAGGAAAACATCTTACGACACCTAAGAAGAGGTTTTCTCGAGATTTTATACAAACCTAGGCACCTAGAAACATGTCTAGGGTTTCCATAGGTGCCCCTGTCCCTCTCCAATCTCCCTAGTCCAGCGTGTTCCTCCGCTTATAAATTTTCTAGGGATTTTACACGACGCTTCTTCCTATTTGTTTATCTAATCGAGATTCGATCAATCTAGACTTCACTACAAATTAGCTAAGGCTTCTTACCATCTCTTTGCATATTAGGGTTTCATTATTTATTGCTTAGTTGCTTGGGTATAATTTATTTATTTCATTGTTATTCATTTATTGTTGCTATAGCATTTAGATTAGGATCATAAATTACATTTTAGCTTAATCATTTTGGTGAACCTGATCTTCAAATCCACCTTCTCTCTATGGATTTTCTTCTTCTTATGCTCATCACCCATAGTGGTCATTTTGGGTCTTTTCAATATTGTGAGCTTCCTTCATCTCAAAGCTCATAGAATTTATAAATCAATGGTTGATATCCCCACATTAATGGTCGTGACCGAAAATCCATTGGATAACTCTCACAATGTTCCTCTTAGCAAAATAGAAGCATCTAATAGTGAAAAATCATACGATGAAGATACCAACGTTGACTAAGAACAATTAAACACATTGCTCACGAATTTTTACAAGCTTTGTGAAATAATCCCACTCATCTTCTCGCATATTCTACATGCTTTGATTTCTACTAAGAACACCCACGATGCTTCGGAACCTCTTTTTGCTCACTCTTCGGCTCCCATGGCCTCCACTCCACCCCTTTATATTTAATCTCCCAATCCTACCACTACTTATCCCATCCTTCACCCTAGCATCTCCTAATACAGAGCCCTGGATCTTCTTCAAATACTCCTAATTTAACTTCTTTATATCAGGATCTATAGACACGAATCCACTAGCTCCAACTCGCTACCTCTCGTGTATCACACTCTTTAGACTCCACTTTGCTTCCATGTACTCTTTCTTCACCCCCATTTCTACCTATGTCTAACTTCATCTCCCCATATTACCCATGTTTAAAGGCCATGGTGACCCATAAGAGAATCTCTAAGCTTTTTTATGTGGCATGCCTTGACTATGTGAATGACCATTCCATCTTTGCAAATCTCTTTCCCGCATCTTACAAGATTATGTGATGTGTTGGTTCTATGACATACGTGCCACTCAATAACATATTTCACGCATCTGACCGATGCTTTTATCACTCATTTATCTATCAACATCGGCTCTAATAGATCTCCTATGACCAACTCACACAACATAAGAAAGGATATAATGAATACTTAGCACATTATGTCTTGTGATATAAAAATAACTTATCTAAGACGTCAAATGTTCTTGCGGACTCGAGCTACAAGACTTATTCATTCAAAATCTATTACCACCTCTCTAAGAGATGTTGGGGTTAATCACCCAGTTGTATATATATATCATATCATATATAAGTATACAAGCAATAAATACGGAAATAAACCAGAAGAACAATACATAAGATATAACGTGGTTCACCTAGTGTGGGCTACGTCCACCAAGAAACAACCAATCTATTAATCTTTTCTTTACAAAGGAAATACAATGAAGATCTGTAATATTCCACACCTTCTTTGCATGTACAAGTACTTTTCCTTCTCTCAACTCCTCCAAGAATTCCTTCTTACAATTCTTCTAATTCTAGCTTCTAACCCTAGCTTTCTAACTTATATAAGCATATACAAACTTAGGGCACTTTAGCAATAAAATTACAACCCTTAGATCACCTTTTAATCAAAGGTTAGATCTAATCTCATGACTTAAATAAAAACATTTCACACATAGGAGATCGACGCCGGTTACCCCAACCGGTGTCGGTTCCTACTAGCTGACCGATGTCAATTAGCCGACCGATGTTGGTTACTTTTGTAGACCGCAAGTTGTAAAACATGATATTTGTGAAGAAATTAAGCTCCATAATCTCAACAATATCCCATTTGGAGATAAATTGTTGCATTCTACCATACAAATCCATCCTTGGATCCTTTCCGTTACTTTCTTCTTCCTCTTCAAGTCTCAAACTCAAAGACCAATAGAAGTGGAGTGTAGCTCCAACTTCTCCTTTGCCAATGGCTTTGTTAGCATATCTCGCAGGGTTCTTATTTGTATGAATTTTCTCTAGTTTCAATTTTCCATCCTCCAACACCTTCCGTATGAAGTGATATCTCAACTGAATGTGTTTTATTCTTGAATGAAACGTTGAGTTATTTGTCGATGAATCACACTTTGAATATCACTATACAATCTGTAATCCTCTTGCTCCTTTCCCAACTCTTCCATGAACCTTCTCATCCATATCATCTCTTTTCTAGCCTCTGTAGCTATAACATACTCGGCCTCTATAGTAGACAAGGCCACAACCTTCTGCAATCTTGAAATCTAACTAATTGTCATGCCACCTACTGTGAATACATATCTAGTGGTGCTTCTTCTACCATCCAAATCACCAGCCATATCTAAATCAACATAGCCGCATAAAGAAGTATCTGACCCTCCATAGAATAATTGCATGTTATATGTCCCTCTCATATATATAAGTATCTATTAGACTTGTTTCGATTCTCTTTACCGTATTGGCCATAAATATGCTCACAACTCCCACTCCTTGTGTAATGTCTAGTCTAGTACAAACTATAGCACACATTAGAATTCCAACTGCTTAAGCATATGGAACTCGTGCCATGTAATCAACCTCCTCATGTGATGTAGGAAACTGATATTTTCTTAATTTAAAGTGTACATCCATAGGTGTACTTACAAGTTTTAAATTCTACATATTAAATATTTCCAACACCTTATTGATATAGTGTTCCTGAAACAAATACAATTTCTTGTTCTTCTTGTCTCTAAGAATTTTCATGCCAAGTATTTTTTGTGGGTTCCTAAATCCTTCATTACAAATGTATGAGCTAACATCTCTTTAAGCTCAACTATGTCTGCATACTAGATCCTGCAATAAGCATGTCATCTACATACAATAGCAAAATAATATAGCTTCCATTTTTAAGCTTCTTGAAATAAACACAATGGTCAGATTCACATCTCATATAACCATGTTCATGCATAAAACTATCAAACCTCATATACCATTTCCTTGGGGCTTTCTTGAGCCCATACAAGCTCTTTTTCAACATGCACATAAGTTTCTCCTTACCCTTGACTTCATACCCAAGTGGTTGTTGCATATATATCTCTTCCTCCAAATCACCATGAAGGAAAGTCATCTTAACATCAAGTTTCTCTAAATGTAAATATTCTACTACAACTAAACTCAATACAGTACGTATGGAAGTCATTTTTACTACAGGAGAAAATATCTCACCAAATTCAATACCTTCTTTTTGTGCAAATCCTTTTACCACAAGCCTTGCCTTGTATATTTTATGTCCACCCTCTTCTTCCTTGATCCTGTAAACCCATTTATTCTACAATGTTCTCTTACCTGCTAGCAACTTAACCAAATCCCATGTTTGGTTTTATTCTAATGAGTCCAACTCCTTGTCCATGCCATTCTCCCACTTCTTATGGGTCTCATCTTTCATTTATTCTCCAAAACTTTATGGTTCACCACTATCATTCAAAAAAATATAAAATAAGGAAGTTGTAAATCTTTTGGAGGTCTACTTACCCTTTGTGACCTTCTTACTGAGATTTGGGGTGTCGGAGGATCAATCTCTACATCATGTAAATTAGTATCCACTTTTGATAGTGATCGAGTGTATGTCACCTCCCTCGACATCAAATCCAGAAATTGACGTTGTTCTCTACCGATTTGTAATTAACATCTTGGTTCAAGCCGACATCGGTTACCCTCACCGATGTTGGTACCTATAGATGATTATTTTAAATCGAGAATGCATTTTCTTCCATAAACTCTTCCACCGATTCATCTTTGGGTATCAAAATTTGATCCTGTACATTCTCTTTTCATTCCATTTAATGTCAAGACTCCTAACAATATTAGAATCTTCTAAATCCCAAAAGTGGAATCGAAATCACTAAATCCATAACCAATGAAAGTGCATCTCTTGGATTTAGCATCCAACTTTTTTCTATTTTCTTTATCAACATGCACAAAAGCTTCTGAACCAAATGCTCTAAGAAAAGAAATATCTACCTCTTTTCCATTCTAAGATTCTTCTAGTATTCCACTATCCAGTGCACTTGAAGGCCCATGGTTGATTAAATACACCGTGGTGTCTACTACTTCGCCCAAAGGCCGAAAGGGAATCCATCATGTATCCTTATGCTTCTTGGGCATTTCATGATAGCCATGTTCATTATTTTTGTAACACCATTCTCCTATGATGTTCTAGTAATTTTTCTTTCTCTACGTATTCCCTTCACCGAACAATAATCATTGAAATCATTCTTTTGTAGTAGTCACCACCATTGTCAAATCTAAGGCATTTTAACTTTGAATTTGATTCATTTTACACAAGGGTTTTCCATCTTTTAAAAGTCTTAAAAACATCATATTTACGTTTAATACAATAAACCCATACCTTTCTTATGGCATCATCAATGAAAGTCATATAATATTGGGATCCTCCATGAGAAGCTACCTGGGCTAGTCCCCACACATCTGAGTGCACAAGCTCCAATTTTTGCTCCTTCTTTGTTGCCCCAAATTTGAGAAATCTCACTATCTTTTTATTTCCAAATATACAATTCTCACATAAATCAAGATCTACATCTTTCAAATCTAATAACTTACCCTTAGCCTTTAAGATCTGCATTCCTTTTTGACTCATATGGCCTAGCTAATTATGCCACATGCTTGCATCTGAATTTGAAGTAGATAGCACAAAAATGAATCAGTAATATCAGGTAGATAAATACAATGTTCTTACCTTCTTGCCTCTTGCTACAACAATATATCCCTTGGTAACCTTCCAAGAGTCGGTTGTGAATGTAACCATGCAACCAGATTCACCTAGTTATCCTACAGAAATTAGATTTATCCTAAGGCTTGGCACATGCCTCACATCTTTCAATATCCATGTATTTCCATTCTGTAATTTGATATGAACTTCTACTTTACCAATAATATTTCATGGTTCATAATCTCCTAAATAAACATGCCCAAAATTACCCTTACATAATTTCTGAAATAACCCTTATTAGGGGTAGCATGGAAAAAAGCTCCTTAATCTAAAACCCATTATTCAATTTTATTATCCAAGGATAGAATAAGAGAATCTTGCATTACCTCGGAAGATGCAACATTTTTCTCTTTACCTTTCTCTAGTACATTCTCTTTGTTTTCCTTGAACCAACAATCCTTCTTTGCATGTCCTTTCTTTCCACAATTCTAGCAGGTTATTCCTTTACCTCTGGATTTAGATCTATCATTCTTAGACTTTGATTTCCCATTATTCTTGCTCTTGGATCTCTCATTCTTCCTTCCCCTTATTTCTACATTCAAATCATTACCAAATGATGATTCTCCCATGTACTTTTCCTATGTATTTCTTCATTCAAGATTATACTAACCACATCATCAAACTTTAAAATATTAGTAGCAGACAATGTATTACTAACAACCATTACCAAGTTATCCCAACTATCTAGAAAAGAGCATAAGAATAAAATTTCTTTCACTTCATCATACTCAAATGGAATATTAACTGATTTTAATTGATTTACAATAGACCAGAAATCATTTAAATGGTTTGATACAGATCCACCTTCTTGCATTTTTGAATTAAATAATTTCTTCATCAAATAAAATTTATTTGAAGCACTTGGTTTTTCATATAAATTAGCTAAATATTTCATCAAATCTACCATGGTTGTTACTTTGGTAATATTCGAAGCCACATATGCTTCCAGGCTCAATCTTATAGATCCAGAGCCTTTCTGTCAAGAATTTTCCATTCTTCATCATCATCTTTGTAGGTCTTGCCTTCTCATCCAATGGTAAGTATAAATATTTCTGATACAAATAATCCTCCACATGCATCTTCCATAATTGATAATTACAGCCATCAAATTTCTCAACTTTGTATTTTTCATCTTCTCCATTATTGTAGCTCCCACTCAATTAGAAATACCTCTGTGAGTAAATCTGTCAACACACAAAACCCTAAAAAAAAATCTCTTATACCAGTTATTAGGGTTAATCACACCAGTTGTACAAATATATATCATATCTAAGCATACAAGTAATAAATACAGAAATAAACCAAAAGAACAATACACAAGATATAACGTGGTTCACCTAGTGTGGGCTACGTCCACCAAGAAACAACCAATCTATTATTCTTTTCTTTATAGAGGAAATACAATGAAGATATGTAATCTTCCACACCTTCTTTTAATTTACAATAATTTTCCTTCTCTAAGCCTCTCCAAGAATTCCATCTTAAAATTCTTCTAATTCTAGCTTCTAACCCTAGCTTTCTAGCTTATATAAGCATATACAAACTTAGGGAACTTTAGCAATATAATTACAACCCTTAGATCACCTTTTAATAAAATGTTAGATATAATCCCATGACTTAAATAAAAATATTTCACACACAAGTGACCGACGCGGTTACCCCAACTCGATGTTGGTTCCTACTAATCGACCGACGCCGGTCAGCCGACCGATGTCGGTTCACTGTGTAAACCTGCAAGTTGTAAAATTGTTATTTGTGAAGCAATTAAGTTCCACAATATCAACAGAGAGTATTCTCTTCAAGACATATCCTTCATTTGATCACCATTGTCATACTCTTAAGCTTTGCAAAACTAAGCTCTTATCTATAGGCAAGCTTAAATATCAAGAAAAAACATCATCTTCTACACGTTTTCAAAGTAATTCAACATTAAAACCATCAAGCAACAAAACCACTTGACGTAAAAATCACTTGTCAACATGGTATCCACCACCAAAGAGCTTCAATCGCAACCACCTCGGTGTACATACATGAAGTTAATTGTTCTTCCACATATTTTTGAAAGTAATATCATCACACTTCCTCCTCTCGCCCCAATTAGATCCATCTCATCCAAAAGTTTATAATTATGATGAAAACTTCCATTGTGACTATCATCAATGTGTAGGGAATTCTATAGATTGTTGTTTCAAGCTTTGTAATCTCATTCAGGACCTGATCGACAATAATAAAATTGAGCTTCCAGAACCTATGGCTTCTACACCTGTCAATGAAAATCATAAGCTCAAAATATTCAATAATCTACTTCAAAACATGACAAGAAATCGACTGACTCCTTGGCTAATCATACATATTGTGCAGTGCCTCCTCCTACATTGGGGGCTCTTTATTTCCTAGTTGCTCATACTGACACTTCTCCACCAGTTATTTCTTTCTCGACCACGAGTTATCAAGCGTCATTTTTTCTAATAAATTACACATTAGTGCCTCTATCAGATCTATCCCTATCAATAACACCAAGGTTGATCCATGTGGCCCATCAACGTATGTTCTATTCTAATTCTTGTTGCTATTGGATATCTACTTTCAAAAATTTCATATCCGATGAACAATTCCTATGGTGTTGTCAAGATTCAAGTTACGTTTGGTCCTCTTACTATGATGGTGCCCTTCTTTGTGGGAAAAATAGTCGACGGATGTGACATGCTCTTAGGTCTCAATTGCATTCACATGTCTAATTTTATCATCTTCATGAATCACTTGTGTTTAAAGTTTACTCGAATAATCAAGTCATCTCTATTAATGGTGTGCCTCCATCTACTTCGTGGTCACCATATTCTCCAACGGTTGTCAATGCATCACCTATTCTATTTAGTACGTCATGGCCTTTACAATGTAAAGAACAATTTTCTCCTAGCTCACCTACTCACAGACAACCTTCATGGTCTCATCACTCTGCTAGTCCAACATATCATTCTATGTCCATTTCTAGGACAACTCCTTCATCTTGACGTACTTTTTCATCTTGTTTTATTCCATGTAAGTTTCCATCACCACCGCATTTTACTTGCACATAGGACTCCATCACTTACACATTCTATTACACCAAGGTGCCAACCTATACTAATTAATTTGTATAGAATTCATTCACCTGCGCAGTTTTTATCTCATATACCACCACTCTTAGAGCATGGGCACACGCCTTCATCACTTCCAAAATCGGGTAGAGGACCTTCATCCTTTACTTTTATTAGATAGATCATTTGTCAACACACACTTGGGGGCATTATACATATTACCCTAGCATCAACATGTGTCTTATAATCACATCATTTCACACCTAGATTTTAGCATATGCATCTTCACACATTCTTGTATCGTCATTACCGACGAAGCACTCTAGTCTAATGGTTCATACTGACGATTCTTGAGGGTCTAACTCCAAATTAAACCTTGCATCATCATGCTTAAATAATTTTATCTTTGTGATATTCATAATCAATCCATCAATATTTTTATCATACCATGCAATATTCCTAGCTAGTGCCTTCTTCACACATATCGTGATATACACCTTATGCTAAATCATCACCCCTTTCTAGCTTTCCTATTCATTCATTTCGTGATATACGCTTTATGTTACATCATCATGTTTTCTAGCATTCCATCCATACATGGCGTGATATACGCTTTGTGATACATCATCAAGTTCATATATTTTGTGATATACGCCTTGTGTTATATCATCATGCTTGCTAGCATCTTACGCACATGTCTCATGATATACGCTTTAGGCTGAATCGTCACTTCTTCTAGCTTCCTTTTATGATATACACTTTAGGCTACATCATCACCTCATCATAAAACTTCATGATTATTCATCCATATGTTGCATTCAATATCATCTACACATCATCATTCTAATCAACATTCCACGTTTTATTCATCAACTCTTTTTAATGCACAACAACTCATGGCTCAAACCATTTTCTGATGACACACTCTCATTTATGATTCATTATTAACTACAGAGGGGGCATACATAAATTAACCTCATTGCATGCACACACATCCACTCGGGGGGGCACACTACTCCTATCATTCACATTGTATTCCATTTTGTCTCATCCACATCATACTACATATATTGATTGCATTTACTTGTTACAGGTTCATATTATTACACATGCTAGATAGATATTTTGTATGTCATTATCTTTATCATACATCACTTTCCTTTCTATTTGTGATTGCAAATTATAAAGATCTATTACATGCATCATGGATGCTTGGCACAGTACCCATTACCAGTCCCACAACGGCTCCTGGGGGAATCCACTTTCATACACTATAGATGTTATTCTTTCATTTTGTTTCATAGCACACTACTTTATCAGATTATTCACACTTTGACATACTCTTTATCTTTCTAGCATGCTAATAGGTTCTTCATGTGCAGGATTTGTTTTGCATGACTTTTTTCTTCCATGGTTTTATTATACACTATTCTTTCTTGTCATTATTTGTGGGCTTTTCCTTATGTCTTTTTTTTTCTCTGATTTCTTGCAACCACTATGGCCTTGATTGTATTGTGACATCATGAGTGGTGGCCCATGTTTGGAACCCACTTTTCGTGGTCTACATTGTCTTCTTACGTATTTACTTTCATCTCATCTTACACATTGTCTTCTTATCTTACATTTTGTCTTATACATGCATGTTTTTCTTTGCTTGTGCTAACATATTTCTCATATCCAAGTGTTTGAGTGTGCCTTATTTTATACCAATGATCCATAGGGATCTGAAATAACTCTACTTCATCAAAAAAATCATCACGAGAGAAGAAAAATAACAAACGAAGGTTCTATCTTTTAAGTAACATGACCGATGCCTTGTGCGGGCGCGATTCTGCAGCGCCACCAGAGACAGGCGGTGGTCTTGACCATTACAGACAGAAAAAAATTCAAAATGAACAGCCTCCGAATTTGAAAGGATGTTCATTTTTCTTCTCCTTCATGACCTTTCCCATTCTCTAGTGCACGGGAGGACATGAGAAAGGCTATAAATACATGATTATAGAAGTGTAAAAGGTCATTGAAGGATGGGAGCAAGTGAGCAAGAATTGTTTTTTGGAAATTATATTTTGTAGAAGAAAGGAGTATTGAGACAGAGCAAGCAAGTAACTGAAAGGAAGTGTTGATATATTATCTACTTCTCTTTCTTACTTATTGTAAATTTTGTACTTGTTGATTTGAATTGGCCAATAGAAGTGGGAAGAAAGAGAAATTGCCCTTCCTGATTGGTTTTTCCTCCATTGGGGGTTTTCTAGGATAAAATTGTTGGTTTTATGAGCTTATATTCTTTCCTTTACTACAATTGTTGATTCTAAGCACAATAGTAATCCATTCACTAGCTATCTTTGTTATTTTATAATAGGAAGTAAATAGCGGCGATTAATTTCTAATTTGTGAATCATTTCAAAGTTGAAGAGTTTACAGATCATTTTGGTATTAGAGCTAACAAGTATCCAATACTATGGTATTTCATTCTTGAATTGTATGACAGTGACAAGATCTAAAGGCAAAGAAGCTTTACCTTGCAATCCAGAGATTTACAAAGAAGTGGAAACAAAGAATTCGGGGAGAAATGGAGGAAGAGAACTTGGTCTGTAAAATCAAGATGTTGGAGACCATGATGGATAGGATGTTTAGAAGGCAAGAGGAACTTTTAGATTTGCAGAAGACAACTTCCGTCAAGCAAGACTCCATGGAATCGGTGGTTCGAGGCTTAGCCAAAAATTTTGGTATATATGCAGGAGCCACCATGAGGAATATTACGGGAAAGATCATGAAGAAGAGACTTTCTAACACAAGAGAAAAGGTAAAATCTGAACATACTCCTTTTAAATTTGAGGCTAAAGTCAAAATCAAAATCTTTGAAGGAAAAGTAGATGCAGAGTTACTTGATAAATGGTTAAAACAATTAGAAGCCTATTTTAGCGTCCATAATGTCACTAAGGCACAAAGGATCACCTTTGCATGTCTCAAAATGGAGGGACATGCTCTAGTTTGGTGGGAAACTCACCTAGCTACTTGTGAAAAGAAGAAGTGTCCTATTGTGAAGTATTAGCAAGAATTTAAGGAATTACTTAGAGCTAACTTCTATCCTATTGGCCATAAAACTGATCAAATGATTAAATGGCAGTATTTTAGACAAGGCAGTGGTCAAAGTGTGTAGGACTATACTACGGAGTTTCAGAGGCAAGCCATGTTGCTAAACATGGATTTGGAGGATGAGGATATTCTGACCAAGTACTTGGGAGGAATTCACACTCACCTTTAAATAAAAGTCATCTCTACAAATCCCAAGGATCTCAATGAAGCATGTGTACAGGCATACTACATAGATGATGAGAAAATGCAAGGAGAAGCAGAGCCGAGGGTAAAGTAGTCAAAAAATCAGTAGAAAAATGATTATGGGAAAATAAGTAACAAGAGTAAGTGGAAAGGGAAAGGTAAAAAAGCTTCCACTACTTTAAATACTTGCAAAGATCCCAAGAATTTTTGCAAGAATTTTGATATTAATGGTCATCGACGATACATGTTGGAATTTGCATCGAGTTACATCCAAAGAACTAAACCAAGGACTCCAAGAAGTCCATGACAGCTGTAAAGACAGAAGGGGAGGTGGAAATCGAAGATGACTCTGATGTAGATGAAAGGCTTGGATGCACGACCACCAACATGGACAGTGAAGAGGAGATGAGTAGACTATTCCAGATTAAAATCTAGATCAAAAGGACTAAGGTAAATGCTTTGGTTGATATCGATTCTCAATCTAATTTGATTTTTGAGGTAGTTGTAAAGAAGCTTGGTCTTGAGACTTATGAGCATCCGCACCCTTATCCTTTGGGTTGGGTGAAGAAGGGTGTTGAAATTTAGGTAACAAGAAGATGTAAGGTAAATTTTGGGATAAATTCCCAATATATAGATGTTTTTGAAGTTGACATTATTCCACTTAATGCTTTTGGTGTTGTATTCGGGAGACCTTACTTGTATGTTAGGGATTCTATCTTTATGAGAAGGGAAAACAGATCTGAGATGGTTCAAGGATAGGATCATCTACAACATTTAGCAACACCAACGTAAGACATAGGTTACTATGGTAAGTGCTAACCAAGTAAAATGGCTTATTCAGTCAAATCATAATCAGTTTTGTTTGCTTTTATTAAAGGATAAACAAGATGGGGTAGAAGTTTTAGAGATTTCTAACCAAGGAAAACAAGATTTGGATAGTATTATTCCATCTTTTCAGGAAGTATTTCAGGCTCCTAGTGGATTACCACCAAAACAGGAAGTAGAGCATGAGATTCAGCTATTTCCAAAGTCACCTCTACCAAACATCAGGTTGTATAGGCAATCCTTGCTTGAGAGCACTAAAGTAAAGAAATAACTCCAGGAACTAATAAACCAAGGGGTGATATGTCCGAGCACCTCACCATGTGGTTTTCCTATTGTGATGGTGCCAAAGAAGGATGGTTCTTGGAGAATGTGCATCGACTACCGCGCTTTGAACAAGATCACCATAAAGAACAGATATCCACTTCCCGCATAGATGATCTCTTGGACCAACTTCAGCATGCCAAATTTTTCATGAAGTTGGATCTCAAGTCAAGTTATCACCAAGTTAGGATGAAGGAGGAGGATATATGGAAGACTACCTTCAAAACAAAACAGGGTTTGTATGAATGGTTAGTACTTCCTTTTGGATTATGCAATGCACCCACTACATTTATGAGATTGATGAATGATGTATTGCGGGATTTCATAGATTCATGTGTCATTGTATATCTAGATGATATCTGATTTTTAGTGCCACATGGGAAGAACATCTAACACATTTGCAGCAAGTCTTGCAAGTTCTCAGGGAGAAACAACTACTTTGTAATATGAAGAAATGTGAATTTTCCAAATAGTCACTTGTCTATCTTGGGCACGTGGTTGGAGGAGGAGAGCTACGAGTGGATCCAAATAAGGTGGAAGCCATCACAAATTGGCCAACACCAACAGAGCCACAGAGACTAGAAGTTTTTGGGAACAATACAGTACATGTGTAAATTCATTCTGGGTTTCTCGATGATTGTAGCACCTCTACACACAGTGGCCGCAAAGAGTAAGGGTTTGAATGGGGTAAGGAATAAGACAAATCCTTTGAGTTATTGAAGTACAAGATTAGTCATGCTCCAGTACTTGATCTTCCTAATTTGTAGTAGCCTTTTGAAGTAGAAATAGATGCCAGTGATTATGCCATGGGCAGAGTGTTGCTTCAAGGAGGTAAACCCATATGTTATCATTCTGAAACCTTCACTTCAGCAGTTAAAGGATATTCAGTATATGATAAAGAAATGTATGCACTAGTTCAGGAAATTAAAAAATGGCAACATTATTTGTTGGGTAAAGAAACTATTGTGCACACTGACCACAAACATCTCCAAAGATTTGTAAGCACGATATAAATTGCAGCCGGCAAGGAACTACAAATGGATGGGGTTTCTTCAGCAATTCCATCTGGTGATCAAATACAAGAAGGGTAGTACAAATTTTGTTGCAGACATGTTGTCTAGGCCACCCACATAGAAAAAGTTTTCCTGTTTTGTCACTATCTCTCAGATCGAGCCCTTCATAAAGGAAGCTTATAGAGAAGCATATGCCCAAGACAAAGACTTTGGGGTAACATTTCAGAAGTTGCGCAATCCCAAGAGGCTGAAAAGATAGGGATTGAAGACTATTATCTCAAGGATGGGCTACTCTATCGATGGGGGAAACTTTGTGTGCCTAAAGAAGAAAGACTTATATTGATGAGGGAAGCACATACCTCAAAATTAGCGGGATATTTTGGTGTTGGTAATACCCTAGCCCACTTGCAAAGGTATGTATATTGGCCAAACATGTAAGAAGAAGTATCAAAATTTATTCATGGCTGTAAACTTTGTTATACTAGCAAGCCTAAAACTAAGAAGGAAGGTTTGTATATGCCTTTCCCAGTACCTACTCATCCGTGGGAGGACATTTCTATGGATTTTGTAGGAGGATCACCAATGTCTAAACATGGCCATGAGTATCTCTATGTTATTGTTGATAGATTTAGTAAAAGGTGTATTATTATGGCATGTAAAAAGATAGTAAAAGCACACGAGGCAGCAGATCTTTTCTTTGCTAATGTATGGGTGCATTTTGGTTTGCCGAAGTCTATTGTCTCTCGACAAGGATTCGGAGTTCTTGGGAAGTTTTGGACTACTTTATGGGACAAGATGGATATCCAGTTACATAGGAGCATAGCTTTTCATCCATAGTCGAGATGGAAAAACAGAGGTGGTAAACAAGACTTTGGTACAGTTGATTAGAGGGTATAACAGTAAGTACCCAAGGACTTGGGATGAGTCCTTAGGCTACATTCAGCATTCCTATAATCGGGAAGTACACACATCTACTATGAAGTCACCATTTGAAGCATGCCTTGGATATCTACCTATGAATCCACTGGACATAGTAGTTAGACAAGACAAGATGAGGAGGATACATGAAACATAGAGGTGACTAGAGATAACAAGTTTATTGAGAGGATCTAGCAAATCCATCTCAAGGTCAAAGAATAGCTAGAGAAATATCAAGCAAAGTACAAATCTAGGCACGATCAAAGATAGGAGGGAAAGAAACTTCATGTTGGAGACAAAGTTTGGCTTTACTTGAGTAAGGAGAGACTACAAGGACAAGCATGGAAGCTCAAGCCGCTACGATATGGACCCTTCACCATATAGGAGCAGGTTGGGGAAAATGATTTTCGACTTGATTTTTCATCATTCATGAGGATGTACTCTGTAGTAAACTGCGAGAACTTACACCTATATGAGCCATCCATGCTAGATGAAGATGAAGAAATGCAATTGCTACCTTCCATTAAGGATTGTGTCATGGACTCATGAGGAAAATTAGAGGAGGATGTGGTTTATATAGCAGAAAGTCAAAGAGACTAGAAGAGGTCCACAAGAGTCTTGGCAGATTGGATCTGAAAGGAAAGACACCAAGGCAGCCGGTGGTACTTAAAGGAGCAAGTGAGGGAATTTTTGCCTCATCTACTCCCCCACTAAGTTTTTTTGGGACCAAAAGCCTCCTAATAAGGGGAGGTGTGATCTATAGGAATCCAAAATAACTCTACTTCATCAGAAATAGTCAAAGACAGAGAAGAAAAATTAACAAACAGAGATTCTATCTTTTAAGTAACAGATTTCACGTCAGGTAAGGCGGCGGTGGTTACAGAACCACCACCTAGACCTTCATGACCTTTCCCATTCTCCAATGCATGGGAGGACATGAGAAAGGCTATAAATACATGATTGTAGAATTGTAAAAGATCATTGAAGCATGGGAGAAAGTGAGCAAGAATTTTTGTGCTCGAATTTGTATTTTGTAGAAGAAAGGAGTATTGAGATAGAGCAAGCAAGTAACTAAAAGGAAGTGTTGAGATATTATCTACTTCTCTTTCTTACTTATTGTAAATTATGTACCTGTTGATTTGAATTGGCCAATAGAAGTGAGAAGAAAGAGAAATTTCCCTTCCGACCGGTTTTCCTCCATTGGGGTTTCCAGGATAAAATTGTTGGTGTTATGAACTTATATTCTTTCCTTTACTACAATTGTTGATTCTAAGAACAATAGTAATTCATTCACTAGCTATCTCTGTTATTTTCTAATAGGAAGTAAACATCAGTGATTAATTTTTGATTTGTGAATAATTCCAAAGTTGAAGAGTTTACAGATCAACCAAGCACATCCCTTCCCCTTGTAGGGCACATTTTTAGCACCATAGTCAGTCCTTTGGGCCACATTCTCCTTAAGCAATGTCTCATGCACCCCAAATGAGGGGGAATGATTTGGGTGAATCAGTCACCCCATATAGCATTAAATAAACAACACATCATGGTACCAAGTACATCACAAATTGCAGTTTTTGGACAGGGCTCAAAATCAAACTTGGGTCCTTAGATCAACGACCTTTCCTAGATTCGTTAAACCAAGGCGATTACGGTGATTGGTAGTTCATCACAGTCTATAGAACTCCACACACAGTGGATTTTATAGGGAAGATAGTCTTTAGCACATGCATTTATACACATCATCTACAATGGTGTTTTACATTATGGGAAGTAGATAAAGGTTAGAGGATGACACCAGACTATTCTCCCTACACTTCTTCCATTTCATTGGCATGATATCACCCTGAAAAATGTGCATGTTGACATCATCTACAAGATCCTTTTCTACACCCTTTCCTCATCACAGATCAAGTGCACATGTTCCTTTTTCACACTTTCAGTATTTTTACATACTTTCCTTACACTTTTTTACATATTTTGATCATATACATGTGTATTTGACTACTTGTTTGGATTATCTTTTGTAGGTCCATCCATATGGGAAGTGGTAGTCAACATCAACAACGACAACATCACACACACAAAAATGACATTGACATCAACAATAGGTACATCGCAACATCTACACACGTGCTTCCACCCTAAGTTCATTTTCATCACTTTTTACACTTTCTCCTCCTTAGCATCCACACTTCACATTTTTATCATTCCACACTTTGTCTAGTCCCTCGGCATGCCTTTCATCATCAATATACATGGTTATCAGGTACACATATCTATCTACTTTATGTTACCGATCTTTCTGCTCACCAACATAAAGTGGGGAAAAATGTAGACAAAAAATCAAGAACTTTGGGTAACTATCTAGTCTTGATTACATACTACTATTCATATGATTCCTAAGTAATAAAATTACTAATTAACCAATGTCTTTGGCCACCTTTCTTTGTTTTCTATTTCTACTTTTGGTCTTACACCCTTAATTTCTCGGTCTTCCTTATTACTCGTCAAAGCATTTTTCATCCTAGACACGGCACAGACCCATCAAGGATGCCAGCGCGTGCACTTTCATCCCCTACGAGTGCCAATGTCCCCTTTGTACTTTACTCACACTTTTTGGATCCTTTCTATCCATTTGAGCATCTTATCTTTTTAGTAGTCATCCTTTTCGAGGTTAGTTACAAAATTCAAGCAAGGGAATCATATAAATATAAAGTTATGTGATCATAATAAAGGAAAAATCACTAAGAATTAGCTATCACCACCTAAGGTTACATCCATCGAGGAATCTAAGAGCTCCATTGCATCCATCTAACACCATCACAAGGGACACAAGGGTTGGTTTTTTGCATCACACTTCTTAGGAGGGAAGTTCATTCTATTCCATGCAAACATTTATTACATTCTACATCTAGCTACTTGCTCTCTATCCAACTGTGACATGCACAAAAGAAACCTAGGGTATGATTTCATCAAACACACACAAAACTACATTGGGTCTTAGATGTAGTGTAGCACTCATTTGTAAGTCCATTTTTGTAGCTAATGATAGTTTGACCCTTCATTCGCATCATTATTTTTATTATTTGATGTTTATCTAAGGGTTTTGTAGGTTTATTATTCATTGCAAGTTTCTAGTGACCTCGGAGTGATCAAAAGAGACTAAAGGAAAAAATATTGCGACACCTCAAAGGATGTTTTATGAGATTTTTGTAGACCTAGGCACCCATAAATAGGTCTAGTTCACCCATGGGAACCCTTGTCCCTCTCTAGACACCTCAGTCTAGCATGTTCCTCTAGTTCTACATTTTTCAGGGCTTCTATAGAACACTTCTTCCTCTTTTTTCATTCGGTCAGAGCTTCAATCCATCCCATAATTCACTGTGAATTAGATAAGGCTTATTACACTCTCTTTACACATTAGGGTTTCATTATTTATTTCTTAGTTGTTTGGGTATAATTTATGTATTTCATTGTTATTCATTTACTGCTACTATAGCACTTAGATTAGGATCATAAATTATATTTTAGCTTAATCATTCGAGCATTCATGGAAATCCACCAATTTGTCCAACTAAAAAATTTTCTTGCCAAAATTTTTTGGAGTCCACTGTGGAGTATACTTGGCATATTTTGCACCCAAAATATGAATCACAAAAGTACAAAAAAAAACCAAATATTCGAAAAACATAAAAATTTGAAAAATTAAAAGTCATTGATCCTTATGTCTCACACCAATGGCTATTCCTGGTAACTCTCCTATTGAGAGGCTGAAGCTGTTATTCCATATCCAAGAAGATATTATATCCAACTTGAGGGAAGTTATACGGCACAACACAGAATATTTTGCACACTACTTCAAGACGCATCCGAGAAGATTTTTCACACTACTTCATAGCTAAAAGGGTGTTATATTCTAAAGAAAAATGTTATGGAGATTTATAAAGAGCGAGACAATCCCAAGTGTAAAAAGGAGAGCTTAAGGCAATTCAGAATCTATAATCTAGTTGATCCCGGATACACTAGGTCTCGAGAGAAGAGGAGGAAATATTCACCCCATATTTGAAGAGATACAAAGGTAGAAAGAATTAGTAATAAATTCATGACACTCCCTTCATCCAAAAATATCTCTCATTTGTGGTCCAAGTAGTGTCAATCCATTAGACATAGAGTTTCCAAACATCAAAAAATATTTTTAATACTTTGTTGAAGCATAAAAAGAATCGAAGCTGATGTAAGAGAAAAAGCCAAAGTAAGAGAAGAATAATAAGCGAAGTAGAAGATGAAGCACAAGTGAGAGGCGAGCAAGAGTAGAAGTAAGAGCCAAAGCCAAAGCTGAAGAAAGAGCAAGATCGAGGAGAGAGTAGAGGTTGAAGTAGAAGATGAAGTAGAAGATGAAGAAATAATGGGTGATGAAGAGATACCCCAACCAATTGTCCCATGAGGTAGGAACATGGGCCCACTTTCCCTCCCATATCCTATTCATGAACTACCACAAGGTTTGAGAAAAATCTTTCCCAAATTTAGAGGAGATGGTTCACAACTCCTAGAATAACATGTGGCAACATTCATGACCACTTGTGGTGTACTAGAAGTTGAGCATGAAGATGTCTCGGATCGGGGTGTTTTTGTAATCTCTATAAGACAATGTAGAATAATGGTTCTACCTCCTACCACTAGATCAATCAATTATTAGGATGATATCAAAACCTTCTTCAAGTACTGATTCAAATCCACTAAATATGTTTAGGGCCTCTTAGTGAAATTGGTACAAATGAAGAAAGAACCTAATGAGACCATGAGGTATTTTGTAGCTCGATACAATAGGTTGGTCAAGAGGATAACTCTCAAATTTATGCCCTACGATGATAATATAAATATATTATTCATAAATGCTTAGCTACACGAGGTTAGGTTCATTCTCAACATGTCCCTACCTAGAACTCTAAAGGAAGCTCAAGATTATTCCATTCAAAAGCAGAGAGGATGATCTAGTTCTATCCAAAAATGTGAAAAATACAAATGAAAAGAAAAATGTTCAAAGTTCTAGTTCCATATCTACTTACCCCCCGGTCATGAAATTAGAGAATGATGTAATTGCACTCAAGAAACAACTTGTACAAAGTACCATAATAAATGTTCCAAAGAAGAAAAATCTCCCAAACAGATATATTATTGCTCCACCTCCCCATAGAATTTCCCTCGAATCACTACCAATCAATGTAACCTGTGATGCGAATAAAAATAATAAGTGGATGATCTAGAAGAAGAAAATGAAGATGGTAATGTTCTTGAGATCGAGGAAGTTGAAGATGATGCTTAGATTGGTTTCCTTTAGTACTCTTCGGGAGGTGATGATGGTGATGATGAAGATGCACCAAGCTTATTATGTCTTGTATTTACCCACTCCCGAGTCTCAAAAGGGATATTCTTCCTTGGAAACTACTGTAAATAAGAACAAAATGATGATCCTCATGCGGTATTCTCATAGAAAAATATAATCAGTAGATGATCCCCACTCCTACCATCAATGAAATCAGCAAAGGAGAAACTAGACCTAATAATAGGTAAGAAGAAAATGGTTGTGATAAGTAAGTCCTTTAGTGTTTCCCATAGCTCAAACCATGTATCTAAGGCTAGTCCTTCACCCAAGGCTAATCTTTCAAAATCACCTAATGCTCAACCAAATTCAACCACTCCTTCCCAACCTACTACCCCATCCACTAAAAGTGCACAAACTCCCAAGGTAGCATCACCTCCACCATGTAAAACTTCCACTATCCTTGGGACATCAAGTTCATCCACCTCAGCTCCGTTCGATATCATCAAACATGTGAATAAATCGAAAGTTCATATTTCAAAGTCGAGTTTTTACAAACACATCTCGGATAAATTTGAGAGCCTCATCAATTATATCAAGGGTGGTAACCCAAATCCCAACACTACAAATCCTAACTCTAAAGGGTTACTACCAACACCACCCATGCCTCCTACACAAAACATGCTTACACTGAGTGCATTTAAAATGAATAAGGTGGAACCCTTGTACCTATCCCTCTTAATCAAAGGACACCATTTAAAAATTTGCATTATAAAATCAGGTGCCTCAGATAATGTGATGCCCATCAAATTTACCAATTCCCTAGGACTTACCTTGACATAAAGCAATCTGGATCTTACTACTCTGTGGCATCTAAAGAGGTGCCTTTGGTGGGAAAGAATATGCATAAGTGTCCTTGTGATTTCCCAAAAAAAATTTTTTCTCACTATCTTGGTGGTGGATATCTCAACATCTTTTGGTATGTTATTGAGTAGGAGCTTCTGTAGAGACTTGGGTGGAAAAATACAAATGGATTGGTCTTCTATGACCATTCCAATAAAGGGTGAAATGAAGACTTTGTTTCCAATGCGGAAAATGAAGTACATAGTTCAAAAGTCGAGGATCCAAAAGTTGACATCTTATTCCAAGACAATGGGTTGGGTAACTACTTCCTCACATCCAAAAGAGATGAGAATTTTCCTCTCCTCATGAAAGATGAAGAAGATCAATTGTGGACCATGGAATTTGATGGAAGTCATTCCAATGTAGGGTTTGGAGCCAACATTATCTTGACCTCGACCTTGGGTAAGATCTTTCCATTTGCCTATGAGTTACAATTCAAGAACACCAACAATAATACATTGTATGAGCCCCTTCTCCTTGGAATGGATGTTGCAAAATCCATGGGCATCAAGAAGCTCAAATGTCTCAAAGATGCTGAATTAATCGTCAAGTAGGTGAGAAATTAGTATCAAGTCAAGAACCCAAGACTCAAGCACTATAGGAACCAAGTTTGGGACTGCATCAAATCTTTTGATGATTTCTCTATTTAAGTCATTCCTCAGGATCAAAATGAAAAGTCCAAATCTTTTGCACTCTCATCTTCTTTGATTACTCCACACTTGTCCATAAATAAGGACAAAGTGACTATCAAAATGGTATTCATACCAATTGTGTCAAACAAAGAAAACCATTGGAAAATATTCAATGACAATGCAGTCAGCTCCTCTCTTTCTTGGAGCAAAGAGACAAATTCAGTAGCCTCTTCTATGAAGGAAGTGACAATTAACATTAGGAATTAGTGGCGAGAGGAGGAAAAAGAATGAGTAGACGGTGTTAACTCAGAAGGTGTGATCATATTAGAAGGAAACAAGATCCCAAAATGTCTTGTGTCTCTCGAGAACTTGTTCGACAAGCATGACAGTTTCATCAAGGAGAGATCAAAAGATTCATCGTAATGTACTTATTATTTAGAAAAGGAAAATATTGGCACCACAAAGCAACCCAGGAAAGTGAACATTGGCAAGTGTTGCTCACTTGAAGAAAGAAGAAGGTTCATCACATCATTAAGGAAGTATTCGATGTTTTGGTACATTCCTCTAATGAATTCAATTTATTCCAACCCAAGGAGATGCACCACTTAATTCCATTGAATCTCGAAGCCAAGATTTTTACTAAAAACAACAACCATACAATCCAAATATTGTAGATACCATCAAGGAGGAAGTATTGAAAATTTTGAATGTCAGGATCATCTTCCCTATCCACCACTCCACATGGGTAGAAAACATTGTCCCAGTGTGGAAGAAGAATGGAAAAATAAGAATTCGTGTATAATTTGTCAACTTGAATCAGTCCTCTTTGAAAGATAAATATTCACTTCCAATCATGGACTACATTCTACAAGTGGTCATAGGATCAAATATCCTTTCATTGCTTGATGGTTTATCTGGGTATAACTAGATTGAGGTAGCAGAAGAATACATATCCAAAACAACCTTCACGAAACATTTGGTCACTTTTTTATACAACAAAATACCTTTTGGTTTGATCAATGTGGGAGCGACCTTCCAAAGAGAAATGGACATGACCTTCAAGGACCTCAAGCACTACATCATAATTTATCTGGATGACCTCACAATCTTCTCAAAGAAGTGGGAGATCACATAAATCACCTTGAACAAGTGCTCATCAAATATTTGTATCGCAAAATATATCTCTGAATCCCAAGAAGTGCATCTTTTTGTTTTTGAAGGAAACTCCTTGGACACATTGTGAATAAGGAGGGGGCTAAGATTAATCTGAAAATAATATAATCAATCTAATAATTGTCCTTTCTAACAAGCAAGAAGGGAGTTCATTCCTTCTTCAAAAAATCCATCTTCCTCTCGTGCTTTGTCCTAAACTTCATTGAGTTGACCAAGCATATCACTTTCATGATGAAACCCCAAGAAATATTTAAATGGAACAATGAAGGGAAAATGGTATTTTAGGCAAGCAAAGAAGCAATAACAAAGGATCCTACCTTAGTGCACCACAATTTTGATAAAGAATTAATCTTGTATTGTAATGCTTCAAAGTAGAAAATATTGGCCATCTTAGTCTAGAAGAACAAAGGAGACCTCAAATCCCCATTGATTTCATGAGCTCTCCTCACGAAGAACCACGAGTTAAGGTATAACCAATTTGGAGAAGCATGCATATTTCATAGTCAAAGTGGTAAATAACTTTAGGTTCTAAATCCTTAACTCCCACACTATGGTGATGGTCCCAGGCTCTGTTATCAAGTCAATCCTTACCCAATATGATCTAGGAACCAAGAGGGGTAATTGGGTGGCGATAATTCAAGAATATGACTTGGATATCAGACCTTAAAATTTGGTAAGAGGAAATGGGTTGTTTTGATTGATGGCGGAAGATGAAGGACTTTCAATAAAAAAATGATACATGAGAATTTTTGTGCTACAAGTGTAAGCAAACACGCCTCAAGTCCTATTCGTAAACACAACAAGTGAGTGGTATGCTTACACTTCCTACTTTCGACTTACTTGAGTGCCCTAATCACCTTGACTTCAAACAAAAATAATCGTCAATCTTAATTCAGCCAAGTATGTCCTTTGGAATCATGTTTTGTATAAGAGGGGACTTGATGGATGCTTCTTGAGGTGCATAGACAAAGAGCAATAAGATAAGTTGCTAAAAGCATATCATGATTAGGCATGCGGTGGGTATTTTTCAACAATGGTGACCAATCATAAAATTCTCTATGGTAGATACTATTGGCTACCTTATTTTCATATGCTCAAGTATGGGTCCCCAAGAGAAAAGGATGTCAAAATTTGTCGAGAGACCACAAATTTTGCGCTCCCTCTCAGCCGGTGGTGATTGAAGAACCCTTTCAATAATGGGGCCTAGATTTTTTGATGTTCTAAATCCTCATTCAATTTTAGGACATACCCACTTGCTCATAGCAACCAACTACTTCAAAAAAGGGTAAAGGAAATCCCATCTAACTAGGACAATCCTAAAACCATGTGAAATTACATCAAGGAGAACATTATTGTTCATTTTGGGATCCCCTAGAAGATTTTGGTTGAAAATGCCACATATTTTTCCTCAAGCGAGTTGATAGAATTTTTCTACAACTATGGAATCTCATTGTCTCATGTATTAAACTATTACCCACAAGGGAATGGCTGTACCGAGTCAAGTAACAAAAATATTGTGACCATAGTCCATGCAATTTGGTTGATGATAATCAAAGGAATTGGCACACGAAGCTCTATGATGTGTTGTGGCTAGATAGAATAACTCCTAAGAAAGCAATCAACATGTCACCATTCCAATTTCTCTATGGAATAAAAACATAGATTCTAGTCACCATTGAGATACAAACACTCTAATTTCTCTAAGTGGTGGAAGATGGTCAATATAGTGATTCCATTGAAAAAATAGTTTTGTTCCTTAATAATCTTTAAGAAGATAGATTCAAAGTGGTGGACCATATAAAAGAACATCAGTTGAGGGTGAAGAATTTTTTTGACAAGAATCCAAAGCCAGGGATTTCAAAGTTGGAGACCTTGTCTTACAATGGCAAAAACAAAGAGAGCCTAAAGGAATCCATGGGAAATTTGAATCAGTGTGGCTTGGTCCATTCCATATTCGATAAATTACAGAGAGAATGCTATCTATCGTATCTAGATGGTACACAGTTGGAGTTTCCCCATAGTGGGAAATACTTGAAATTGTACAAGAAATGAAAGTGGGTTTTCCCCACATTGTACCATAGGTGATTTAGGTGTTTTTATTTTTCTGTCATGTTTTTTTCCATTTCTTGTGTTTTGTGTTTCCTTTTTACGTTTGTGTGTGTGTGTGCTCCTTTCGTTTCTATATCCGGTACTTACTTATGACTCTGTAAAGCCCAATAGATAAGGCATTAGTCTGAATTATAAACTTAGAATCTAGAGTTCATTATCATCTTGTTATCACTTTTTTCAATCCATAATGAGTCTCCAAGTGAGATTCGGTTGTTGTCATGTGTTTTTGCAAGATAAAAATTCCACTTCAAAACATGACAATTATACCCTAGTGTCAAAAAAAAAAAATTATTGTAAACCTTCTGGATTATCTCCTGATCAGTTCATCCCCTATGTCATGATTTTCCCCATCCTTTTAGTGATCATGTCCATGGTCTTAACCTTTCCCATGTTTTGAAAAGATGATATCAATTTCATAAAATTCTCTGCGAGATAATGTCTCTTGAAGCGAGATCTTTCAGCAGGCTTAGGAATGGCTATTTTTAGTATTTCTAAGGCGGGTGCATACTCTTAGAGGCATATTTTAAGAACAAAATTAATCAAGTAGTGGTATTAATGATCCAAACACATTGTGAAAGTGATTTAGGAATATTTAGTAAATATTTGGAGGTTTAGGAGCAATGTCGGCATAAGCGTGTTTTTGAGGGCAAAGGAGCTTGTGTTGCAAAAAGCCACTTGAACTTTGGGAAATGATTTTGGGAGATCTGAAATGATTTGGAGTTCAAACAAGATATCAATGAAAATATAATTCAATGACCTACATTTTGGTATTCTCATATTTTTCACAATACCCATGCATTTCTTTCCACAACTCATTCTTAGCAAGCACAACTAGAAATCCCGAGAAATAAGACCAATTTTGAGGAGGTTTAAAGATGAATCATACCTTTATACCCATCCCATTTTTCTCAAAATTATGTTTCAGTAAAATTCATATAAATAAGTTCCTCAGTGAGTTCTCGGGAGCTCAACAATGTAATTTTCAAGCTCATTCCTAAGGTACAAGCTTCGTCGCTAGTCAATTTTCCAGTGCCATGTGGCAGCATGAGGCTAAGGCACACTTTTTTCCCATTTTCCCTTTCTAAGGGAAAATGGGGACATAAAATAGGCCCCTCCCCCTTTGAGCTCCTGGACCCACCACATGACCCTGGGAGGCCTTTGTAAGCACATTTTGGTAATTTTCTAGCCGGCATCTCGTGCACTACATGCCCCCACTTGTCACCATGAGGATGGGGCACATTATTTTGTGCCCTTCATCCCTTTCTAAGGGGACAAGGGGGACATAAAATTTCATCCCCCCACCTTTCTCCCACGTGACCGAAACTCAGCCCCGGGTGATAAAAATAAACTTCTTCCCTCGCTCCTCCACCGGTTCATATCTAGAACTTGTCCTCATAGGGATAGGGCTCAATTTTTTTCCTTTGTTCCTTTACCAAGAGGAAAAGGGGAAAAGAAAATTCACCTCCCAAGGCATAAAAACCAAGGAGATAGTGCATTTTTCATTTTGCTCCATTTTGCTCAAAATCTACCGGAACTTTGGCAAACATTTTATAGGTTTTTCTCCTCCATGTTTCCATGATATCAAAAAATAAATATTTCACAAAAATTTCAAGTTTTTAAAGGCTCCATGTGTATTATCTTGCACGAATGACTTTGTACATGAGAGAGTGAAAATTTCATATCTCACAAACCGGTGCATGGATCGAGTTGGGATTTTTGCATTCTTCTCCATTTCTAGGATCCTTAAATACACATTTGATTGCAATTACATGCATGTTCCAATTTTTTTATGGTAAAAAAACCCCGACTTTGTGCCCTAGTTTCATATTTTTATTTCCCACCATTCTAGTGATCGGATTAAGCTAAAAATTTGTACATGAGATCAAGAGAAGAAACCTATCCCGGTGAAGGTGGTTTCATCAAAATCTGAGGTGTTAAAGGGAAATTTCCAAAAATAGCAAGTCTTTATATGATAAGCTTGTTGTTGCATACTCACAGCACCCCTGGATGCAGATCAGGCTTCTAGGTTGATGTTCAGGCATCCAGTGTGATTGCACAACATGGAATCCTTTCTCCAAGTGTGGGACTTGTAAAGATGAGAAAGGATTCTCTAGAGAAGGCTGGTTCCTATTCCTCTGTTTAGATGCACACAAAAATGTAGAGGGTTTACTAAAACCTAATCTAACTTGCCAAGGAGACAGGGTAAGAAAATGCATAGAATAAAACCTAAACTACAAAGGTGATGCACCGAGGAATGTTAGACATTCGTTTTGCAAATTTAACACAGACCACATAGATGCAATACAAACACCATGCACAGGTAACCAAACTGCAATAAGAGATCAAAATGACAGCAATGAATACATGAGAGGGTTGAGAGTCAATCACAACATATATATTATTGCTCAAGAGTTGATACAGTACATTGCAGTGGCCAAGAGGCAAAAAGGCTGGCATTACAACCCATATGGGAGGTTTGAAAGCTCCACAAATTCTCTTGCAAGCGAGGGAAGAAGGGAGGATGCAAAACAAAAATGTCGACCTGTTAAAGGAGCTCCTCTTTACAATATATATGAAGAAATGAGAGGGGAGAGAGAGGAAATCCAGAATCTACCCCAACCACTTCTTGGTAGCATTTAAAATCATCTCATTATGGTAGAAGCGGTGATTCTGGCAAAACGGCGGGCTGTCTAACAGGAGCGGTGGTGCATCTCTTTGCATTAAAGTTGGTAGTTGAAGCATTACTTCTATCTATCACCACGCGTCAGAGACGTTTTCTTAATTTTCTCCCTCTAAACTACACCAAAATGCAAGATTGATCCAGAATCATGTAGAGAATTTCAACAGCTTTTCGTTGATATAAAGAACGTGCAAATCTGAGCTCTGGATCGAAAGATATGATGATCTGAAGATTTAGGGCACGAAAGCAGGCCAAAACAGATTTTTTTAAATCTTTTCCCGCGCTCGCCATCTCCGGATGACACGTGGCGGGCTCTGGTTCACCGAGAAATTCCCTCTCTTCACCTTTTCACGGGCTTTCCTTTGAAATTTCCTTGTGGGCCCTTAAACTTGGACATGTGGCACTATTTCATTGGTTCGGATCGGTGCTCGAAAACTTCGCCCTTTGACTTGGACTTTTCTCTTTGTGACACATGTCATGATTTGGTTGGTCCACGGAGTGCATCGACTTTCCGCGCCCTTGGCGTCCATTTGTCCCAAATGTCCCGGTGCCATCTCGGGATAAAACTTCCGATCCGCCTGAAATGGGCCTCCTTGTCCCTCATTCGGCCGATGACACGTGGCGTTGCCTGATTGGCTTTTGGCTCCTTCAGCTATCCACGTCCCACGTGTCCCTTTGTCCCACTTGTCCTTGTGCTGAAGTTCCCCATTTTGGCCAATCTAGGTGGTTCGCGTCCTCAAGGCCTAAATGTCTCGAGCGATTAGCCATTTTCTTCTCCTTGGTGAACCGACTTTCCGTGTCCCTCACGTCCCGGACGGTCCGATTGTCCACATTGTAGCCGCGGGCCGCTGAGGCGTTTCGGCCGAACCGCGCCTTGGTGTCCCGAATGTCCCAGCTATTCCTAGGACAAGGACTTAGCTGATTTTCATAATTTTTTCTGGCCCAAGCTTATTTTCTGTAACTTTTTCACATTTTCTCAGAGCTTGCTCTTTTCAACCTGGACAGGAGAGTTAGAAAAATTTCTGAGGGGACCCTAGAAACATGATTTTTGCCCTGAATCCATCCATTTTCCTGGGACTCGAGAATTCTGATGTATGTTATCAAATCAACCCTGGGGGTGGATTTGGATAACAATTTGGCGACTTCAATGGGGATACACTGCTAGGTAGAAGATACAGTTGCACAAGCGAGTCCATTGGGCATGGAGTCATCAAATATTCTATTTAGAACCTCAACTGACTCAGAATGTGCAAGGAGGAAGATGGAATGTCACCTGATGAAAGCAAAAGACTGCAAAACATCTCCATGAACAGCAAGCTGTGCCAAAGCACTTAGGGAAAAACAAAACTAACCTACAACAAAACAATGTGCACCAGCACTTGGAGGAAGAAAAATCTAATCTAATATTTACAGAGGTAGTGAACTTTCTTCTAAAAGCAACACTTGAGATAGATTCCATTGACTGGAATCTGCAGTTCTTCACCATCTAATGAGGCCAATTGGAAAGCATTGCTGTTCTTGCACTTTGTGACCACGTATGGGCCACTCCAAATGGCATCAAATTTTGAATGCCTTCCGGTTTTGCTCTGTCCACATCCCATTTCAACACTAGATCTCCAACTTGAAAAGATCTATCTTTGGCCTTCCTATCAAAGGTCTTCTTGATCAAAGCTTGATCCTTTTCCATTGCTTGGGATGCCTGATTTCTGATCTCTTGTAGCTCCATCAACTCTGCATACCTCACCTCCATGGGCTCAAATTCAAGTAACTCCAGCTGCTTCATGAGTTCCAATGTTGGCAACTCAAGTGACATGGGCAAGATTGCCTCTCTTCCATAGACAAGCCTAAATGGAGAGTTACCTGTGGATCTTTTGGGAGTGATCCTATCAGCCCATAAGGCTGATTTCAGCTTGGTATGCCAAGACCTCTGATTCTCATCAAGAGTTCTCCTAATGATCCTCAACAAGTTCTTGTTTGTAGACTCGGCTTGGCCATTACCCTGAGGGTAATAGTTCGATGAAGTGCTTAGGTAAATACCGTTCTTGGCATGCCCACTCGGTCACCTTGGATCCAATGAATGACAATGCATTATCGAGAGATTATTGTGGAAGGTACACCCAATCTAGTTGTTATCCCCTCATAAAAGTCTAAGATGTTAGACTCATTCACCTCTTTGAGTGCTACCGCTTTGTCCATTTGGTGAAGTAGTCTGTGGGTCATCAAAATCCATTTATGCCCTTGGCTTGAATTGGGATTAATGACTCAATGAAGTCCAAACCCCATTGCATGAATGGCTGGTCAAGCGAGATTGGATGCAATGGAAGAGCAGCAAGTCTTTCTTTTCTGTGAAGAATGCACAATTCTTACACCTCTTGATCCATGCATAGCAATCTTTGAAAATTTTAGGCCAATAATAACCAACCTTCATGATTTTTAGAGAGTGTCACTCTTGGTGTGAAATGGCCGCCGCCACTGGTCCACCATGAAACTCTTCCAACACCCTTTGAATCGACTGTGCTAATGCATCTCAGCAAAGACTCCATTCATGTCTTTCTTGAACAAAACTCCATCAACAATGGCATACGGAACAGCTGCTGACACAGAAGTGTCTCCTTTGGGTCTTGTTCATCTCTGGAGGGCATAGGCCTGTGCCTAGGAAGTGCATAATACCTTGGGTCCAGCAAGGAGTGGGGGAAGCATTGTCTTCCTCTTGATTGCCACTTGGCTCATGGCTGTCTGGGTGGGATCAAAATAGCCTCTTCTTCGTTGCATACTTCCTTTTGCTTCCCAGAACCAGCTGCTCACACAGTCCTTTCCCTCTTACCAGCTTGGTGATCTTGATATCAATGTCATATTCCATGACACGGGTGATCCAACCTACCCTCTTCTCATTCAAATCCTTGTTGAGGAGGAAGTCCTTAACTCCAGCATGTGAGACCAGCAAGCTGGACATTGTTGTTTGAGACTAAATGCTTAAATTTCTTCAAGCTTCTGATTACTGCAAGTACATGCTTTTCAATAAAAGAGTACCTCACCTCGCAGTCATCTAGGCTCTGGCTGAAAAAGGCAATCGGCTGCTCATCATTATCTTTGTTACATTGTACTGAATGGCGAAATAGTGTCATCACCTCCAAATGCATAGAGGATGAAATCCTTGGAGAAGTCTGCAGGTTGATGAGAGTTGGCGCTTGAGAGATAGCTTCTTTGATTGCTTCAAAACTTGCCTTGCCTTCTGCTATCCACTTAAAAGCCATGCTCTTCTTTAACATTTTGGTGATGGGCTTGACAAGGGCTGCAAAATCTGGGACAAACCTCCGAACAAAGTTTATCCTTCCCAAGAAACTTTGAAGAGCCTTCTTGTGACTTGGCAATGGTAGTGCTCTTATGGCTTCAACCCTCTCTGGATCAATTTCCAGTCCCTCTTTGGAGACAATATGGCCTAAAAGTTTTCCTTCATGTGCAAGAAAGATGCACTTCTTGGGGTTCAAAGACACTCCGAACTTTCTACACCTCTGAAACACTTGCCTGAGGTGAAAGAGATGGTCTGCTGCATTCTTTGAGAAGACAGTGATATCATCTAGGTATATCAGCACTATCTTGTTGATCAAGCCTTTGAATGCCATGTCCATTGCCCTTTGAAAGGTAGCACCAGCGTTGGACAGCCCAAATGGCATCTTCTTGTAGGCATAGGTCCCCCATTTGGTGGTGAAAGCCGTCTTGAACTGGTCATCTTCTTTCACCATCACCTGATTATACCCTGAGTAGCCGTCTAGGAGAGAGAATCTCTCTGAACCAGATACTACTTGCAATATTTGTTCCATTGAAGGAAGTGGGTAATGATCTTTGAGAGATGCCCTATTGAGGTCTCGGAAGTCCACACACAACCTGATTTCTCCGCTCTTCTTCCTGACCGGAACCAAGTTAGCAACCCAGCTTGAGTGTTTGATGGGGAAGATGATATTGGCCTCAATAAGCTTGCTTAATTCTTTTCTCATGAGAGGCTCAATATGGGGATTCACTGGCCTTTGCTTTTGCTGACAGGCTTGGATTCCGGATCCAGCTCAATAGTATGTTGTGCCAACTTTGGGTTGAAACCTCTTAGATCTTTGTAAGTCCAAGCAAAAACATCTGGGAATTCTTGACAAAGTTGTATGAAATCTGATTTCTCCTGCTCAGTGGCCACTTTACCAATTTGAAGTGTTTTGCCTTCCCCAACGAGAATTGGCTCTAAATCTTCCCTCTTGACTTTGTATGTTAGCCTTTTCCTTACGGAACTGGTCGTTAGGGTTGAAGATAGACTCCAACGTTACTAAACCCTTGGGAAGCTTGTTTGTCCGCAGCTGCACTACTTGATCCCCATACTGCTGCTCTAGTCTGTCCTGATTCCTAGCTGAGAATTCAGCTTCTTCTTGTAGGAAATTAACAATTTGCTGGTCATTCTCAAACACTTGCCAACTGACATTGTTATCCGGCACTGAAGGCCTCACAATCACGTGGATGTTTGGCTATACCTTGTCTTGTTGAATGCTTTCCATAATGTCAAAGGCTGCCCCTACTGCTGCAAGCCTGTCAGCAGCTTGATTCTCTTTCCTGGGAATGGATTCGATGCCAAAACCTTCAAAATCTTCCATGAGGTCCCACACCCTGTTCTTGTAGCACTTGAGTAGATCATTCTTGGCAGCATGCCATCCCTTGACCTGATTTACAATCAATTCACTATCCCCAAAGACTTGCAGATTCTTTATTTTTCTCTTGATTGCCCAATGCATCCCTTGCACCAAGGCTTCATATTCAACAGTGTTATTGGAGCATGCAAATTGAAATCTAAAAGCTGAATAGTACTTTATTCCTTGAGGTGAAACAAGCATGGCTCCACCTCCTGCACCTTGCCTACTCCTTGATCCATCAAAAAATAGCTGCCATACCTCATTGTCATCGTTATGGCTTGGCTTGGTGATGCTAGGAATAGGTTGATTTTCTTCGTGTATACAATAGACTCCCAGCTCAGATTCTTCTACTTCTTGATAGGGATCAAAAGCATGTATCTTGTTTTCCCATTCATCAAGAGTTAGGTCGGGATACTTCCAACCTTGGTGTCAGCCTCATCAGTACTAGGGTGATCTTCTTGATCAAATGCTGAGCAATTGGCATTAATCTGACTTGGAGTGTAAGGCTCAATATGGAAGTTTGCAATAGGTTTAGACCTAATTGTAGCCTTAGTTCCATACCTTGTTCTAAACAGCATGTGAGACCAATCAGCAGACAAATACCCCCAATCTTGGTGTGAAGTCCCTTGATAAGCAAAGGGCAAAGAGTGGTGGAAGTTCTATGATTGATACATCTTGTAAGACAACAACATTTGGACATGCATGCAAGGTAAGACTCAAGTTTTTAATCACTCCAACTGTTGCTATTGTTGTCCCATCTAGCTGCACTACCCCTTTGGATATTACTTCATATTGGAGACCCAGCTGATCAGCTATTTGCTTGGGCATCACTGAGCTACTTGCCCCGGAATCAATCATGCAATTGTGTACTAGTTTATCCCCAATGATTAATGAAACATAGAAAGGAGGGGGCTTCAACATTTTACCTTGTTGTCCTCCATGACTTCCTTCAGGCTGGGCAGCATTTGTAAGCACTTTGTCTTGCATCTGAACCTGCTGATTCGAAGTTGTCCAATCCTTCATGGCAGCTTGTAGCAAATCTCTTTGTCCTGGGATGGATAGGGATTCCCACATTGATATATTGACGTTAGTCTTCTTCATCTGTTCAATGATACTGAACGGGGATGAAGTATCCTTTTGTTGTCCCTTGGTTTGCACACTTACTCCTTGCACGTGGGCAGCAACAGCTGGCATCTGAGTTGGCCTAGGGGCTATTCTTGGCTGCCCTTGTGCATTTGAAACGGGACTTTGCTTGCCAATCATTTGTGGAGCAGTGGAAGGTTGTGGATTGGTCGGGGCTAATGGTTGTTCTTCACCCAAATTTCTCCTCTTTGACCTTGTGTTGGCTGCAACACCTCGAGGCTCGCTTGATTCATGCCACGAAATCTTACGCTTGCCGGTTACCAATGTCGTGTCATTTGGGGCTGATTCTTTGTTGGAATGTTTCTTGTTGTTTGTTTCCTTGATCTTGCCCTCACCCTCCGCACTTTTGATAGTTGTCACCATCAATGCTTGGTTGAGAGCACCATTGAAGCACATAGATTGGTTATGAGGCTCATTACATGGAAAGCACCAATCGTATTCTAGAGCCATGTTGTTCGTGTTGGTACTAATGCCTTAGAGGCAGATATGGCATTTGGATTATAGGGCTAGAATGGTCTATTGGCAAGGGGCCTTGTTTGATTCACATTTGCAGCTGGATTAGGTGGTCTTTGTGGTTGGTATGGCTGCCTATTAGGCTGAGCTTGGGGTTGATAAGAAGGTCTGAAACCTTGGGCTTGTTGCCTTTTAATAGTAACCAGCTCATTTCCCAAATTTTGCAACTGTTTCATGACCTCTTGGAGTTCATTTGAAGCACTTGGAGATGAAGTGGAAGCTTCATTTGAACTCTGATTTCTAGGAGTGGGAACAGGAGCCAAAGTGGGTGCTTGACTAGTGCTTGGATTTTCTAAGTTTGGATACAAGGGCATGGGAGGCCTAGGAGCCAGTTTACCAGCTTGAATAAGACAATTTTCAGCCCTAATGGCAATGCTATAAGCCATAGGGATAGTTATGCCTCCCATGGACTGAATCAACATAGAAATATCAGAATTTAAAGCTTTAAGGTAATATAGAAAAGCACCTTCTATTGTTGGCCTGACTGCCACTAGAATCCTATCCCAAGACCTTTGAAATTTGAAGTTGAAGTCAATCAGCTGCTCATTGGGGGCTCTCTTGATAGTTGTCAGCTGCTCTAAAAGAGACAAGTTGTCTCCCTTCTCTCCAAATTGCTCGTGAAGTGCAATACATAGCTGATTCCAGTTTGTGATAGAACCAGCTCCAAGGCTCCTAAACCATTGTAATGCTTTACCCTTGAAGGAAGATGCCAGTAACTTGATAGCCACTTGCATTTCATTGATTTCATGGATTGCACAAAGGTTAGCAATATCTTTAACATGATCACCTGGAGTAGTCTGATTTTCTCCGGTGAAGTAGGGAATGTTCTTCAAGGTGTAATAGGAAGCTGGATGTTGTGCATTGAGAGCAAGTGGGCTGCTTTGCTGTGAAGTTGACGTAGGGATTGTTACGAGCCATTATGATTGGTTTTAAAACCCTTGTTGGTGAATGAAAGGCCTACAGGGTGGAGGAGTTGAGAGAGTTCTGTTTGGTGGAGATGGAGACCTTTGAATCCTTCTTCCTCTTTGCCTTCTTCTTAGAGATAACTGCAGGTATTCAAACAGCACTTCTTCTTCTCCAACTCTTGACCTTGTGGTGATTCTTCTCATGAGTTTTCGAGGCTTGCCTTTCTTGAAACCGATTGATTCTTCCCCTTGGAGTCGTAAGATATGCAAATAAAAGCTCTTATAAGCAAGAAAACTACAGCAGATGCATATCAACTTTTCTGCAATAAAAATGAGACCTTTGGTCCCACCAGGCGTGCCAAAACTGTTGTTGCAGACTCACAGCACCCCTGGATGCAGATCAGGCTTCTAGGTTGATGTTTAGGCATCCAGTGTGATTGCACAACATGGAATCCTTTCTCCAAGTGTGGGACTTGTAAAGATGAGAAAGGATTCTCCAGAGAAGGCTGGTTCCTATTCCTCTGTTCAGATGCACACAAAAATGCAGAGGGTTTACTAAAACCTAATCTAACTTGCCAAGGAGACAGGTAAGAAAATGCATAGAATAAAACCTAAACTACAAAAGGTGATGCACCGAAGAATGTTAGACACTCGTTTTGCAAATTTAACATAGACCACATAGATGCAATACAAACACCATGCATAGGTAACCAAACTGCAATAAGAGATCAAAATAACAGCAATGAATACATGAGAGGGTTAAGAGTCAATCACAACATATATATTATTGCTCAAGAGTTGATACAGTACATTGCAGTGGCCAAGAGGTAGAAATACTGGCATTACAACCCATATGGGAGGTTTGAAAGCTCCACAAATTCTCTTGCAAGCAAGGGAAGAAGGGAGGATGCAAAACAAAAATGTCCGACCTTTAAAGGAGCTCCTCTTTACAATATATATGAAGAAATGAGAGGGAAGAGAGAGGAAATCCAGAATCTGCCCCAACCACTTCTTGGTAGCATTTAAAATCATCTCATTATGGTAGAAGCGGCGGATCCTGGCAAAACGGCAGGCTGTCTAACAGGAGCTGTGAGCTGTCTGCTGCATTAAAGTCGGTTGTTGAAGCATTACTTTTGTCTATCACCACACGTCAGAGACGTTTTCTGAATTTTCTCCCTCCAAACTGCACCAAAATGCAATATTGATCCCAGAATCATGTAGATAATTTCAACAGCTTTCCGTTGATATAAAGAACGTGCAAATCCAAGCTCTGGATCAAAAGATATGATGATCTGAAGATTTAGGGCACGAAACAGGCCAAAACAGATTTTTTTAAAATATTTTCCCGCGCTCTGCCATCTGGATGACACATGGTAGGCTTTGGTTCACTGAGTAATTCCCTCTCTTCACCTTTTCGCAGGATTTCCTTTGAAATTTCCTTGTGGGCCCTTAAACTTGGACACGTGGCACTATTTCATTGGTTCGGATCAGTGCTCGAAAACTCGCCCTTTAACTTCTGGACTTTTCTCTTTGTGACACGTGTCATGATTTGGTTGGTCCGCGGGTCTGCCGGCTTTTCGCGCCCTTCGCATCCATTTGTCCCAAATGTCCCTGTGCCGTCTGGGATAAAAACTTCCGATCCGCCCGAAATGGGCCTCCTTGTCCCTCATTCAGCCGATGACACGTGGCGTTGCCTGATTGGCTTTCGGCTCCTTCGGCTATCCGCGTCCCACGCGTCCCTTTGTCCCACTTTTCCTTGTGCTGAAGTTTCCCGTTTCGGCCGATCCAGCGGTTCGCGTCCTCAATGCCCAAATGTCTGAGCGATTAGCCGTTTTTCTTCTCCTTGGCCGAACCAGCTTTCGCGTCCCTCGCATCCCGACAGCCCGATTGTCCCTGTGCTTCGCGGGCCGCTTGGAGGTGTTTCGGCCGAACTGCGCCTTGGTGTCCCGAATGTCCCAACTGTTCCTAGGACAAGGACTTAGCCGATTTTCACAATTTTTCCTGGCCCAAGCTTATTTTCTGCAACTTTTTCGCATTTTCTCAGAGCTTTCTCTTTTCAACCTGGACAGGAGAGTTAGAAAATTTTCTGAGGGGACCCTAGAAACATGATTTTTGCCCTGAATCCATCCATTTGCCTGGGACTCGAGAATTCTGATGTATGTTATCAAATCAACCCTGGGGGTGGATTTGGATAACAATAACTTAGTATAAATAGTAAACTCTCAAGAAGGTCGAATAAAAATGATCATGTGGTAAAAATTGAGCTTGGCGAGAATGATCAGAAAACCTTTCAGTTCCTCAATAGCCCCAAATCTTCCCACCTTTCACGCCACACCAAATCCTTATCCATGATATTTTCCCCATCACCATGAGAAAGAAACAATATTCATGCAAGTTTTTGAGCACGAAATGAATGATATGTTCCCTTGGATGCAAGAAATGATTGCAAAGGAGGCCCACACATTCTAGCATGTGATAGTCCTTGATTTCTTAGTTATATCATCATTGGCCAAGGGGAAGAAGAAAAAATTCACTCAAGAAGCTTCTCAATTTTTTAGTGGTGCCTTAGGTAATGAGTATGTGGAATTACTTTGCCTAAGGGTAATCAAGTCTGTTGAAGAAATGACCCCAACCGATTACAAGAGGAGCACCATTTTCTTAGGCCCAACAACCCACGAGGGAGATGCAGATTTGTTCCAAGAGTCTTTCACTTGCCTTCTCATGAGGAAATATGAATACAAAGATAAACTTGATCAGTTGGAAGACCATATGAGAACACTCACCTCATACGTGCAAAATTTCATAGACTCGAATGCTTCTTCATCTCTTCCTATTGAATATGTTACTTATATCATTAGCTTTGATCCGAAGTCCATTCGAAAGATGCGAGGTTTCACCATGATTTAACAAAAATATAATTATTAGTAAATTTAATTTTAGAGTCACTACTCTAATAATATAAACATGATACAAATGCTAAGAACTCTAAAGATGCAACCTTATAGGTAAATAGGAGAGATAGGGAACTTTTCGTATTTTCACTTATCTGGAAGATATTTGAGTTGGTACAATTGATGAACAAGCTAAGCATAGTGTCGGAAATACTCGATATAAATTATGACACTATGGAAAGAGTTAGACACGGGTGCTTGGGATAGGAAAGGGCTCCTGGGTGCAGAGACAACTCCTGGCACCTTTGGTGACTATGAAAATTCTCGAGAATATTCTTTTTCTGTCACTAATGTTTTGCACTTATTCACTATTAGTCACCTATATGTCACACTTGGATCATCGAGGTATCTATAACCTACAACACAAACTGTAGCTACCTGCACAAGCTCAAAAACACATCAAATTGGAATGAAAAATATAATATTTGAAGTCAAATTGGCCATGATGGTCATCCAAAGGATGAATTTATGATCGAGCACTGCACTACATTCCAAAATCCATGTAGTTATTTGTGCTTGTGTGTGAAAAAAATTCCTTATACTTCTGTCGTGCCAATGATGCCAAGATAGTGGCCTAAAGCTAGATAGAATGCAAAAGTATGAAATGGAATTCAGTACTTCCCCTTCCTATGTAGTGTATGTAGAGTAATCAGCCCAAAAATGTAGTCCCTTTGATAGTATGTAGATATGATTTCCCTTTATAATTTCCTACCCATATAATAGTATGTATGTTGTGTATATATAGGGATCTCTTGTTTGAATTTTGACACTAGTGACATGACATGCCGACTATGACCTCGGGATAAGGGTAAGAAAACTGAAAAGGCTGACCACAAATGTCAAAATAAGTGAAAATAACAAAGGGGGACGAAGTGTCGAAAATGAAAAGGAACGCATGGGCACTACTGTCTAGAGATAAATGAATACAAATGTGAAAAGACTAGAGACGGGGATCCCTATGACCTGACCATAATTGGGTGTAGCAATGGCAAATGTGAGAGATAAAAACAATAGAATCAAGTCAAATAAGTGGATGGACTAGGGAGTGTGTCACCAATGAATACTTTTCTTTCTTAATATCCATACATATAACAACATACTTGGAGGTATAGTAAAATAGTTATATGTGTGTGATTTTGTGTCTACATTGTCCCCCTTTATGCTATTTAAATAAAATCAAATTAGGGTAAAGGAAGTAGAGGAACATACGTAAGAGAAGTTCGAGAGAAGATAAATTGTAAAGGTACACGTAGAATGTAAGATCTCATAGCATGGTGAACCATGGATCGAATGTCAACCCATGTGGCGAAATAGAGATGAGAAATTTTTATAAGGAGAACTTGGAGAAACATTGAGATGATTTGTAGATTTTGAGATTTTGATTATTTCCAATGGAGATTGAAGAGGTAGGGAGTGATCAATTCCCAACCCGATTTTTGTTTGTAAATAGAAATATTTGGGTGTCCTGCCACCATAGGAAGAGTGTTGGGGAGAGAGGTATAGTTTTAATCTCCATCCATGAATACATCCCCAAAAGTTCCAACCATTGTAGATGGATAGAGACCAAATTTAGTTCCGTGTCGTATCGTATTGTTTCGTACTAAAGAACCCATATAGGAGCAAAGATTGGAAAGGTAATGACATTTCATTTCCCCACTCCTACGAGTTTCAGATTTATATAGTGATAGATGGATTCCATGTTAGGTCATCTAGAAGTGATAAAAATGTAGAGTGAATCCCAAGTTAGGTCATCTAGGAGTGATAGTAATTGTGATGTGATGTAGCTCCCAAGTTAGGTCATCTAGGAGAAATAGTAAAGTATGCTTGTTGTACCGATTGATTGATTTGATTTGAATGATAGAAGATTGCTTTGAGATTGTGTACTTAATAGACTACTCATGGAGATATTTTTATGTTTTTCCCTAGATTAGGTCATTAGGGGAATAGATTTGAAACAATAGAAAATGTTTGAGTGTTGAATATAGAGTGATTTTGTTCCTTTGCGTTGAAAGATTGCAATAGTGATGTGATAAAAGTGTTGATTGATTATATTGTAATGTGAGAGGGATCGTGAGGTGATCTTGATTGTATTCCCCCTTTCGGTGAAAGGGGAGGAGTGAAGAGACAAGCACTGAGCTGAAAGTAAAGATAAGAGTGAACAAGAGATAGTATAGAAGACAATGTAATAATGTATGTAGATTGATGAGTAATTGTCCGAGATTTGAATGCAACTTTATGTGATGTGTATAATACAGTGTTGGAAGAAATTTTTATCAAATGCCATAACTAGGGAAGAAAACAAAGTAATGAGGCTCAAGATATGATCAAAACTGTGTGTCATGTATTAGTTGGAAAAATGATTGTAAATAGTAACTATAGTATGTGGAAAATTGAAAATTGCTATATATAGTAATAGTGAAAAGTGAATAGTAATTTCATTTGCACCATGATTGAGTGAGATTTGGAGCTCTAAGTTGTGCAGCAGATGACACGTGTTAGGGAAGAGAGTTTTATGTGATTCGAGAGGGTAGTGGCAAATGTAGCAGCGCAGACAACCGATGAGTTGGTGAGTATGGTTATTTTTGAAAAATGTGGTGAAATTTACTTGTTTTTGTCAATTTTTGTAAAATTTGAACTTTTATGTTTTTGTATGTTTATGACCTAGGTGGGAGTGGTCGGGGCATTGACATCCTTTGGGATGCCAACGCCTAGTTCCAAGAACTCGATGACCTGTTTTTGTATGTCCGTGACCTGCTCCCAGGTGTTGGCGTCCCAAAGATACATGGTTTTGAGGAAATGTGTATTATTAGTATTTTGGTAAATTTATGCACTATGCTTAGCTATTTTTTAATATGTATAAAGCACTAATGTCATGATTTTGAATGTGTTTGTGTTGTGCATAGAGATATACACTCGAGAGAGGTCTCATGGGGGTCAAAATTTGAGCACACTATTGACTTTGGGGTTATTGGATGTTGAGTGGGACATATTGGACCGTGTCACCATGCGGCACGTAGTGAGATTGGGGATGTTCCCATAATACACCTATGGTGAATGCACATGTGAGAGATGGTGTATGATGCATATGGATGTAGTGATGCATGGGGGCTTTCCCCACAGTGATTATATTTTTGTATCTATGATTTTTCACAATATGTGTATGTATGTATCTATGTATGTATGTATGTATGTATGTATGTATGTATGTATGTATGTATGCATGTGTGTGTGTGTGTGTGTGTATGTATGTATTGGATTACATATGTGTTGTGCATTTGTATTGTTATATGGTGTGATGGTGTAAATTTGTGCGTTAATTATGTAGATGTTGTATACATATGATATGATTGTCTTGATTGTTAAATGTTCAAAATATATATCATGATGTGGATATAATAGATAAGTAGTGAATTGAAAATAATGTGTATGTGAATGAGTAGTATAATGATATGATTAATATGTAATGTGATAGAGTTGTGATAGAGTAGTGATAGAGATGGTATAGGAGATTAGAATAATGATATGTTGATAGTTGTATAATGAGGGTATTGAACTCCATTTCGACAATAGTGTATGATGAATGGTGAACAAAGAGGGGGAGGAAATATTGATACCCCCTAGTGTGAGAATGAGGTTCATTTTTGTAACAAATCCCTCAACATCATGTAAGAACCTTAAGAACACGAGTGCATCATCGAGTAATGAGGTGATCATATGGAAATCACCTACCAAAGATGGAGAGGCCTACGAGGAATGGTGGAAGCATGTGAGGAGGTTGAGGAGGTAATAGCATGAATGTAATAGCTAAAATGAATGTCAAATGAAATGGTGTCAGTGATGAGAGATGTAGTTTTAAAAGTATAGATGTCGACATCTTAGGCAGCCAATGTGGTGTAGTGAAAGCCTTGTGTGACAAGGATGAGATGATGTAGTGACGGATGAGCTAGGTGGAGGACATGGATGGATAATGACCTTAGGATGTGGACGAATGAAAACCTTAGAAGTTAGTGGAGGTGACACATGAATAGCTATGGAATCACGCTTATGTGGAATGTGAGAAAGAGATCACTCATGAGAGCGAGAGCTAAAGACAATGACACCCTTGTCTTCAATTTATTACAAATTTTCATGAAGGGAAAAATATTCATTGTCACGGTGGCCATTGATGTGGTGGAAATTTCAATAAGGGCAATTGGGTTGGCGATGTAAGCAATGAGGAGTATGATGTTGATTAGAGGGTAATTGAATTAAGCACTTATCAAGAAAAGCATGTAAAACATCATGAGGCTTATTGGCATGTTAGAAATAAAATGGATCCTGAGTAGGAGATGAAGAAGACTCGGAGTGGAGACCGACGCAGAGGGGATATGGAGGATGCTTATGCGGTTGAGGGGATGGAACACACTTAGGAGGTGGAGGAGATAGAGACCATGGAGGACACTTAATAGAGGGGAGAGGAGAAGAAGTAGAAGACGATGAAGTAGTAGAAGGAATAGAAGGGGGTTCTATAACATGTGTAGTAATTAAATCTTGTTCTATATCAATGAATTTATAGCATAAAATCGTAAACAATTCATATGTATCATATTGTAATATTTCTTTCAATGCAAGAATCAAGCCACGATAAAATATAAATTGCTTTTCTAGATCAATAGGATAAAAACTAACTGATGCATGCAATAATTGAAACATAAAATGTAATCTAGAATGGGTTCTTTCTTTCCTTGATGCAAGCTAGGTAAGTGATCATGTGTAACTCTAGGACCATTGTTAAGTATAAATTGTCTAAGAAAAGTATCTTCCATTTCACAATATGTACTAATAGATCCATAAGGAAAATGAGTATACCATTAAAGAGCATCATCAACAAGACTATGATGAAAATATTTTAGTAACAATCGATCATTAGAATAAGAAGCCATAGCTAAACAATAATTCTTAAGATGCAAATAAGGATTTCTAGTGCCATTAAAACATGAAAAGGTAGGCATGATAAAATCCTTAGGAAAAGTTGAATTGTGAATTTTCTTTGGAATAGGATTTCCATGAAGAGATTTATTGTCAATGGAAGCATAATAGGCTTTTCTTTCGAGAGTGAGAGATTGAACTTGAGATTTCAAATGGCCAACAACATGCATGAGTGATAAAATATCATGTGAAGGAATCATAGAAGAAGTGAGAGGCACATGAAGAGGTTGAAGTTTTCCATTGTGAGTGATCATGGGGATGTGAGAATAAGAAGTGGATGTGGAGAGGGGAGAAGAATATGAAGGCTCTATGGGAATGCTAGATGTAGATGTCAATGAAAAAGAGGTGTACTAGTAGGAATGGTAGAATCATCGTGAATAACATCTATATAAGGAGAAGAAGAAGAAGAAGAAGAAGAAGAAAGAGGTGGAAGAGGAGGAGAGGAACATGGAATATTGATAGAAATGCTAGAGGAAGAATCAGAGGAAGTGATAAGAGGAGTAGAATTATCATGAATAACATCTATAGAAGAAGAAAGAGGTGGAAGAGGAGGATAGGAACATGGAATATCAACATAAATGCTAGAAATAGAATCAAAATAAATAATAAGAGGTGAACTAGTAGGAGTGGTAGAATCATCATGAATGACATTGGAAACAACCTCAAAAGTGGAAGAAAGTGGAGTGGAAAATTCACATTCAACAGTCTTAAGAGAAGTAACATCCTCACTAACATGTTCATGATCAGAAATATAATTAGCATCACTATCAAATATATTTTCACATGCAAGTATTTCATCAAGAGAGTCATCAACATATAGAAGTAGTAGGAGAACTATCATAAGATGTATCTTTGTAATCATTGGAAACATTTTCAAAAATAGAAGAGACATGAGATATAGCTTTACATTCATCTTGACTAGTATTAGAAACATCATCATGCATATGTACATTTTCAACATTGGAAATGACATTATTTGTATCTACAATGGCACAATCAAGACCAAGCATATAATCTATAAGAGCATCATCATGTGCTATAATGGGAATAGAATAAGGTGGAGCAACCTCAGTGACTATGGAAGAACAAGGAAAACATGAAGTAAATTTTTGGTCAAGTTAAACTATACTCATGCTAGAGTTGCAAAAACTAGTGGGAATAGTATTTTCGTGAGAAAGAAGTTATCTTTGAACTTCGTCATAAAATAAAACATTCTATAAATGGCACTAAGTTCAGCCTTAGTAAAATCATTAAGGATATGATTCATACTAACATGATGCATAGCTTTCCTAGGAGAGGAGGATCTATTTTTAGCCATTAGGGTTTTAGGGATCCTAGGGAAAAGAGTTGTAAGAAATGGGTTCACCAAATGATTTAACAAAAATAAAATTTGTAAAACCCTAATTACAGAGTCATGTGTGATAAAAAATACTAAATAATTGTTATAATATAGATGACATAAGAAATAAGCTAAAGAAGTATAAACCCTAAGTGCAAGAGAGGGAAATAAAGACGTAGTTGATTCTTGCTTTCCGGAGACGGTCTAAACTAGTACAACTAATGACCATGTTAGGCAAAGTGTCAAAAATACTTGATATAAATTATGGAAGTTGTGGACAGAGCTAGACATGGGCAATCAGGATAAGGCAAGGAAGCTTGGTGCCAAAGACCAATCTTGAGCAATCGCTGACTATGCAAATGCTCGGAATCTACTTTTTCTATGTCACTAGGGTTTCACACTTATTTGTTGTTGGTCACCCGTATTTTGCACTGGATCGCGAGTTATGTCTCAGAACTTGCAACACAAACCCTAACTACCTACACAAGCTCACAAACACATCAAATTGGAATGAAAGAAGTAATATCGAAGTCAAACTAACCCCGTGCAGTCATCCGAAGGATAAACTTATAACCAATCGTTGTACTACATTCCAAACTCCATGTAGTTCTTTGTGCTTGTGTGTGAAATAGTGTCCTTCGGTTTCTGCGCCAATGACACTACGATGGTGGAATAAATCTAGATAGAATGCAAATGTTTGAGATGGAATTCCCTTTCCTATACAATTTATCCGAGTAATCATCCAAAAATGTAGTCCCTTTGATAGTATATAGATATGATTTCCCCTTTAGAATTTCCCGCCCATATAATATTATGTATGTTGTGTATATATAAGGATCTCTTGTTCAAACTTCGACACTAGTGACACAACATGCCAACCATGACCTTGGGATAAGGGTAATAAAACCAAAAAGGCCAACTACAAACATCAAAATAAGTGAAAAGAACAAAGGGGATAGGAGTGCCCAAAATGGATAGGAGTGCATCAACGCTACTATCCAGAATGGGTGCTAGTGTCCAAAGATAAATGATGACAAATGTGAAAAGATTGATAGACAAGGATCCCTATGACCTGACAAGAACTGGATGTAGAAATGACAAATGTGAGAAAGAGAAAACAATAGAAATCAAGTCAAACAAGTAGATGGAATAGGAGTGTGTCACCAAAGTGAATGCTTTTCTTACCTAAGATCCATACATATAACAACATACTTGGCTATATTTTAAAATAGTAATGTGTGTGTGATTTTGTGTCTACACACCATACAGGATGATCCAAAGTTGACAAATGGGTGAATAAGATTGTGGAGAAAGGGAAAGTGTCGCTTCCAGAGATGATCTCATTGAATAGTTACATGTGTATGACTGCCAACAAAGTCCGAATGATGAGGGATGAGATTGAGAAAGAAAAATAACATTGGGATTAGGTGTACCCACTAGTGTTGGAAATGGGAAAATCTCATTCTCATGTGTTGGTAGATAGGAAGATATTTGATTCTCCATCCGAGAATTTTTCGTACATATGAGCAAAGACTCTTATCTCTCGGTATGAGATGTTGATTCATGTTATAGATGAGTTAGATTTGAAGGAGGAATGTACCTCCAAGATGTAGGATGATGTCAACACCAGGATACAGAAGCTTGGAGTGCCCATCATTGATGAGAGTACCTCAACGGATGAATTATTGAGGCCATTTGAGGAATATGTCAAGAAAGAAGCCGAGGACCCCTTTTCTTTCAATGAGGATACATTGGAGTCTCTTGCCGAGATCAGAGCTACGATATCAAGCATTGCAAAGAAACATCAGTCTTGGTTCGCTAAAAGAAAGAACATCAATGCTATCTCGGATGGTTGGCTTGAGTCCTTGAGTTGTGTCCGCATTCCTCAAGCCGAGAAAGTTGCACCTGCGACAACCCGATATAGTAGAGAGTTCAAGGGAGTGGAGATTTTTCCAATTGAGCTTGGCAAGGATCCATCAAACAACGAAGCAAAATCAACGAGGGTGGCATCTTCATCGGACTAGTTATCTCTCTTTTTCCTCTCTTTCTCTCCCCTTCCCCCTCCTCCATGTTCTATTTCTTCATTGGGGTGCACTTTTCATTTTGTCTTTTTCCTATTTTTTCCTATTCATTTAAATGTGACTATAGTTGACATTGTAATAAGTCACCCTTAATTAATAAAAGGGGACTTAATTCTATTCCTAGGAATATGAAGAGTCACATGTTGTAAAGGACAAATGAAAATTCATGTGGGGGAGGTGAAGAGTCTTTCTAAAGTCTATAAATTGTAATGACTTCCCCATTCTTAAGGGTTGTCAATTTTGTATGTTCAAGAGTAGATAACTACTTGTGATAAGAAAAAGAGATAGCTATTTTCTTCTATTCTCCTTCTCATATGTTCTTCCATTCCTCTCAATGTACAACTTTGCCAAAATGTCAATAAAGAAGAAAGGAGTTTATGTTTTTCTAATGAGGGAATGAATGAAACTTTGTGTTCATAATTCCATCTTGTCTTGGTGTTAGTAACAAGGTTGTTATTCTTTCTAAATATGTGTGTTGATATGCTCTGATTAATCTTTGCAGGCATCTGAAGTTTCTACCTACAATATTAATCCCCCACCCGATTTACCACTTCCTTTTCCCACCTATCCAGAGCCAAATTCGTCCCTTGCAAAAAATTGCAAGCATTTGCCGCAAGTTTAGTGGAGTGTCCCTGTTGGATCCCCGACCTCTAGTCCAACCACATAATTTATTTTCGTTCACACACAATAAATGGAGCTTCCCCATTCAAGTAGAGGGACCTAGTCCAGAGCGTTGGCGGAAATCCACCAATTTATCCAAAAAAACAAATTTTCTCGCCAACAATATGAAACTTGGAAGACATGATTTTTTTTCTATGCTATAGAGCTGACAATCCTTGAAAAGGGCATGTATAATTTTTCCAAGCCAAGATAAATGTTGTGCTTGATATGAAAATGTGATGTGGGTGCACAATCTACTGTCAGGTGAAGACAAAAATCTCATATTGCATAAATCTTTCTCCACCCGCTATCATGGAAACAAATGCGGTCACCAACAATTATTTCCCTAAAACAATTTTCCATACCACAATGATCAAATCATTCCATTCCTTCTGGTGTTGTATTTTGTAGATATTTAACCTTTTAATATTTGAGAATCCGCAATGTTCCACATTTTGATAAATAATAAAACAAAACATCCCAATATTAGTCTCCCAAGTGATTATTTCGGTCAGATAAGTAAGGTTACATTATGAAACAATAGAGTTGTCCGTAAGCTCCATAAGGACTCTTAACTCCTATTGTGGCCCTATAATCAATGGTTTTGAGCATTACCCGCTACTTTTCACACAACCTGTTTAAGTATTTATCAAAGTAATATGGCTCGCTTTTCCTCCATATTACACCTAATGTGGTATTAATGTCTTCCTTCTCTAGTCAGGTTGCTAGACAACACCAATCTTAATGGAGTGCTGCCAAATTTCTCCATCCGAGATGAATTGGAAAGACCATAAATTTAATGCCTCTAAAATTTCTGCCTATTAACATGGTAACTCTTTGTAAAATCAGCAAGAATTAGTATCTCTGCCTATTAACACGGTGACAGTTATTTCAACTTCATAATATTAAAGACTTGTGAGTCTCAGTCCAATATTTTCTAAAATTGCCAACACTTATTCAAAGGCACTGCTCAATTACCTCTATAAACTAAAACTGGAAGTTAAGTATTTAATTAATTAATGTGTATTGCTCACTGAAGATCAAGTATTTTTATATACTTTCCTCAAGTTATTTTAAACAACCATAAATTTGCAGTATGATATGGTGTTAATCACAGTCTGCGAAATGTTTGTAGTTACGTGTAAGACGGTTCCTGTCTATGGTTCAAACTTCAATTACATTGAAGCATAGACACATTTGAGCTATGAAATGTCTCCATCTTCAGTAAGATTTTATGCGGCCAACCACTTTGTATACGCAAACTGAAACATACTCAGCGTGCTCATTCACTTCTCACCAGGAAATATACTGAGCGTGCTTTTATGGGATTAAGCAAGCAGTGGGTTCCACTCCTTGTGAAGACTGCAAGGAATTCATTGTGGTGGGAAAGGGTAGAAATGTAATGGATTTGGACATTGGCTAAGCTTCCATTCTTATAGGTGATACTGAAGTACATTTTTTGAAGGCATTTGCCTGGTCTAGCTCAGAGGGGGATTAAGCCTTAGGTAAACTAGGCAGTTGTCTAGGGCGCCAGGGGTGCCTGAATCTAAAAATTTCTTTTTTGTCGATTAATTTTAGAACTTAACCTTAAAATAATTTATCTGAAGATTTAATATTGATCACCCCATTTATAGATATTATTGTATAGTAACATAAATTTCACGCATACACATAAAAAAAAATTGTAATATTTTTGCAAGTAAAAGAAAATATCACATATTTATAAGCACATATGATTTTTTTGGTATTGTTACCCATTCTCTGATGTAGCTCCAGATTATGTAGGTGTGTAATTTTTCTAGAAAAAGGTTAATGTATTTTTATAATGTTGCTAGTGTATTTAGTAGAGGTGAGTATAATTAAAGGAAAAAAGTATTTGATTTTCTATTCTTAGTTTTTTGGGGAAAATTTCTATTATTTTGTTATGGAGGAACCCGTTGGCCTAGATCCAAATACGACTCTTCACAAAACCATGGGAGCTACATAAACGTTTTTGTTTCTTTGCAAAGAAATGGTGTTTTATTTCAGGATAGAGTTCATGTCACCTACTTGATATGGCTAAATCAGACTTGTAAGAAGCCTTGTATAAAATATTGTATTTTTTGCATTATGAGCATCTCCTATGACTAATGTATTCCATCCACAGAATATTTTTCATCCTTCTATGATAATTTATTAATATATTTTTATTATTATTTCATTATGACCATGATGTAAATTTAAAAATACAAAAATATAGACAAATTTTATTTATTTACTTTATGGAAAAAAATATTAAATAAATTTTTGAGGAGGGCGCCCACTCAAACTATTGCCTAGGGCGCTCCCGACCTTTAATTCGGCCCCGATCTAGCTTCTTCACTTGGGATACCAACATGGTTGATGAACTGTTTTATGTTTTAGTGGGCATGACTATCATGTTAGATATGTAGTACTTCTATTTCATGTCGTTCCATTATATATGAGTGTGACTAAAACACTAATTAGTTTTATCATTTGTTTTTCCTTTTTTTAATACTAGAGAAGAATATATATGTATATTTTTTTAATGGTTGTCTAAAACAATATTTATGTAAAATCTTGGGGTGGTGAATGTGTACACGTGTTATTCCTTTGGAATCCTTGAGCACCATTGAAGATTCAATATTTCAATGTTGCTTTTCATTTTTTCTTCTAGAACAATTGGAGCAATTTTTTTGATTGATTATCTGTCACAAATTAATATCCCTTATGTTATGATGTTTGAAGCATATATTTTACTAATAATATGTAAAGTTATTAAAAATGCTTGTGACCCTTATAATATGTGTCAAGATTTATCCTTTATTTATTGTGTTTTTTCTTGTGAAGTATTTTCTATTTTCACACAATAATGTAATCACATTAATCCCCAAAAAATTACTTGAACTATTAAAAAGAATGAATTTTTAAATTGGTGGAAATTAAGACAATTTAATACTCAACAAACATTACACTAAATAGGACAATTGTTTGTATGAATTACTAATATCAAACTTTGTAACAATGTGGTTACAAATTAATTTTAATGTAAATATTAACTTATTTACATGAGGCCAAGAATCGCCAATCGCAATAATGGAAATCAAATGGAATGTAACTTCATTATAGTATATATGTGATTTTTGTGTTTGGGTTTATTTTCTTAAAACAATGTAGTGATGGTAATGAGTGAGTCTTTTTTTAATCCACATTACTAAGTTAAAATTAATTTCGATAAAGCTTATGCAAAACCACCTCACTTGTAATGCTTGTGGGTTATCAAATTCTACAACTACACCAACCCAACATGGGATGCTAAGTCAACCCAACATCCCTATCTTTATAGCTTCCTATGTAAGCACAAGTGATTTCCCGTTGACATGTTGTTGGCTCTAAGTATCCATAAACATAAGGGTTGACAATGTGAAAAATAATTGTTGACATTACAAGATAATTTCTTAGCTATATTTAGTGTGCATTACCCCAAGAATAAGCGTAGTGTACCCCTTTTCTCCTTAGAGAAGTTCATAAAAAAATTGTGTGGCCACTCAAAAGAAAGAAAAAGTTCGTGTATGTTTCTTCCAATAATTTCTCCTCTCTCATTCCCCTTGGTCTTCACCCTTCTTCCCCTACAATGTTTCACCTCCATGCTATCAACTTTAACTTATCCTACACCTCTTTATCGGTGTCTCCATTACACCACTCAGATGCGATTGCTAGTTATTTTTATATTAAAAACTTGAATTCCAAGGATTGTTGCTATGAATTTTGGGATAAAAACATTGTTAGTTGTTTCATAATATTATATTTCGATTAAAATACTTTAGTTTCATGTTTTTATAAATTTATATAGAAAAATATTACAATATGCGACTACCTAAAAGAGCTAACAATCAAGAAATTTTGAATTAAAAATTATGATTAAATTTAAATTCTAGGCTTGACAACTATATTTGGCTTTATTTCTCATATGAATTTTAGAGTTCTCACCTTGCCAATATAGGTGATGACTATTCTCTCGATAGAATGCATCATCCCTACATCCATCCCCTATGTGACACACATAAAACACATGCAAATTTTTCACCATGCACCCATGACGTGGCAGGGATTGCCCAGTGGAAAAATGGTTATTGGAAATTTGGGTTGAAATTTGACTTTTCCTGTGTGTAATGCTAGCTACAGATTTTAGTTGATCCTTTGTCAAGGTCTTTGTTAGAGGGAATTAAAACTCCCATGAATAGTTCATCGCTTGCCATCCTTCATTAATTTTGTTTGGTAAACTAATGGAAGCTAAAATTGTGAGTTGAAGCTAAAATTGTAAGCCCAAACTTGACATTTGAATTTAGAAAATTTACAAACAAAATAATGCACATCAAGAAATGAAATGTGTACCTAGCTAGATCAACCTAATAAACTACAATTTTAGCTTCAACCTACAATGAACAATGGTAAGTCAGCTTTGTTCTGTTCTCCTCAAAATGGAAGTTCTCGCCAGCCTGCATGAAAATCTTGAGGGTGTTGTAGCTGGAGTAGTCAATAGTTCACATACTAGTATGTGAGGCCACCAGAATGTTCCTTCCTCTTCTTTATCCATGTTTGTCTCTTGTTTCTTCCCAAACGATGTTGGAAGATTTATATCTTTCCATTTATTCTCCTTGTTCTTCATATTTCACAAATTTTTAATTCAATTGTTGTTTTGTACAATCAAGACTTCTTGATGTCTTCCTTCTCTCTCTAGAAAGGCGTGTGTCACTAACCACTTTTCTTTAATTTCTTTTTTCCTAAGTCAAGTTGACCTCGCTATAAAAATGGACACCTCCTTCCTCCTTTGCCCCATAAGACGGTGTAATTTTTGGACAAACAAAAGGAGAAGGAAACAAAAAGAAAGAGAAAAAGCAACGAAGAATAAGAACATTCTCGTAAAGAAGGAGAAAGAAAAATAAGGAAGGGAAGGTAGCAAAGAGAAGGAACTATACAACGTGGGAGAAAGTAGGCAACGTGATGTAGACCATTTCATCACTAACTTCTCTAACTTAATTGGTTTTGTGTTTTTACCATGTTTTTCATTCCGATTCGGTGAATTTTGATGGTTACTCGTGAATAATTCCCGTTGAAAGACATATAAGAACCAAAATAGAAAATAACAAACCCACAATTAGAACATTACATATCGGAACATTATAGTTGGAACATTGCATTATATATTAGCTCTTAACACTTTCAAAACTAGAATGAAAAATTAAAAAATGAAGACAAAGTGAATAATAATTGGAATAAATGCGTCTGTAAGTAATATTTGTAAAAGTTGAAGCCATTAAGAAAACTCCAAAAATTTGTCTTCTTTGGGCATGGGAAATTAGTTCCATCTTTATTTTTCTCCACCTTATTCTAGGCATCACAGTTTGCACCTATATGTTTTTGTAGTCACATTGTGTTTTCCAAAATGTCTAAATACACACTGTGTATTTCAACATGTTGAATAACACAGTGTGTTTTTCAACATGTTGAATGACACGGTGTGTTTTTCAACATGTTGAAACACCCTCATGGTGAAACACATGATTTTTTTTGTAACATGTTTAAAAACTCTTTTGCAACATGTTGAAAAACACACTATCTTTTTTAACATGTTGAAAAAAATGTTTTTCAACATGTTACAAAAACACTATTTTTAAACCTGTTAAAAAACAATGTATTTTTCAACATGTTGCAAAACACTATTTTTTCAAGTTGTCGAAAAAAAAATAGTGTATTTTTCGACATGTTGAAAAAAAAAAATTCAACCTATTAAAAACAAAAAAACATTATCAATGTTCCACTAAGAAAATGATAAACAACCAAATAAATTTACACCATGTATGCTACTAATTGTAGAAGCTTTTATCAATTTGGAGAATCTAATTTTCAAACAAATGGTTAAAATAATAGCCAATTGGCTAAAAGAAGTTCACATAGCTTCTACTCTTCAAACCACATTGTTACAAAACATTGTTCTAAGGCCCCCTGCAACATTTTTTGCATCATTAACATCCGAAGGTGGTGTTCAGTAGTTTTCTAACTTCGTATTCCTTTTATTAACACAAAATTAAAATTGTCAACTAGTGCACTTAATGCCTAAGATAACATATCAAGCTGAAGCTAACCAACAAATATGATCTTATAAATTGACATATCATTCCAGATTTACTTTTCATAAATAAAATTAAAAAATGAATAGCTACACATAATACCATTTGAAATACACACTGTGTGTTTCAACATGTTGAAAAACAAAGTGTGTTTTTAAACATGTTGAAACACATTTGTGTGTTTCAACATGTTGAAAAGCACATTGTGGTTCTCAACATGTTATAAAGGTAGAAGGTAGAATGTAGAAGGTTACCTTGAAGGTGTTGAGACTACTTTCGTCCACACAAAACACAAAATATTTGATAGATTTGATTACAACAAGCAAACAACGAAGACATATTATTAGTTAGTACCTTGTGTAACACTATTTTTCATAAATACTTTTCGTAAATGTTTTTATGTCATATTTGATGTCAACTTAAATGGAATATATTAATATTTTTAATTGCAGCTATCATTGTGCATATGGTCCTAAGGACAATAGGAATAAGCCGCCAACAGTAAAAGAGCAAGGAGGAATCAAATGAAATGGGGTTGCCTATGCCACTTTATCGTGAAGCTAATCTATAGGAGACCGATGATGTTGTTTATAATATACAATGATTTGTTTCATTGTGATGCATATGGTGAGTTTTGTCATCATGTAAATGAAACTACTAATGAGACTTATGTTTCTATTTCCCCATAATTATCAAGTGAATGCAAAATTTATATTGAGATTAGTTTGTTTATGGGTGTTCGAGTGGACACCGTATATGCGAAACATATAGCTGATCCTTTCATGGTGGGCATGTTGAACAAGAGGAAGCAATTCCTAACAATAAATGATGTGCCTAATGTATGAAAAGGAGTGTGCTCCAAGTGGTCTCAAAAGAACGTCAATGATGTCATGAGCATGAACTTATGGCATGTGGAGGAAAGTGGCCTATTTTTCTTCTATCAATGGCCTAATGGAAACATTGTTTCATTCATTATGGGGTTAAAAACACCATGGATGTGTGAGAGTGGTAAAACATTCACAAAATTCCATAATCTCCATGGATTCAACATTCACCATAAATAAATATGGCGTAAGTAATCCAAATGAAGTTTGAAAAGACTCATTCTTTCTATAGCATTAATAATCTTCCCTTTCATTTATATTGTACTCGATTATAACCTTTGATTTCATTTTTCTTGTAGTACCAATTATACACATTTCTTTTTTTTATGAGCAAGAGGCTAGGGTGCTTGTTGTATGGGTCATTTTATCAAGGAATAATATTGAATGCATATATAGGATGGTTCGTGGAGGTCCAAAATGAGGAGAACTACTTTGAGTTGATTGGAAAATCAATGTTTTCATTACGGGTGATATAGTGGTTGAAATTCAAGCCATTAGGCAAGTTAAATTTCTATAACATATTTCAATCATGTGAAGCATATAACTTGCCAAATTGAAGTTCTAATTCTTATTCTTCTTTTTTACAGGAGTGTTTTTGGATTTCATGTACTTCTATTTTTATGGCATGTGCACAGGGCATGGTTGAAAAATGTATACAAGTATACAAGTAAGGATATCAGGTGGAATATTTTTGAGAGATTGGGTACCATCATGTATGGTATGGGGATGCACGAATATTATACCTTCCAAATAATTCAATACTTCCTTGAAGAATTCAAAGAGGAAACCTAGTTCATTGAGTACTTCAAGAAGACTTGGTGCGATAGCAATGGGCATGTCGGTGAGTAAGATCCTTCAAGTGTTTTCTTTTAATTTTCTACATAAAGGATTACATGGGGTTTATATTGTCACTAATTTTGCATTTGTTTGACTTAATAGCTATGTGGGAAAAGAATTTTATAATTTTCACTCACATAAATTAGGAAACAAATGCATCTATCGAGGCTTGCCACTATTATATGAAGATTATATACTTGTGCAATTGAGAGAGAAAAATTACTCTTCAGATGGACCATTTGTTTTACAAACTTTTTTACAGGGTGGAATCATTTTATCGACACAAGAGAAAGTTGTAACAATATAGTTTCTTGACCAACCACAAAAAATAAATATGACTATTGACATTGGTTGAGAGGGAAAAAAATATTCTAGATATAGATTACATTTTGCTTGATCCTAACGGACATGTATTGAGTGTGAGGATTCAAACAACCAAAAACACTTGATATTTTTCCATGAAATGTGTTGTCTTTCACGTATACGATTGTTCTAGGCTACGAGAGGAAAACATGCAAGCATGTGTTGAAGGCATTAGAGGTTCGTAGGCAATATTGGTTGGTGTCATCTTTTCAGGTGCCAGAGGTGGAAGGTAATTCAAACATATCCTATTTATAGTTTTCTTTTTATGCCTCTATATGTATCGTCTTTTCCGAGTATCCCTTTGAATTTCTAAGCATGAGTCATAAGGAAATAAGATTTTATAAAGGTTTCTAGATATGTTGAAATGGTCATAAGTTCTACGTATGTCCATGAAATTTGTAATACAAATCATTTATTAATAAATTATGAGAATATTGATTATGTGTAAATGGTGTTTATAAATTTGTTGGTCTCCTTATAGTATGCATGCTTTGATATTGAAACTTTTGTAATACTTTGGAAGTGATTTTCATAACATAACAGTGAAGGGAGAAACTATTAGCATTCTTGCAAATTTGATAGCACACTCACCTTAAAAACTTGATTTCAAGCACTACCCACATTTCTATCTTGCCAAAATGAGATCATCATAGACATCCACAAGGTAAAGAACCTTTCATTAGAAGCATAGAATCATTCTTCTTTTAAGTTTAGATTTAACAAATGGTTCTTAAGAATTGAATTTTCACTTTGGTCCTTCAAGACCTTTGGTTGATGTTTCCAACCAAGGCCATCACCTATAGCTCCTTCCTTGTTCCCTGAGCCTGAAAACACCTTCTTACTTAGTCAAACATCACCAATTATAATAAGAAATTTGATTCCTTTAAAATATATTATTTCCCCTTGCATCTACAAGTTGATAATATATTTCTCTTAGCACCATTACTATTTTTACACGTTGTACTCACTGTTACCATTCATTTACTAGATCTTACATCACTTGGTAGTAAATTCTCACACTCCCCTTGCATCCATGTAATCTGTCCTAACTCCTTGGATAGTCAACATTCAAGTCCACTTACTAACTTTAAATACTTACTTTACTTCATTAACATTCTTGATTGTTCATATAATGTATTTCAACTTTATGTACAAAAATCATTCAAAAAGTGACACTCCTTATAGTATTTTTACCAATATGACTTTGTAACTTTGAGAACATGCATTTTCTTTATATACCCAACCAATTCAAATGTTACCTATAGTTCTTGACATTTAAGTATTCTTGTTTGATGTAACAATATTCTTACATTGTAGAGGGTTAATACAAACAACAACTTGTTGTCATGTACTGATATAAGGTTTCTTATACCTATAAATGATCTTACTCCTACTAACCCACTCCTTTCAAATGTGATATCCCAATGCCAACACAAGAAACTACACTTAGTAATATTGTCACAACTTTTCAATCATGAGAATTCAATTCCCCTAAACAAGGCTAAAACATGAAATATTGAGGTTTGATAATGGATAACCAAAAAAATATCACACAACATAGGTATTCAATTCATTGTTAGAAATTTTAGATACCCTCTCTACATATTTGAAGTTCATGAAGTGTCAAATCTCAATTCTGTATAGAATTTACATAGTTCACATTTAGGATTTGCAATTAGGCCTCTAGGCAGGTTTAGTATACTTCCTCCAAACTGTTAGATGTAACTTGCACATGTGTGCATGATATGATACAAAACCTTTTGTTATGTGATTTAGACTCCTGTACATGCTATGTTTCAAATTTTATCCCTTGAGACTTAGTAGCAATAAATATATAAATGAATAAGGTCAACAAACAGAGGAGAGCATTAGAAAGTAAAGGAATAGATCTTTGTTAAAGGTTTATAAGTTATCTTCTATCTGTTTGCATGATGACATGATTATAATGACATAGAATAAGATTTTTTTGGTTGAGACTCTCATGTTACTCATGATCTAATTCCAAGTAATGAATTTTGTGTACAGATGTAGACTCTCCTTTAAGAATGAATGATATTAGAATTCTCATGAGTTTGATGGAAGATTGTGTAGGTCAAAAGTAGAAGAATGTGTTCTCAAGTTCATTGAAAGAGTGAATGATGAAGTATAAACAACAGTCCAAGACTAGTCATTATATCTTTATATATTTTCCTCATTGTTGATCATTGAACAATTTTCATCAAAATCATTATATATTTTCCTCGAAGAGAATGGAACCTAAAAATTGGAAGAAGAAATATTCATGAGGTCCTAATTAATATTGAAAAGTTTTCATAACGTGCAATAAATGTTCTCTAAACCTCATAACTTGAAATTATTAAGAACTTTTCTAACTAAACTCTCATTATTATTAATCAATTTTCTAACAATGTACTCATGATGCACTTCCATCACCATAGCTTTGTAATTGTGTTCCATTCATGTGCGTGCACCGACACATATGTGGATATAAACATTATAAAGGAGGACACATTCTAGGATGGCCCCACCTTTCTGCATCAATACCCTTTGGCATTTTATAGTAAGAGAGGATTTTTAATGTCCTAGAGGCTAGTTGAAAAACACGGTGTGTTTTCCAACATGTATTGTTAATGATGTTTTAATTTTCGGTGTTGTGTAGTGGAAAAAGAAGAGTGATTTTATGTTTTATTCATGTGTAGTTGGTAATTCATATTTTTGGTCAAACATTGTGAATGAGCGTAGTAGAGAAGATTTTTCAATGTCCACTAATAATAACAGCCAATATACTTAGATGGTATAAGGCATATTTTCATCGTACATTGGGGATGAATAACACAATGTTTTTTTCAATGTGTATTGTTAATTTTGTTTGGATTTTCAGTTTTTTGTAGTGGAGAAATAATATTGACTTTATTTTTCATTCATGTATAGGTGATAATGCATTTTCACGGTCAAATGTTACAAATGAGGATAGGAGCCAATATTTTCCATTGTCTATGCAACAACATTCAACATGTTTGGATGGTATGAGGCTGAGTTTTTGTATAGTGGACATGGATATTTGCATTGTTGCAAGTGTCCAAGATTTTTGTAGTTGTGTTTCGATAACAAGACTAGAGATGTGAGGGATAGAAGCCAACAATGGAAGAGTAGAGTCAATCTCAATTGTTCTTGATGATGGACCCTCTTCTCGTAGTGTTCATAGTTATAGAAAGGGTTGAAAGGGATTCTTGATTATCTAGTGTACTGGAGCACTCAAATTCCTTTCCGAAATTAGTAGAGGCATCAAGGTTTATATCAAATCCCTGCATGTGGTTTGATAAGGGAATAGTGTCCTGAGTCCCAAGAAAATATTGGATTGTCTCCTCATTCTGAAAGAGGTCCATGGAGAGGGGAAATTGTTGATCCTGATGTATGAGGGATGGATAGACAATGTCAAGGGTTAGAAAGGAGTCTTGAAACAAGTTCAATCTCTCGTTTGATGTTAGAAAGTTGTTGTCCAAAACAGGTTCAATGTCTATTTGGACTAAAGGAAGAAAATATGGAGAAGATATGGATTGGTTTTGAGGGAGAGATACTTGACCTTCATCATAATCTCATTGAATTTTGGTATGTACAAAAGTGGGAAACAATCAACTCTTCATTTGAAGTTGTGGAAGTTAACGTGTCATCGATTGTGAGAGATTTGTCATCGAGCCCTATGGAAATGGTTTTGTCGTCAATTAAGTATTGAACATAATGATGAAGAGGTGTACAATTATCAAGTAGAATGGCCATCTATGCGATGGTATTCACAATATTCATATGCATTATACGATGTAGGATTGGGTTCCCTATTAGAAAAGGGTCTTGTAGTTGGATATTCAATCATGTTAGTCTTTACTAATTGTTAAAAGTCACATGATAGACTTTCTCTGAGGGGTATAAATTGATGTTCAATCAGTATGAAAGTAACATCTACAATACATGATATGATGGATTTATAATCAACATTGTTCGAGGATTCACCATGTTTGTGATATTTTCCCTTTGTATCATGGTTAGGAAATGGATTAGAAAACACATTTAGATTATCGTTGGGTGTTTTGGTAGATGGTAGGTCTTTGGCCACTATGTCTCTGTTGTCAATGAGGTCTTGGATGTAATTGTGAAGTTGTTTGCATCTATCTGTTTGATGACCATCAATGTGATGAAAATCAAAATATGTGTTAAGTCTATACCAATCGGCTTAGGTTATCCTTCAGGGAAGGGTTATGTGATAGGGTAAGTGACCATATTGGAACATGCTAGCTGTTTCAAAATGATTGAAAGAGAGGCCCCCAAAACATATATTTTCTTTGTTTCAGCCACGAGGAGGAAGAAAAGTTTCACTTTTTGGAATGGTGATGAATGGTTTATACTTGATATGGTTTAATTGGTTGTTCTGTAATTTTTGCATGTTTTGATTATCTATAACACTGTCATTGACAACATTACGGTTGCATTTTATGTACCTAGGTTTATCATGAGAAGTTTTAGGTTGTTGTTGTGATGATTATGCCCATTGTCTTTATAATGAGGCTTGATCAAGCCTTTAGAAATGAGGGATTTTTCAATTTGAGTTCCCTTTTTGATAACTTCCTCAAAACTATTGAGGCAATGCATCTGCATGTGAAAGGACAAATCATTGTTAAGCGTTTAGATGAAGATGTTAACCATCTATTTTTCAAGGATTGAACATGGGAAGAAAATTACAATCCTCCACCATCGCTATAAAAATTGCATAAAGCTCTTGTTTTGTCATTGTTTGGCATTACACAAATCCATCATTGTGACCTCATAGTCAAGATTGAAATATATTTTTTTGAAAAACTTCTCTAATAGGTGGAAACGTAGTGATGGGTCCCTTTGGAAGGTGTAAGAACCAGTCCAAAGCTTTTCCTCCTAGACTCTTAGGAAAGAGGCACAAGAGAAAGATATCGTTATAAGCCACCTCTTGGCATGCCATGAAGAATTATTTGACATGCTCTCTAGGATTGGTTTTGCCCTTATATTTTTCAAATTTGGGCGTCTTAAAAGAGCATGGGAAGGGTATGTGTAATATTTCCATGTCGAAAGGGTATGGACACAATTCATCAAAATTGAATTGTTTACGTTGTTTTTACATGCCCGAAATGGTGTCTTTCATCATTTTCCACTCTTGAGAAAATGGTGAATTGGTTTGTGGGATGAAAGGAGTATCATTCTTAAGATTGTTTGTCTCTTTATTGGTCTTACAATGATTTTTAGGTGTGGTCACTTTTCTTCGTGTGTTCAATACCGTTAGCATCGTCGTTGATGACTCATGACAGGATAGGAGAGCCAATTTTTGGACATCTCACTCATTTGATCTATGAGGGATTTAATGGGATTGGTGGCCAAATTAGTAGATTTTCCTTTGTTTGTTTTACTTGGTCCCATGTCGTCATGTTTTTTTGACACAAGTGGTGGACCCTTAGTGGATTTAAGTTGTCCTTTTAACGATTTTAATTCATCCTCGTTAAATTTGGGAAATCTATTATCATCAAAAACAACACCCTATGATATTGCGCATGTTAATTGATTGGGAAATCAGTGTTTTTGGGAAACATGGGATTATCTCAAGGTGTGGGACCATGAAACTGAGATAATTCTCTAGAGAAGGTTGGTTCCTCTACCTAAACGTAATGCTAAGTTATTCCTAAGAAGGGGAATGCCACTATCTAATCCTAATCTATAAATCCAAGAGACCAGGAGAGAGGGAAATGCATGTAAAATGGAAATCCTACACTAATAGAGGTGATAGCACCAAAAAGGGTGGTGTGGACACTCCAAAATGAGTGAAAATGGGAGAAAATGGAGGTGGAAAGGGAAAACACAACACCACAATCCAATAACAACATTTACAACACCATTTTCATTAAAGCACAACAACATTAGACCCTATAAGGAGAACAATATATGCACAAAATACCTGCAAATGTGATAGAGAGGAAAGAGAATGCAATAAACACAACTAGGGCAGTGAAATAACCACAAAACTTGATCTTTATTTCTTCAAAATGTTGCACAATCCATTACAATGAGGAAAAGAGGCATGAATCCACCATACAATAATCAAACCGAGGCCCAGAGCTCATAACATGAAAGCAACACCTAAGAAGAGATAAGCAACATATCAAGAATATCCATCCTTTACAAAATGAGCTCTCCTTACAATATATAGAAGAAAGAAAAGAGGAAGAGGGAGAGGAATTATGAAATTATAATTACAACTACTAATAAAAGGGTAGTAAATGCTTTGAAAATGGTATGGATGACCCTGCAAACCCATCTCTTCCTTGTACCATTTCTTGAGGGAGAAGAAAATGCCCATATCTTCATTAATTCTCATGTATATTCACTTGGGATGTGGATTTTAAATTTGGGATATTTCTTTGCATTTATTTACCTACTCCCACTAAATCCCACTATTTTATTATTTCTAAGTGGAGAAGGGGAAATTAAGGATCCATTAGTTATGATTTCATTGGATTTGATAGTTGGGGGACCAAGTTACACCAATCCATGTTGGGGAGGGTTGTTTTGCCCATTCTCCATACTCTCAACCTTGGGGTTTTAAATCATTCCCACAATCTGCAATGGAATGTGGGATTTTGTTTTGTTTGGCATGTCATCTAGCTCGCTGTGAACTCAGCGATTTCTACCCTATCAGGCCCACTTCCCTATCCTTTAGCTCACCTGAGCATTTTCCTACTCTGCGCTTCACTCACTCGAGCCATCCTTATGCCTCCTAGCTAATTATCCACTGATCTCGGCATTGATCTCATCATCTCCACCTCATCCCCAAACTCTCCAACACCCTGTGCTCTAACTCTGAGAGCTCCCTTATGTCTCCTAGCTCACTTCCATCACGCCGCTATCTCCTTCGACTATCCCAAGCACCTCACCATCTGTCCTAACTCGGTGAACTCACCTTTCCTATGTGTTGTGGGTGCTCAGCCCAATTGGAGCACTTGGTCTCGGAGGGAACTTAGTTTTGGTGTCTTACGGCCTTTCGCCTTGTGTGGGGAACTCTTTCCTGATCATAACACGTACCATTGGGGTTTCCCATTCTCACAATCTCACTCTTCTTAGCAAAACAAATACCCTCGTAATGTGTTGCAACCTTTTTGGGTATGCGAGGAACTCACATCCTCGTGAAACCCATTCCATTTAGGCCTTGTGTGCCCACAATCCCCACCTTATCGCATGCCAAAGCCATGTCATGTATTATGGTTTTTAAACTGTTGGGAACTCGGTGCCCAAAGGGAACTCAAGTGCTTGAGTTTCATCTTACCCCCTCTCTCACAATATGAAGAACCTCTCCCCACAAAATTTCCAAGCTACTCGGCTGACCAAATTGCTTCACTACGGAGAGATAATTTATCCAACTCACCCATGAGCTCATTGATCTCTTCTTTATCATTTTCTCAAATATTCACAAATTTGGCTAAGTGTTTGGCCAAGTATGGATCTTATGAGTTGGGGAAATAATATAAGAATGCCCCGAAAGCCAATTTTCTTTGTTTTTTACCATTTTTTACCTGTCTAAGTCTAAAAGGAATTGTGCAAGTTATCAAAATTACCTTAGGGGGTAAATTTTGGATAGCAAAATATTTCTCCCATTTCAAGGAGATGGAGGAATTGGTCTTTATTTTGTCGCAAAGCGGCGTCTATGGAAATATTTTCAAGTTGGTCTTCATCCTCTTCATCAGAGCTAATATGGAAAGGATCTCTTTCCTCCCATCAAAAGGGACTATAATCATGATGTCTTGTTCCCACCATTTTGAAAGAGGGGAGGAATAAGAAGAGGTGTGATATAAAACTCAACCCTTAGCAAATTGAATGCTAAGATGGAAGAGGGAAAATATGAGAGAGATCGACCCTAACAAAATGAGTGCTAAGAGGGAAGAGGTAAAAATGGTTAATTGATTTCCCAACTCTTAACAAAATGAGAGTTAAGAGAAAAGGGACTAAAAGGGGTTATATGTGCTCTACTCTTTAACAAAAATGGATGTTAAGGGAGAAGATACTTAACAAGGTGAGCGTGATCAACTCTTAACAAAATGAGTGATGAAAGTGATAAAGAGACATGAAAAGAGTAACTCTTAACAAGATGGGTGTTAAGAGAAATGAGAAAGGGGACTTCACAGAAATTAACAAAACCAATGGTGTTAAGGTGGAAGAAGGGATTGAAATATTAGTTTAGAGCACTCTTAGAAAAATAAGTGTTAAAAAATATGAAGAGGTTTGAAAGGCTTCACAACCCTTTACAAAGTGAATGTAAGAGGGAAGAGGTGAAAGAAGGTTATTTTCTCAACTTGCAACAAAATGAGTGTGACAAGAGGAGACTTAAAATGTGATGAAAGATGCTCAATGTTTAACAAAAGTGTGTTAATGGAAGAGACTTAGGAAATGTGATGAAAATTGCTCAATTCTTAATAAGAATAGTGTTAAGGAGGAAGAGACTTAGAAAGATGATGAGTTTTCTTGACTTTTAAGAAGATGGGTGTTAAAAGAGGAGACTTATTAAGATGATGAAAGATGCTCAATGCTTAAAAAAGGAGTGTTAAGGGAAGAGACTTAGGAAATGTGATGAAAATTCTCTATTCTTAACCAAATGTTTGTTAAGAGGGAAGATACTTAACAATGAAGGATGTCAACTCTTAACAAAAGTGTGTTAAAAGAGGAGACACAACAAAGAAATGGGAGCACTTAAAGAACGACAAAGTGAATGTCATCACAAGAAGTGAAGAAGTGAAGAAATGAAGATGAAAAGGTCCAAATCTCACGAAAGTGTGGATAATAGATGAAATGAATGTGATTGATTAATGATCTCAAATTTCTTTGAAATTGAATGCTTTAAAGAGAGAAGTGAAGAAAATGATGAGGATGTTGATAATGCAACAAAGTATAAGTTGAGCCAAAATCAACGTATAAGTGCAAAAAGTGTGAATCAATTTCATTTTATCGGGGTCACGATTAAATTTGGTGAGTTGAACCATGTTAAAGCCATGGAATCGAGCTCGAGCATTGGTCGGGATGGCGAGCCAATCGGCTTACGATGGGTCGCCAAAGAGATTTAGTGAATAGCTTGTTGCGTGAATTAGATGAAGCATACAAGCCACGGCCTAGCTCAAGATAGACTAAACACCAACCATTGGGAGCCTGGGTAATGTGCAAGTAATGAGCTCAACATGGAAAAACATGGCATGCCCCACATGAGTGAGTCACTCAACACGATTTAGCAAGATCAAACGAAAGGGCCGAGCTACGTGTGCTCCAAGACAAAGTGATTGAGAGTTTCTGAGTAAATTTTTTTGGGAGTTCATGGGTTAACTTGTCTCATTGGTAGATTCAAGTCACTCTACGGCATTGCATAAAGGACTTGTTCACATGCATAATGGCTGACCTACGTGAGATGCATTAAATATGGAGCTCAGAATTTGATTAATGGATTTAACGTGTGGCGAGTGTAAGGTAGATGATGGAAGTGGAAAGGTTGAAGCATCTCAAGCATGTGATGAGTGAGATACTTTCCTAATGACATAGAATGAGCTCAGTTTTGGGATCATCTTAACAGTAGACTATAGTGTTAGAACAAATCACTCGGCCTTTCCCACTTGCTCGAGTGAGGAGTGCATAGCGGTTGTGAGCTCTAGATTTAGTTGGACCAAACCAAGTATTGTGAAGCTAATACAAATTCCTAAATTAAATGCAGCGAAGCTTAGCTTGGTGATGCCCAATTCATGAGGAATTTAGTCACAACACTTAAGGCCAACATGTCATTGAATGACTCAATAAGGTAAATATTGTAGCCTAGTGGCTCGATGAGTACAATCAAGAGGACAAGATCCAAGATGCTCATAATGCAGACATGAGTTTGAGTTAATAGCTGAAGCCTTGGTGTGAAGTAAATCTTATGCGGGTAAGTTGAAGACTTGAAGGATCTCTCGATATGCATGACCAAGTAGAGGTAACGCGGAGGTTGTAAGATTGAAAATCATTAAGCACCATGACGATTTCTAGATAGCTTTCCATAAACAAGCACAAGTTGATTTAGTTAACTAAAGGAGGGAGCAAGATCAATCCAAAGTGTAGGTGAGCTCATATTTCGAACCGAGGCTCAGTTAAGAGATTGATCTCGGTGTGCAACTAGAGGATTGTAGGAGTTCAAGAAACATGTTAGTTTGAGATGGAAGTACATCAAGTCAAGACTCATCGAGTTGGAATGATAAACAGAGGAGCTCATAGCCATGTTGAAGCTTGGTCATGCATCCAAATTGATAAACTCGTAGAAAAGGAGCACACATTTTTAGGCTGATGGGTGGTGTCTCGGGTGTAGGGATCGAGTTTCATCTCACCGGCATAAGGCTAAATGATGTATAAAAGCGGGTAAGGGCCAAAATAGAGTAAAATGGTGGAGATTTGGAGAGCATCAAAGGGGATGAGTTAGCATGCACATGGTCGAAGCACGTTTAAGGGAGGAGCTCAATCGAGATTGGAGGACTAACTCGGTGATGGGAAGATCATCCCAAGCAAATCGGTGGCCCAGAATTTAATGCCATCTCTCGGCTTTGTGAAGGCATCACCGGACTATGAGTGAGATCGGGTGGAAAGGAGCAAAAACAAGCAATGATTTGATGTCAAGTTCGGACAAGTCGAAGTGGTAAGCTCAAGATAACTCGATGGCAAGTTCACAAAGGTCACAAGTTGATTACGCAACTGGGTGTAGAAGTGAGGATCGGGGCCAACTCACCAAGTTAGTGTGTTAGTAAAATGGCAATCGGGATCCAAATTCGTAAGGGCGAAATGAGATATTCGGGAAAACGAGCCGGTGTGGCATGTCGATGGATGTCAAGACCATCGATGCATCATGGCGAGGAGCTAGAAACATGGAGAACTCGGTGTTCATGATCGTGGGAGTTAATTTTTTCACTAAAGCATGGCCAAGTTATTAGGAGAGTCATTATAGTTGGAGAGAAATATGGGAACGTGCTTGTAAAGATGGTCGAGTCAGCATATAAGGTGGAAGTTGTGGAAAATATAAAATGTGGTGAGTCAACAAACCGAGGTAAGTGTCAAGTGGATTAGCTAATACAAAGGGAATGCAATAACCTCCAAGGATCAGTGCACTAAGTAGCAAGTGGCAATAATCAAGGAGACTCGGTCAAAGTGCAAGGTGGTGGAAAATGAGTTAAATGAGGAGTCCATCGAGAGGACAAATGTTAAAGCAGCCAAGACAATAGTGAGGAACTCACATGAAGAGGGCAACTCACCAACCAACTCAACGAGTTAGCCGGGTAGCGTCTTTGGTTGGCCAATCAGCATTAAAGCCTCATCCAAAGAAAATTTCACCTAGGGAGTCCCACCAAAGGCACATATTATTTTTATTAAAATATTTTATTACAATAAATATTTTTATTAAAATATATTTAAAAATTGAAATTTATGAAGGCATGATGGAATGTTATTCTCATGTGTAATTAATGATGTAATTAAGAATGTAAGCCATCATGTGCTATTATTTGGCCCAGAATTTAGGATTTCTTCCTCCTTTCTCTTTAGTTTGATTTTCTATAAATGTAAAGGAGAAGCTCATTCCAAAGGGTTAGACATTTTCCATTCCTCTCTCTTTTCACAAGTTAATCTATTGTGGATTGTGGAAACTTTCAAGCCTTTTTCCAAGATTGTAATGGAAAACATTGCCTCTTCCTCATGTAATGATGCATTGTGCATGTGATTGAAGTAATAAGAAATTGTGTTATGTGACTAATTATTAGTCCTTTCATCATTTTTGTTGCTTCATTGTGCCTTTCTCATGCTTGTAGGTATACTGTGTAATTTCAAGTTTCCATTACAGGTTTTGGGAGTTTTGTGCTTATCTAGGAGTGAAGCTTTGTATGCGGTTGAGTTGTGGTGTTTGTTCATCCTTCTCAGTTTCATCCTTCTTCATTGGAAGACCAAAATATTTTCTATCAAAACCCTTTCTTGGTGCATCACCACTTCTAGTATAGGTTTTACTTCTTGTAAATATCTCTCCTAAATCCCATGAAAATGTTAGTATAGGTATAGTTAGTTGTTTTATTGCATTAGAAGTAGTGTTGTGTTTAGTTTAGGAAGAGGAAGTTAGCCTTCTCCAGAGGTTCACCTCAAGCCACAAGTCCCACATCTTGCATGGTGATCCCATGTTACCCAATCACACCAAATGTCTTATCCATCCCTTGGTCATTCGAAGGGTGCATTGATTTGGCGATAATAGTTTTTACACTCCGGTGGGACAAGAGTTGGTACTTTTCTTTGTACTTGCAAGAATCAAAGTACCTAGCGACTCCATATCTCTAGATTTTTAATCTCATTGTGTTAACTTATGTAAATAATTCAGGCAATAGGTTCTTTAAAGCAAGGAAGTTATTAGCATATCGAGTTATCCTTATCTCCTCCAAGGAGAAGGAGAAGATACATTTCAACATCACCAGTTGCAAGCATCACCTCGTAGGGGTCATTCAACTCCTCCTTACATAAGGTTTCCTCCACCAAGGAATAATCAAACTTTCATCACTATGGTAGCCAATGCAAGGAACCAAGTATTTTTCTCCTTTCAATACAAGCAGTCCTCTCCAGTTGGCTTAACTTGATCCCATACCCACCATGGAGCTCAAAAGTTTTCCCTTATACACAGGGGAAACTCATATTACTCCGGTGGAACATATTCTTGATGTGGCTAGCATTTTTGTACTACATAATATCACAGAAGATAACATTATGGTTAGACTCCTTGCCACTTCCTTCAAGGAAAATCACTTCAGTGGTTTTGTGGGTTAGAATTTGGTACTATAACCACTTGGGATGAGTTGGGAGAGAATCTCTACAAATAGTTTGAAGACAAGAGTGATCACTTGTCACTCATGGAATAACTCACTACCATAAAGAGAGCTCCTCAAGAGTATATGAGTGATTTCAATTTCCGATTCCAAAAGACTTGGAATAGAATTCAGCACTCATAAATCCTTCTCCCAATAATGCATTCTTGTATTATTTATGAGCCTTGAACAACGATATAGCAGTTATGATCCAGTCCATGGGAGGGACCACACTACCTGATGCCTATGAAGTTGTAATAAGAGCTAAGAATTCTTTGATCCAAGTAGGGAAGATTGCACCTGAACTCCCATGCCTTTGTTTGTTAAACTTTCAAGTAATCAGCCAACCATTACCCATGTTCCATCAAATTCTATCCAACCAGTTGTGTCTGCACTAGCTATGACTGCACCAATCCTTTCAAATGGGATTAATGAGGTAAAATCTCTACTCCAAACTTTTGGAAATGAACTGGTTTCTCTTAAGAGGTAAAAATCTCAGTATGGTCACCCTTACCAACCTCAGAACCAACAAAGTATCAGTCTAATAGACAACCTTTTCAGAATAACACTCAAGCCCAAAATCAAGTTGCTACCTCTAAATTTTAAACCCCCTTTACCGTAAGTTCCTCTAGATCTTTAGTACCTATACAAAATAACTTGGTTCATGATTACGATTGGTGTTATCCTTGGTCTTAGCCTCACAATCAGGATCTTTACCATAATGGTGTTCTTGACAAGGTCCTTATGGTTCAAAGTGTATTTGGTCCACCAAAGCCATTAGAAAATTCATCTACGTAGGAAGTAGTAGATTAACCACAGGCCTCTAAAGAAACCACTTTGTTAACTTGGCAAGTGAAATATTTTATTGGGTTGAACATAGATTCTTCATCGGTAGAAACAAATACTTGCTCCAAAAAAAGAGGACAATGCAATCCCAACCTTCCAAATCTGATCAAGCATCTTCTTCATAGCCTCAACCATAAGCGGTGGTTGCCAACAAAGATGAGGGAAAGAAGTCAACAAAAATGTAGCCTAGTCAGGTTGTAAGGAAAGAAGGTTTTTCAGGCATCACAGTACCCAACAAGAACTTCCCAAAAGAGGATCCCAATGTATAGAAAAGTGTTGGAAAGGTAGGTGGCATCCCTTCAGCATTCTTGAACAAATGAAGAGGACCAATCTGAATGTTACCATGTGGGAGGCACTCTCAATTCCTTCTCAAAGAAACCTTTTGCAAGAGGATCTAAAAGTTTTGTACAACCGATGGAGCATCGGATCGTGGGGTGAAAACTATTACAAGTTTGTGTCGCCGAAGGAAAAATTTCTCCCAAGAGTAATAAACCGCCACCATTATATATTTCCCTGATCATTGGTGATCATTTGGTACATAATTGCATGATCGATTCTGGTGTCAACAGTTCAGTCATGCCCAAGCAAATTATAGACGTGCTAGGAATCCAATATACACTAGTCTCTAGAGGAGTTGTTTAATTGGATGGTACATTAGTTTAAACCATTAGAATCATCAAAGGACTTCAACTTACTATCCATGCATGTCCCAGTTTTTTGTTCACACAAGACATATTGGTCATCAATCTTCCTCCTCTCTTCACCATTTTCCTATCACGATATTTCACTACCAAGATGGGTGGTTACCTATCATCTGATTGGTCACATATGATCCTTAAGACTCGATACGGAACTAAAGTGACTATAAGGGAAGAACCAATTTGTCATAATCATGTGGAGCCCTATACTACTAGTCCTATAAATTGGAATTATACCATTCATGATCTAGAGGAAGAAGTTGTTGATCATGAACTAACCACTCTTGTGGAAGAAGTCCTTGATATTGTGTTGGATGAGGTAAGTATAGATCATCAGTATGATCCTTATGTTGAGGCATTATCAGAAGAAGAAGTTGGTTTTTATTTTAGAGGAGATGGGATTGGGTATGTATTGTATTCACAAAGAAGATGCGATCATACCACAACTTGTCAAGACCCAAAACAACTCCAAAGGACTTTAAAACTATTTTTCAATGGCTCAAGGAGTAAGAATGGGGTAAGTGTTGGTATCATGTTAGTTTATCCTGAAGGAGATAAGTACTTCTCATCTTTTTTACTGCAATTCATTTACACCAATAATGTTTAAGAATATGAAGCTATTATGCAAGGGATTCAGTTAGCTCAAAAGAAGGGGATCAAATACTTGACTATTTTTTGTGATAGTGAATTGGTTATACATCAAGTAAGAGCATGTAGTGCATCCAAAAATGATTTGTTAAGATCTTACAAGAACCGAGTCTGGGATTTGATTGAATATTTTGAAGCTTTCGGGATCCACACGGTTCCTAGAAATCAAAATCAAGATGTTGATAGGCTTGCTATGGTTGGCTCACAATACAATGTACCTGTTGATATCATGAAATATGAGTGACATCCTATTAAAATGGTCATTCGACCTGCAGTTCCTGATAATGCGGGTAGTTGGCAAGTTTTCAATAGTGATAAACAAATAATTATTTTCCTACATGAAGAGGTGGAGTTTGCTACAAAAAATCAAGATAAGCTATAGGAAGCATATAGTGATCAGATCATACAATTGAAAATAAACAAGCTACTAAAATATTATTGCTCTTGAGTTCATTTTTAATTCAGATGATCAAGTTAGAAGATAAAGTTCTAACATGGTAGTCAAAGAGGACAATTTTGAAGAAGTTGAGGTAGTAAATGAAAAGTTCTTAAAGATTGGCAAAGTGTGTACCCTAGAAGAGAAAGAGGCTTTCGTCAAACTTTTCAAGAATATAATTATGTTTTTTCGTGGAGTTATAAAGATATGTGTGGCTTCGATCTGGGTTTTACATAACATACCATCAAATTTGATCCTAATGTCAAGCGAGTCCACCCATCAAAGCAGATTTAGTTAATCCCAAAATTGAGCCACTAATGAGAAAGGAGCTGATCAAGATTATTAAGGCTTGCATCACTTTTCCAATCAAGCATTCCTCTTGGGTATCCAACCTAGTTCCTGTGAGAAATAATAATGTGGAGATCTGGTTATGTGTGGACTTCAGGATTCAAACCATGCTTCATTGAAAGACCATTATCCTCTTCCATCTATGGAAAAAATCCTTCAAATAGTGGCAGGAGCACAAAGGTTTTCTTTTCTTGATGGATATCTAGGTTATAATTAAATACTACACAAATAATCTAATCAATTCAAGATGGCTTTCACTACTAAGTGGGGCACGTATTCCTACAACAAAATGTCATTTGGATTATCTAATGTTGGAGCTACTTTCAACAAGCTATGGACATGGCATTTAAGGGATTGATCAATGAAATCATCTTGGTATATCTTGATGATATAATTGTGTACTCAAGCATGCAAAAGATCACATTACACATCTAAGGAAGGTTTTCAAGAGGTGCAGGGAATTTGGGGTTTCACTCAATCCTAAGAAATGCATTTTTGGTGTATGAGGGAAATTTGTTGGGACATATTGTTTCAGTGAGAAGGACTTTCAATTGATCCAACTAGGATTCATTTGATTTTGTCCCTATCTCTCCCAAGTCACAAGAAACGTCTTCATAGTTTTTGGGAACCATAAATTTTTGTGTGGAGATTCATTCCTCAATTCGCAGCCTTGGAAAAACCATTAACAACCATGTTGAAAAATAACATGCCTTTTTCATGGACAAAGGAAGGAAAGGAGAGCTTTGAAGCCATTAAGACAACCATTTCTCAAGTGCCTACATTGGTGAATCCAAGGTTTGATAAGGATTTTATTCTTTATGCTTTTGCAGGTCATGAGAGCATTTCAGGATCCTCACTCAAGTAGAATGACGATCTAATGGAACAACCAATTGCTTTCTTTATCTAATCTCTAAAATACTATGATCTCAAATATTCATTTGTTGAAAAGAAATTTTTTTGCTCATTCGAGCTTTGAAAAATTCAGGCACATGTTTTCCAACAACATAATTCATTTGATGGTGTCTCATCTAGGTGTTAAGGATTTTTTTGAACAAAGATATGAATGAGAAATGTGTTGGATGGATTACAAAGGTAATGGAGTATGATGTACACATAAAAGTTACTAAGTTGGTTAGAGGTAAAGGTTTTTGTCAACAACTTGCTGCAGATTTGGAATCAAAAGGTGATGAGGACATGACACTTCTGAATAGTGATGAAAGAGATTATCAGGTTGACTGGTTATCAAAGATGAAGGATTTCCTTCTCTCAGGAACATACCTTGTTGACATGGATAGGACTCAAAGATGGAATTTTTATCTTCATTCTATTCCTTATGTTCTAGTAGATAATGTTCTCTTTCAAAGGGATTTGAATGGTGTTCTCCTTCGGTGCATAGGGTTGGAACAAGTAAGTAAGATTCTGGAAGAATTCCACAATGGTCTATCAGGAGGGCATTACTTTGCATGAACAAATGCCACAAAAATCATGAGGGTCAGCTACTATTGGCTAGATTTATTCAAAGATTCCCATCTGTAGGTAAATAAGTGCAAGGAATGTGCCTTTTCACTGGAAAAAGAATTTGGCAGCCCTTCCCATACATCCAATTCAAGTTAATCAACCCTTTGTTTAATGGGGTTAGATTTCATCGGAATGATTAATCCTCCATCCAGTGACAAACATAAATGGGTCCTTACTACAACAGATTATTTTACTCGATGGAAAGAGGTGGTAGCATTGAAGGAGGGAAATGAAAGGCAGTTCTTGATTTCCTCGAAGGCATAATGACAAGGTTTGGTGTCCCATTTATAATTATTTAGACAACGCAATGGCTTTTCTTGGTCTAAAGCTGAGTGAATGGGTTGTTAAGAATGGATTTTATCTCAAGACTTCATCCAATTACTATCCGTAAGGAAATGGGTTGGTTAAGTCTAGCAACAAGAACCTCATAAGGATTATCAAATGCACAATGGAAACCAACAAGAGGACTTGGCACACACAGCTTAAAACTACTTTATGGGCAGATTGATCACACCTAAAAGGGCCATCAGAAATTCCCTTTTATGTTGGTATATGGAAGAGAAGAAAAACTTCCACTATCCTTGGAATTACCTTCTTTGGAGTTAGCTCATCAGCTTGAGGTTATGGAGAGTGATCCTATGACAGTCAGGTTCACTAAACTCATGGAGTTAGAAGAAGTGTGGAAACAAGGAAATGAAGAATTTGGAGCAACATCAGGCTCAAGTTAAGAAATATTTCAACAAGAAGGCATCCAATAGGCATTTTCAAGAGGGAGATTTAGTTCTCAAATGGGATGCTGATAGAGCTAAACTAGGCATGCACACCAAGTTTGATGCTCTCTAGAGTGGACCATACATTATCACAAGTTGTAAGGAAGAAAATTCATTTCTTCAATCTAGGCTCAATGGAGAATATTTTCCCATTCACATGAATGGGACACATCTCAAAGATTTTTTTAGAATCATTCCACCCTTGTATGGTTTAGTTAGGTGTTTTCCTCCAAGTGCTCTACACATTTTTGTTGTGTGTTTCACTATTGTTGTTTTTTTTTCCTCGTTGTTTGTGTGATGTGTTTTATCATTGCTCTTGCATAGTGTATCGAATGTGGAAGTTTTTCAGGAAAAGGAGAAGGTTCAAGTCTCAACAAGAGTTTCATGATATCCCAGATGTAGCATATGCTTCATTCAAAACTCCAAAATATGCCATAAGTGTCAAGCATTAATCGATTTGAGTCTACTTCCCACTTAGCATTCTAAGGAAAGTTCAAGATCAAAATTGCTCAAAGGGATTATGGGATCCATCCCAAAAGAATCAAATCAATTTGTAGATAGTAACAATGAATCCATGCCTAATGGATGACTTAAGGCCAATGGAATGATTCTTAGCAAGAAATCATCCTCGAGAGGTCACCAAAATTGTTATCCAATTTTAACCTAGGGAAAATTGGACAACAAAGGGACTATTGTGCTCTAACACTAGAAGGGCCTTCATGAATTTTTTTTTGGTAAATTTCAAGTTAATTTCCAAAGGGTCAATGTGGAGGTTGAAAGGGTGCAAAAATGACCATAATGTGGCTTAATCTCAAACAGCTCACCGAGCAGCTCGTTGAGCTACTCGGTGAGCTCACGTTGTGCAGAAGTAGAGATAGCCTTCCAAATGGCTCGGTTGAGCCCAAACCAACGTATAAGTGTAAAAAGTGTGAATCAAGTTTGTTTTAGTGGGGTCACTATTGAATTTGGTGATTCAAGCCATGTTAAATCCGTGGAATCGAGCTCGAGCATTGGTTAGGATAACGACCCAATCAGCTCAGGATGGATTACCAAAGAGAGTCAATGAATAGATCATTGCTTGAATCGGATGAAGAATATGAGCCACTTTGTCTATCTCGAGAGATACTAAACACCAATCATTGGGAGCCCATGTAACGTGTTCGTAATGAGCTCATGGGAAAAAATGGCATGGCCCACATGAACGAGTCTCTCAACATGAGTTGGCAAGATCAAATGAAAGGTCCGAGCTACGTATGTTCCATGACAAAGTCATTGGGAGTGGCCCGAGTAACTTGGTTGGGGATTTCATGGGTTAGCTTGTGTCATTCGTGGAGTCAAGCCACTCTGCAAGCATTGCATTAAGGACTTATTCACATGCATAATGGGTGACCTACGTGAGATGCATTGAAGATGGAGCTCGACATTCGAGTAATGGAGCCAATGTTTGGTCAATGCAAGGATAGATGACAGAAGTGGAAACATTGAAGAATCTCAAGCATGTGATGAGTGAGATACTCACCTAATCATATAGAATGAGCTCGGTGTTGGGATCATCTTAACAATAGACCGCAGTGTTAGAAAAAATCACTCAGCCTTGCTGAGTTGATCGAGTGAGGAGTGCATAGCGGTTGCGAGCTCCGGATGTAGTTGGACCAAGCCAAGTAGTGTGAACCTCCAACTTATGCCCAAATTAAATGTAGTGGGTTGGTTTGGTGATGCCTAAGTCATGAGGAATTCAGTCATAGCACTTAACGACAACTTGTCATCGAATGACTCAGAAAGGTAAATAGTGCGACCTAGTGGCTCGATGAGTGTAATCAGGTGGATGAGCTCCGAGATACTCACAACAGACATGAGTTTGAGTTAAAATTCAAAGCCTTGGCATGAAGGTAATATTATGCGGGTGATTTGAAGACTTGAAGGAGCTCTCGGTATGCATGACCAAGTAGAGATAACACGAATGTTGTAAGATTGAAACTCATTGAAAAGCGTCATGATTAGTTGTGGATAGCTTTTCATAAACAAGCACAATGTGATTTAGTTGACTAAAGGAGGGAACAAGATCGATTTTGTGTAGGAAATCCCATAGTTCGTACTTAAGGCTTGGTTAAGAGATTGATCTCATCATGCATCCGGAGGAGTGTATGAGTTCACGCAATGGGTTAGTTTGAGATGGAAGCAAGTCAATTCAAGACTCGCCTGGAGTTGGATCGATAAATGGAGGATCTCATAGCCATGTTGTCAAGCTTGGTCATGCATCCAAATCAATGAACTCACACAAAAATGAGGACACATTTTCTGAGCCGACGGGTAGTGTCTCGGGTGGAGGGCTTGGTTTGAGTTCACTACCATAAGTCTCAATGATGTATAAAATTAGGCAAGGGCCAAAATGTAGTAGAATGGTGGAGATTCGGAGAGAGAATCAAAGGGGCCTAGTCAAGATGTACATGGCCGAAGAATGCTTAAGGGAGGAGCTCGGTCGAGCTTGGAGGACTAACTCGGTGATGGGAAGATTGTGTCGAGAACTCAATGATCCAAAATTTAAGGTTTTCTCTTAGCTCTTTAAACACGTCGCTAGAATACAAGTGAGCTTTGGCGAAAGGAGCCCAACTTTCAAGCGAGCCAATGTCGAGTTTGGACAAGTCGAAGTGGTAAGCTTGAGGAAACTCGGTGTTGAGTTCACAAGTTTACAAGGTGATTACGCGTGCTAGTGGAGAAGTGAGAATCGAATGGGGGCTAACTCACCAAGTTGGTGCATTGGTAAAATGGTAATCGGGCTCCGAAGTCCTTCGGGAAATCGTACCAATGTGGCATGTCCGATGGATGTCCGGACACGTCGATGCATCGTGGTAAGGAGCGAGAAACATGGAGAGCTCGATGTTCACACTTGTGGGAGTTAATTTTTCACTAACGCATGGTTGAGTTATTAGGTGAGTCATTGTAGTTTGAGCGGAATATGAACGTGTTCATAAAGATGGTCAAAAGTCAATGTTTAAGGTGGAAGGCATGGAAAATATAAAAGCGTGGCGAGTCGAAAACCGAGGTAAGTGTCGAGAAGTTTAGCCAATACAAAGGGATTGGAACGACCTCCAAAGTGAAGGAGCAAGTGGCAATAATCAAGGAGACTTGATCAAAGTGGAAGGTGGTGGCAAATGAGTTAAGTGGGGAGTCCACCGAGAGGAAAATGTTAAAGCGGCCAACACATATAGCAAGGAACTCACACGAAGAGGTAAACTCACCAACCAAGCTTTGCCCGAGTTGGTTGGAAAGTTGGTTGGCCAATCAACATTAAAGCCCCATCCAAAGAAAATTTCACCTAGGGGACCCATTTTTACAAAGGCATATATTATTTTTATTAAAAATATTTAAAAATTCAAATGTATGAAGGCATGATGGAATGTTCTTACTATGTGCAATTAATAGTGTAATTAAGAATGTAAGCCATCATGTGTTATTATTTGGCCTAGAATTTAGGATTTCTTCCTCCTTTCTCTTCATTTGGATTTTCTATAAATGTAAAGGAGAAACTCATTCCAAAGGGTTAGACATTTTCCAATTCCACTGTATTTTCACAAGTTAATCTATTGTGGATTGTGGGAACTTTCAAGCCTTTTTCCAAGATTGTAATGGAAAACATTGCCTCTTCCTCATGTAATGATGCATTATGCACATGATTGAAGTAATAAAAAATTGTGTTCTATGAATAATTATTAGTCCTTTCATCGTTTATGTTACTTTGTTGTGCCCTTCTCATGTTTGTAGGTATAATGTGTAATTTCAAGTTTCCATTGCAGGTTTTGGAGTTTTGTGCTTATTTAGGAGTGAAGCTTTGGATGCGGTTGAGTTTTTTTGCTTTTTCATCCTTCTCAATTTCATCCTTCTTCACTAGAAGACCAAAAAAATTTCTAGCAAAACCCTTTCTTGGTGCATCGCCACTTCTAGTATAGGTTTTACTTCTTGCAAATATATCTCCCTAAATCCCATGAAAATGTTAGTATAGGTCTAGTTAGTTATTTTATTGCATTAGAAGTAGTGTTGTGTTTAGTTTAGGAAGAGGAATTCGGCCTTCTCCGGAGGTTCACCTCAAGCCGCAAGTCCCACAACTTGCGAGGTGATCCCATGTTACCCAATCACATTGAATGTCCTATCCATCACTTGGTCATTCAGAGGGTGCAATGATTTTTCGATAACATGTTCTCTCAACTAGGCATCGTAGTATACCCGAGTGAGTGTGGTGTTATTGCTAGTTGTTGGATTTCCTTTACCCCTTTGAAACAATGAGAAAAGATCTTTCTCAAATTAATCACACTAGGGTCGCCACTACTTGATATCCATGAGTCTAAACTCACAAGGTGTTACTAGTCAGTTGGGACAAAGGTACCTATTTATTTCACACCGAGTTCCCTCAATGTGGGGATTACTTAGTTCTTGTGGTAATCCTCAAGTGAGTTTTCTAGCTTAATCCAAAGCACTTCCCACAGTTATAGTAGTAGGGAAATAACCTTGTCAACCACACCTATAAATATAATGTGTAGTGTTCATTTTATCTTGATTAAATAGGTTCCTGCACACAAAGTATTAGTAGTTTTCTTAGCACACGATCGAGGGAACCTGTGGTTAGTAGTTTGAGAAATGGTCTTCCTATTACATTCCCGCAAACAATTTTTAGCACTTTTCCAAAGGTGAACAAAGAGAAGATGATGACAAATAACACAATCATGTTTTTGATTCTCAAGATCACTTATAACAAGCATGAGAAAAGAGCATACGTGTGAAATGTGTTGTGATTAGCTTAACAAAAATGAAAAATGACAAGCAAAATGCAAGAAAAACAAACTTCCACAAAGCATTAGTTTACATTTCAAAATGTTTAGACATTGAGAAAATGTCTAAAAAATCAATAAAATTTGGACAAAAACATCGAATAACCATATATCAGCAAATTTCGTGATTAGTCTACTTAGTAAAATTGATGAAAATTAAAAAATAAAGGTTCAATTTTAGGTGAAAATGCCTAATTAAGGAAAAGGAAATAATTAAAATTATCTATATTAAATTAAAAACTAATCCCTAACGTTTCATGTTAACTAAAGTAGTATTAATAAATTAAATAAAATTGTGGGGTTAAACATGAAAAAGAAATTTATCCTAAGTTAAAAAACTAAAGTTGAAATAAAAATGTGAACAATGAAAAACAATGCAAATGGAAGACAAAAAAACAATTAAAAACCTTCCGTAGATTTTCATCAGTAAACCTCAAGGTTGTGTGAAGCTTAGCTTGTGTAACCTTGTGAATGATTTTGGGTTCTCTTAAATGACCTCAAAATGGATGCAAATTGCTACAAACACATTTTGAAAGCTTCCAATATGTAGATATTGGAGAGCAAGTTAGCAAATTTTTTGTGTTGTAAATCCAAGATGATGTGAGATAGGATAAGCCTATGTTTTATAAGGCTAAGTGGTGGTTGGAAGTTTGTTGGAGATGGTTGAATGAACATGCTAAAAATAGCATTCAAGGAAGTTACAGCAATTATTGGAAGATAAATTCAATTGAGGGGCGGTAAATAGATGTAATTAGTCAAGATGCATCGGAAAGGTGGTTGTACATGCAATTGAATTTCCCCACCTTTCTAGGATTTTAGAAGTGTAGTTGGTTGGGATGGTGAAATGGATTTGACTAGACTAGTGAAGTGGAGTCCAAGTGGCTATTGACTAGGAAATAGGTGTACTTTCCCATTTAAATAACTAATTTAATTAGCTATAATGTGCACACTAATTAATTAATAATTTATTTAATAAATGATAATTAAGCTAGCTAAAGGGGTACTAAGGATTAATTTAATTAATCCAAAGGGGTATAATGTGCATGATTAATCAATTTAATTAATCAATCATAAACGGGTGAATTATTTTAGACACCCTAAATTGCATACTTGTTCCCAATGTTATCTCAACACATCATGGTATTCACCCATTTGTGATTAATTGATTAAATCAATTAAATCATACACATTGCACACTTTGGATTAATTAAATTAATCCCTAGTACCCCTTTTGCTAGTTTAATTATAATTTATTAATTAAATGATTAATTAATTAATTAGTGTGCACATCCTAGTCAACTGTCACTCAGATCCTCAGTCAACACCACTTGGACTCCACATCCTCATCCTAGTCAACTACACTTCTAGAATCCTAGAAAGGTGGGGGCAATTAAATTGCACATACAACCACCTTTCCAAATGCAACTTCGCTAATTAATTCCATTACTGCCCCTAAATGACATTTAACCTCCCAAAACCATCAGAATTTCCTCGAGTGATAAAATAGCACGTGTATTCATATGTTTGCAACAAACTTCCAACCACTTCTACTTCTATAAAATGTAGGCTTATCTTGTCACAAATCCTCCTGGATTGTTTGCAGTAAATAAACTCTCAATTTGCATATTGAATCTTTCCAAGCCAACTACTCGTAGCAATCTACATCCCCATTTGGAGACCATTCAAGAGCACCCACAATTCCACAAGGTTCTACAGTCAAATCTCTCACAACCTTCACTTGAGGTTTTCTTTGGAGGGCTATAGGAAGGTTTTTTTATGTTTGTTCACTTTCCATTTAGCTTAGTCTTCCATAGCTCACATTTTGGCACGCCCGATGGGACTCACACCCCCATTTACACTTATTTCATATGTTATTTACTTTGATAGTAGAATTTCATTTCCAAAATCACAAAAATCAACATTGTTTTTGTTGATTATTAATCTTTGTGTGTGAGCTTTTATGTACTTTTGTAGGTGAAAGCAAAAATATGGAATTAAAATCAATTATGGAAATCTGGGTGTTTGTTTTTCATTGTATTTTGTTATCTGATATTTGGCAAAAAAAAATTGTTTTTTCTCCTGTGTTGTTAATCCTGCAATACCGCACAATAAAAAACTAGATCATCTTTTATTCAAAACAAAAAAAAAAAGCTTTATTAAACCAAAAAAATTAGCAAAAGAAAAAAATTAAATTAAATTAACCCCTATCCTACCCTACCCATCCCCCCACACCCTCCCCAACTAGCTTGACCAAGCTGACCCTACCCCCTCCCTAACTCCCACCCATCCCCTATTCGTTATCCCTATCTCTCCCGACTTGACGAGTTACTCGCCGAGACAACCTCATTTTCTTCTGGACCAAACTCTAACTCTCCCTCCCCTCCCACTCATAAATATTTGAGCCCCCATTCCCAACATAGCCCCCCGAACACCCCGACACCCCAGCCTCCTCAAGCCGACAAAACCCCTAACCTCGTTGACTTCCTTCACACTCTTCACAGCACCCTACCTAATTTCCTATCTATATCACAGCATCGCCAAACCAAAACAAAAAACACGTAATTAAAACTTGAACAAAGATATAGCTTTAGGTTTATCACTATTTTTATAGATTAGGTTTCATTATCGTTGTAAACTTAGGTTTTAATTTCTTTTTATTTCGTTTATAAGTCTAGCCTATCATTGTAAACATAGGATTTTATTTCGTTTATTTCTATTTCATTTCTTATTTTTAACCTTATAGTTTTATAGGTTACATTCTTCATTTAAGTCCTCACTCTTTTCGAATTAGCTTTTCCTTTCGTGGATACCCTTGTTAGATTTTTAATATTTAGTAGTTTGTTTTAATTAGTTACTCCTTAGTTTAATTAATTAATTTAGGACTTTTAAATACAAAATTAGGCACTTTTTCATTTCTTTTTCACTATTTTTGCCAAAATAGGCTAATTGTCAAACTACTTTTCGGTAGGTTATTGGATGTTTTGGCCCCATTTTTGTCACATTTTTGACATTTTTCTAACCATCTCATTTTTTTCCATTGTCACTAACATTTTGTGGTCATTTTCCTCACGTTTCTTGTCGTTTATTGTCATTTTTTTGTTTTGGTAATCAACCCTTCTTTTATTTTCTTTTAATCAAAGCTTTTTTATGTGTATACTCTTTCCTCGCACTTTTTAAGTAATCTTGGAAATCAAAAGTGTGAACTTGCTTCTTTTTGTCTTGTCTTTTACCTACTTCTAGCAAAAATTCTAATCCTTTATTACATGACCCACTCTCATGAAGGTTGATAAAACATTTAAAACTACTAATTGCAGGTTCCTTTGATCGTGAGCTTCAAACTACTCATTCTTATGTGCAGGAAATTGCTGATAAATAAGATAAAATGAACATTTTTACACATTGTATTTACATGTTCGAATAAGGGGTAAAACCTATACACATAATTGTGGGAATTGCCTTGGCATAAGCCATAAATTTTATTTGAATATTACCACAGGAACCCCAAAGTAGTCGGCACATTGAGGGAATTGACTAACGAAATAGGTACCCCCATCCCAATTGACTAGTAAAACCTATGAAATTAGAGTAACGAATATCTAGTAATGGTGACCCTAGTGCAATTAATTTTGAGAAAGATCTTTGCTCAAGATTTCAAAGGGGGTAAAGTAAATCCGACAACTAGCAATAACATCACGCTCGCTTGGGTATATTGTTGACACCTAGTTGAGAGAGCCACCCAAGAAGCCAAACATTGTCTAAGCCAAGTTAAGGTAGAGGCTAAAAACAAACAAAAACAAAAATCTTTTTTTTTTTTATTTCTCGTTCTTTTTGTAGTAGTGTTCCACACTCGCTTTTTCCCAAACACTCCTTGTTTGGGATTCATCTTTCACGTTCATATCTTCTCATAGTTTTCAAACACTCCTTGTTTGAATTCTTCCTTCACATTCATACCTTTTCATCATTTCCAAATGATTCTTGTTTGGATTCATACTTTCATCCTCATTTCATCTTCCCAAGTACTCTTTACTTGGATTATTTTTCACCTTATTTTCGATATCCCAAATACTCCTTATTTGGGCTCATTTTCTATTTTTTCATTATCTCCAAATTTATCCTTATTTGGACTTGTCATTCACTTCTTTTTCTTGTCATCTTTTCCTTCGATTTCAATCATTCACTATTTTTCGTTCTACTCTTAAATTTCCCTTTTCAGAGCTTTTGTCTCTTTTTCATCCTTTCAATATTTTCATCCTCATTACGCTTTCCATTTGATCTTCTTTCATTCCTTTGGAATTCTCATTTACCTATTTGAGTCTTCCTTTTTTGAGATCATCAAATTCCCCTATCTTTCGGACTTACCTCATTTTGAGTTTATCTCCCATTTCATCCTTGACTTAAACATTTGGATTACATTTCCCAAAGTTTAAGTTTCACTTCTTTTCAACATCAAGTCTTGAGTTGTGGATATCCATGTCCTCGCTCAAGCATTTTTCATCTGTGACTCATGGCTTGACATTTTCATATCCCACTTTGTCAAGATCAATTCTATTGTATTTTATCTTTCCTTAAAGATTCGATGCTTTCATCTTTTTGTTACGTCCCTTAGTTTGACATCATCATCATTAAACAAAACACATTTGTTTTCTTCACTTCTGTAATTTGAAAAACTCTTTGTTAAGTTTTAGAAACTTCATCATATCTTCTCCCAACGTTTATGTTTTCGATATTTGAGTCTTATTAATCTGCTTTATTAAGGGTTGACCACATCACATATGAGTTAACTCCTTCTTCATAACCCTCTTCCCATATAACATTCACTTTGTTAGCGTTAGAGTACATTCAACATCAATCAATTTGCGCTTTCATCATTATTTCATTCACATTGTAATAGGTTGAGCATATTTGTGCTTTCATCATTATAACCCTCTTCCAATCTAGCATTCAATTTTCTAGCGGTAGAGTACATTCGACATCAATCATTCCTCGCTCCTCCATTCTTGCATTCACATTATAAGAGGTTGAGCACATTTGATATTTCATCACTATAACCATCCTCCTATCTATCATTTACTTTGTTAGAGGATGAGAAATTTCACCACATTGAAACCCTCTTCCATCTTAGCATTCACTTTACTAAGGGTTGTTTATCAATCACTATCGCACGCTTCCATCTTGATATTCACCTTTTTAAGGGTTACATCATTCATATCTTCAAAACATCTTTTCCATCTTAGCATTAACTTTGTTAAGGGAAAATTTATTACCAAACTTAATCACATAACTCTCTTCCATCATAGCATTCACGTTGCTACGTGTTGAGTTATCTTTAGTATCTCTTTTGTATCCCCCTCTTTTAAAAATGGTGGGAACACAACAATTAGATTATAGCCCTTTTGGAAGAAACAAATGATTTCTAAATCCTTTTAGAAATTATGATAGTGATAATGACCAACATGTTGAGGATGATCATAATTACATCTCTCTTGAAGAATAAGCCCACGTTGAAAATATCTTACATATGAATAAAGACCAATTTTTGCTTCATCTCCTTGAGATGGGAGCAAAATTACCTTTCGATTTAGATGAGGATGTTCTAAAAACATTACTTGGAAAACCAAAAACCAAGAAAGGTGACCCATTCATTTCGAAAATAATAACAATGGGTCTAGTCCTAGCCATTCCAACCACAAGGATTAATGTAAGTCCACTTGTTGGCGTGTAAATGTGCAACAAGGAAATTGATAATTTCTAAGCATGACAATGATACCCATGTACTAAAATTTTCAAGTTTTATCATTCTAAGGCACCCTAGGTATACCCATTCAGTTATGATGACCTCCCACTTGATGTTAAAACATCCCCCTAGGTTAATTAGGAAATTCAATTAAACCCCTAGGTAATTTTAGGAGTTCTTGAAAAATGTTATCTCTAAAAGGTGTTGGGAAGGGTCACACTTGGCCTTCCCAAGACTTGATAAACCTCCTGAAGTGGAATGGAGGAGAAAATCCAACATATAGGTGAATTTAAGGATTAGAAACATCATGGAAGTGATTTTGGAAGATTCATGGAAGATTTGGAGAGTTTGGAGCAGTTTGATCAAAAACACAGTTCACATGCCTAGGCAGAGAATAGGTCAAAACAATTCTTGAGCTTTAGAAGGTGATTCCAGGAGTTCTCGGGGTAGAGTTAGGAGAAAAAAATCCATCATCGAAAGGGAATTCCAAGATCTACAAGATGGTGAAATTATTTTTCACAAAAATTTGGCGCAATGGTTTTGCAAGTAGTTTTTCTCATACACAAGTGGAGTACTAGATCAAAAATCTGATTTTTAGGGATCAAATGGATGAATCAAGACCTGATAATAATACCATTATATTCCAAAGGCCATTTCTAGTCAAGATCATATAAACTTTCATCAAAAACGTCCATCGGGAGCTCACGATATTGTCATCACAAGTTATCCTCAAGGTCCAAGAGTTAGTCAAATTTTTAGTTCCAGCAGCTTGGTGGGATTTTATGTCCATGAAATCCCTCAAGGTTGGGGAAATAAAGGTTGAGAAAATTCACCTAGTCCCCTTTAATCCCTCTAAACCCATATGACTAGCTTCTAGCCCTTCAGTACTTTAAAGCTGATTTTTTAGCTTTCATTCCCTGTCATCGGATCTCCACCACGTGTCATCACCTTGCTCACCATGGAATTTGATGTCCCTCACGTCCCTCATAGGTAAGGGAAATAAAACCTTGAAAAATTCACCCATATCCCTTCTCATCTAAATTTTAAAATTTTAAATACTCACTTGCTTCCCGCTTCTAACATCTAACTCCTCTATGCACATGCTCTATAACTCCCTCTGCAACTTCTCACCACCACTCGCCAATGCCAAATATCAAACTAGCTTCACTACAGAAATTAAATCTTCTACTCCATGATAATATTCAGGTCTCAAAATAAATATTGACTAAACCAAGAAGAAAAATGAAGAACAGAGAAGAACAAAAGTGGAAATCCCCATTGTCGTGAAATTGAATTTTGAAGAAATCTTACAAACAAATGCGTGGATTGATGAACCATATTTTTTGTTTGTTTCTCTATCAAAACCATAAAAAAATTTCCTTCATACCCTCCTCTCATGCCATTAAACATTCACAGCAAATAAATCTTCTTTCCATCCCAACGGAGAAAGAAGTTTGATTTCCCATCAAACAAAATGGATTGAAATGAGATTTCACCGGAAGCACAAGAAGAAAAAACCCATATCAAAAATGTAAATTTCATCATGAATAGAGGAGAAAACAAAACCTACAATTTTTGAGGTCCATTAATGGTTTTCATGTCCAAAAGTATTGTCAGGTCAAAAAATTAAAAGTTTAAAATATCCTAAACTTGATCGGGTAAGCACAAAATTTTAGAGGAATGATATTGAGAAAAACCCATATTAGAAAGATTTGTTCCACATTAATTCGACCTCTAAAAGCACACTTTCAAAAAATATTAGGTCTTTCACATAGAGACTGCTTTTGGGAAAATCATTAACATAACTTGCAAAGGAGACGAAGACATTGAAGATGCACTGTAGCTAATAATTCATCAAAATGGCATTTTGATCCAATTTTGGCACTTACTAAAAATAGTAAGTGGTCCCACAAGCACCTACCAAAAATAGAAAATCAATCTAGAAGGTGGGGGGAATGTAGGAAGAAAGGGTAATTCGAGCTACCATAATCATCTGAGGTCTAGCTAATTTGTGCACTTGCCAAAAATAGTAAGTTGTCCTTAAAAGTTTCCTAGGAAGTTGAAAAGTTTTAAGTTGTGCAAGGACATATGAAAAGGCATTAGGGGTAGATGATGAGTCACCTCTCATTCTATAAATTGTAAATCCATTCCCATTTCAAAGGGTTGGTGATTGATTTTGTAAACTCAAGAGTGTATTGAGAGAACAAAGGAGATAGCCAAATTCTTCCATTCCCCTCATTCTCAAATTTCCTCCATTTCCCCACTATGTACAACTTTGGTTTGAGCAATCAATACAAGAAGAAGGAGTTTCTAGCTTTCTTTGACTAAGGGATTTCATGATACTTTGTGCTCATCAAATTCTATTTGGTCTTATTACTACTTGTAGAGTTGTTTCCTCTTAATTTAGTGCATGTGATGAAGTTTCTAACTAGTGTGTGTAGGAATATGATTTTCTACCTGCAACATTAGTTCCCCTACCTCATATTCTCACTCCCTTTCCCACTTCCAGACAAAGTCCTCTCTAGCAAGAAATTGCTAGCTTTGTCACAAGGTCAGTGGAGTGCCCCTATGGATCCCCACCGTAAGGCCACCAGGAAAAATCCACCTTTTTCACTAGTGCATGCATATACAAAGAATCGCACCGCTTAAGTAGAGGGAATTATACTCCTAGAGTATTGGAAAGAAACCCACAAGTTTTTCCATCCAAAATAATTTCTCACCAACAGCTTTTAGGGCCCACCGTAGGGTAGATTTAGAAGCATCTCGCACCCAAAAATATGACCGTAAGGTCCAAAATTCAAAAAAAATAAATATTTAAAAAGCAAAAAAAACAAGAGTTCATGGAAATCCATTTTTGAAAGATACACTTTCAAATTCCTGCACATGACCTTTCATATTCCATAGTTTCCTTTTGTATTCCCACTACAAGAGTTTCCAAAAGGTGGCTGAAGGAAGATACACTAGGTTGAACCGGTCGAAAGGTGTTATTGATTCCAATTTCCAAGCTTTGCAAAATCAGCAAGAATGAATTAGAGATAACCCATACTTCTTCTCTTAAGCCTCCTCCCCATCTAGGTCTTCAAAAAGTTCACCTGGAAATCCTATCCAAACTCCTATTGATACTCTCTCTTCAAATTCTCCCATTTTTCAACCACCATTAAGCATTGACTCCCCAGAAGAACAAGAGTTTGAAGAAGAATTTATAGAAGCAAGAACTGAAGAAAAAGCAGAAACAATGGTGAACGAAGCAAAAAGACCTCTATGCATTGTTTTATGGGGAAGAAATACAAGGTCGCTTGCTCTTGAACCATATCTACATGATCTACCAACAAGTTCCTACAAGAATTTTCCAAAGTTCAAAGTTGATGGCACAAAACTCCTCAAGAGAACATACCGGCCTTCATCATATCATGTGGGATTCTTGGTGTCCAACATGAAGATGTTGCAGTAAGATTGTTCGTGGAGTCTCTCCAATAAAAAGAATCATAATGGTTCTACCTCCACCTACCCGATCCATCAAGATTGCCTTCAAGGAAAGATTTAAATCAACTAAAGATTGTCAGGATCTCTTGGCACAGTTGGCTCAAATGAAGAAAGGAGAAGGTGAAACCGTGAGAGACTTTGTGGCTCGTTTAGAATAGTTGCTTCATAGGATAGTGGAAGATTATTCACAAAAACAATGTCAAGAGATTCTTCATCAATTCTCAATCACTAGAGGTAGGATTTTTCCTACGAAGAGTTCAACCAAGGAACATTGTAGAAGCAAAAATATGGCCATTGAACTTGATGACGATCTCATCCTGTCTGGAAAGATCAAGAATCCCTCAAAGGGTAAAGCTCAACGTCTTGGAGATGAAAGAAATGGTCCTTTTTTTTTACAAAAATGGAAAATGAAATGGCGTTGTTGAGGAGGGAAATATTTGAATGAGTTTCTTCTCAAAGAAGCAACGGAAATAAGATTGTAGGATCACCCCGAAGGCTTTCCTTAGAGGCCCCACTGTCAATGCAATTTTTAGGAGTAAGGAAAATGAAGAGGAGCTTGAACAAGAAAGTGAAGGTGGTGATCTCCTAGAAGTTGATGAGCTTGAAAATGATACACAAATCATATTCGTGAGTATTCTAGAGGTGATGAAGATGACGAAGAAGATGCACCTAGTTTCTCATGTGCTGGTATTCACTCATTCTTAGTCTGAGAAAGGAACACCTCCCTCCACTACTGCAAATAAAAAGAAGGTTGATGATTCTCTGTGGCGACTCCATGCAAAACAAAATAATCAGTCGAGGATCTCCACTCCCACCCTCCATGGAGTACATTTTTGAATCATGATCCTGTAGTAAGTAAGAAGGATCCCTCAAAACCAAGGAAGCCTTCCAATGCCTCTTCTAATTCTAAATCTAAATCTACTCCTGTAAAATCTAGTACTTTGAAAGCTCCTAGTGTACCTTTAAAAATACCCTCCATTCCCCAAGCATCAAACCCTGCTTCCAAACCTACCCCAACTCCAAAATTAGTCCCTTCATTTCCCTTGTCCACATACACTCCCTTTGACTTTGTAGAATATGTGAATAGAGCCAAGGTGTAGATTACTAAAACTGAATATCTGTGGACTCACCCCAAACAATTCGAGAGGTTTGTTCAATACATCAAGAGTGGTAGTTTAACATCCAATGATGTAGCTCCTAGTTCTAAAGGAATACTACCAAACCCACATGTGCCTCCCTCACAGAACATGCTTTCCTTGAGCGCATCCAAGACTGACAAGGTCGATCCTTTCTATGTCTCCCTTCTTATTGGAGAATATGTATTGAACAATTACATAATAGATTATGGTGCCTTAGACAATGTGATGCCTTTAAAGGTCACCAAGGCTCTCAAACTCACCATGACTCCACCCGATGGCTCTTTTTACTCTTTGGAGTAAAAATAGGTCCCACTTGTAGGGAAGGTCAAAGATGTATAGGTGGCTCTAACCAAATTTTGGATAAGAAATTTTCAGCAATGATTTTGGTAATGAGACATTCTAGATTCATTTAGAATGTTGCTAATTAGGGTTTTCGCGCGAGTAGTTGGGGGATAAAATTCAGATATACCAATGAAGGAATACATGGAGAAATTTCTTCTAGAGAAAAATATGAGTTACATAATGTGAAATTCTGAAATCCCAGAAACCAACATCTTGTATCAAGATACCAGACGGATGAATCAATTTGTGAAAACCAAGGAGGAAGAGGATATTCCCATCTTGATAGGTCCAGACATGCCTTCCCAGAGAGGCATGGACCTTGAAGAAGCATTGAGGAGATTTGAGTTACAAGAGAGCAGCCCCTAATTTACGGATGATGAAAACTTTCAAGAAGAGGAAAAGGTTCTTGGCGAATCTCAAATGAAAAAATCAGCTTGTGTGCTTATCCATGATGAAATTGAGGTATTTTCATTCCCATTTACAGATGAATATGATCTCAGCCATGAATTTCATGGAGGGAAAATAACAGCTTGTGAGGATCCCACGAAAGATTTGAAAGAATTGTTTGTCAATAATTGCTTAGAGCCACAGAAGAAACATAAGATCTTGAGCTCAGTCTCAAACTCCTAATGCAAGCCATGAATCTACAAGACAAGCGCGAATCTGATTTGAAGGCCTCAACCAATGTGAAGATGGGCTATGTTGAAATAAATAAAGAGGAGAAATATGTTGTACCTCCTGAGCCAATGGTTGATATATACAACAATGGAATGGAGGTATTTTCTTTCCCATTTGAAGAGGAAGACTCTTTCCATGATGAAGAATTTAAAGAAAGGAGTTTTGAGACCTTGGAAGCTGAAGCTCCTCAAGACAAAGGAGTGATATAATGTAGTGATTCCCAAGATGATGAAATAATCCCTCTGGATAGTTGCCTTGAGCTGTAAAATAAATATCCTTCAAAGGCATACAAAGATGAGCTACAAGAAGTAACAAAGGAGATCTTTGTGCAAGAAATATTGGATGAAGTACAAATTATAGAAGACCCCGAATTGATTCTTGATCTCTTAACTCATTTCATGGCCATACAATACAAGTATGAGTTCACTTCCAATCCTTCTCAATAGTACTCAAGCACCTCACAATGGAGTAGAGAAAAAGGATAAGTCCGAGGTTTCTCATGGAAAAGAGGTCAATGATTATAGACACTGGGAAATTAAAAAATCTAGAATGTTCAAGTAATTTGAATGAAAATTAGACCTGGGGAATTGGTAAGATGCTCAATGAAGAATCAACTATGTTGATAAACATGGAAGGCAACTGGCACTATGAAATTGATTTCAAAGAACATGAAGGTAGTGGAATTTCCAAGTGAAGACCTGAGCATCAAGAAGCTCACATGGACTCACTCCTACAAAAACACAGATGGTCATGAAAGCACCCAACTTTCATAAACATTTAAGGAGAGGAGGCTACTTTATGGAACCAGTCAATGGCTTTGCAGAACAACATCACTTAGTGTTTCCCACTCAAGGGTAACTTTTGAGGAATGAAAAGTGCTTCAGTGAAAGTGGGTTGTCCCCCGCCTTATACCATAGGTGATTACTAGGTGTGTTTCACTTTTATTTAATATGAAACCCTAATGTGCAAAGAAGGGTAAGATGCCTTAGTTGATTTCATTGAGTTATGGAAAGTGCATAGAGTTGGAAAATAGAGAAATAGGAATCACCGACCATTGCACGAGAGCTCGTAAAATTTCATATATGGAGGATTTTACTAGACCGAGGCACGAAGAGAGGGACAGGGGTTGCTGTGGGCGCCTAGGCCTTTTCTAAGTGTCTGGGTTTGCGGAAATGCTTAGAAACCCAAATTCTCAGGGTCACAAGATGTTCGTTGATGCTCACATTTTGTCGCTACGGATTTGTACAATGATCGCAGAGGTCACCGTAAATCGACAATAAAGAATGGACTTGTAAAACCCTCAAATAAACATCAAATCCCATAAAAGAAATATGCAAAATGAGGTTTCAGACTTTCCTCAGCTGCCACAATGATGGACTTACTACTAAGCATTGCATTACCTCTCGTAACCAATATTGTTATGTCTCTGTGTGTAAAATTGTTCCCTAGGTTTCTCTTGTGCATGTCGCACTTGGAATAGTGAGCAAGTAGCTAGATGTAGAATGTAGTAAATGTGTGCATATAATAGAATGAACTTCCCTCCTATGAAGTGTGATGCAAAAAACCAACCCTTTTGTCCCTTGTGATGGAGCTAGATAGATGCAATGGAGCTCTTAGATGCCTTGATGGATGCAACCTTAGGTGGAGATAAATAGTTCTTAGTGCTTGGTCCCTTATTATGATCACACAACTTTATATTTATATGATTCCTTCTCTTGAATTTCGTAATTAACCTTGAAAAGGAAAACTACCAAAAAGATAAGATGCTCAAATGGATAGAAAGGACCCAAAAAGTGAGAGTAAAGTATAAAGGGGACATGAACACCCAGAGGGGACAAGGGCACTTGGTGCTGGTGTTCGGATGGGCAATAGTGTCTTAAATGACAAATTTCAAAGATTAAAAAAGAGAATGAGAAAGTGAGGGTGCAAGACTGAAAGTAGCAACAAAAGGCAAATAAAGGTGACCAAAGACATGGGTTAATCAATACTTTTCTTACTTAGGAACCATATGAATAGTAGTATGTGATTGAGACTAAATAATTACCCAAAGTGTGTGATCGTGTGTCTACAATTGCATCCAGAAAGGTGGTTGTACGTGTAATTTAATTGCCCCCACCTTTCTAGGATTCTAGAAGTGTAGTTGACTAGGTTGAGGATGTGGAGTTAAAGTGGTTGTTGATTGAGGATCTGAGTGGAAGTTGACTAGGATGTGCACACTAATTAATTAATTAATTAATGATAGTTAAAATAACAAAGGGGTACTAAGGATTAATTTAATTAATCCAAAGGGTGCAATGTGTATGATTTAATTGATTTAATCAATTAATCACAAATGGGTGAATAACAAGATGTATTGGGATAACATTGGGAACAAGTATGTAATTTAGGGTGTCTACATTTTCCCCTCTTTAAAGTGTTATTATGAAGTAATAGTGTTTTAAAGATAGTAGACGCATATTGCATTCACGAGCGGAAATTTGGAAGCATTTGGATGCCCCAACAAGTAGAATGGTAGAGGAATTCCCCTCAAGTGGGTGGGCGACACAGCAAAGTGGTGGACAATCGCTTGATAGGAAGGAAAACAAGGGATTGGAACAAGGATGGGAAAAGATTGTGCTCATAGCATGAGCATCATTTGGAGAATAATTTTAGAGAAACCTTATTTTTTTGTTGCACAATAGAGTTGTCACCATGATTATGAAGGAATCAAGATGGTTAACCCATATGCACGCAAATAAACACATACAATAAAGAAAATATAAAAAGGAAAGCAAAACTAGTACACAAAGTAGGTGTAGGCATCAGGGTTATAAAGGAACCAAGATGTAATCACGTTGCTTAAAAATGGTCCAAAAAAAGTAAACATCAACAACGCAACACAAATTAAAAAAAAAAAAAAAAGACAATTAGTTATGCCCCTAATGCGTTCCACAATGATGATTAAGTAGATATAAATTCTCCCAAGTGGAAATAAGTTTAGACTGGAATAGTAAAGTAAAGAGATTCTTTATGAAAATCTTGTCATATTCATTTTGCAAATGATCAGAGTTGAAATTTCCCCAGGAAAATTTATATTGTGAAGGAAAAATAATTGTATGACTACCAAGCTGAGAAATCGTGTAAAAGGAAGAAAGTAATATTTTTAAAGTGAATTTTTAATATTGGAATGATCATTAGGGTAATAGATAAAAAGTGTGACTTTACCAAGATTGTGTGGAGATGTTGAAAAATTCACTTCAAGGGTTTTCCAATTATAGGATTTATATGATAAGTGAATGTTTATTCGAAAATTTTGTAATATTTTATTTATCTATTTTGATTTTATAGATTTTTGATATATATATATTAGATTTTTGTGAGTTTTTGAAACGTTTGAAAAACAAATGCAAACAAAAGCAAAAAAACATAATAAAAAGGAAAACACTCCATGGCTTAGTTAATAAACCAGGAGAGAAAACACAACACATGCAAGTGATAAAAAGACACAGAACAAGCAATGTAAACAAACCCAATATGAACAGGAAGGATCCACACCAAATTTATATGTGAACTAAGATGTGAATAAATTTCCTACAATTGGTCTATAATCGCAACAACATTCCAGATACATAGAGCATTGGTTATTCTAACTAATGAAATAATAAACTAAGCTAAGAACATACAAGACAACATTTATATGTACAAACAACAGACAAGTAAAGATTACAAACAAGCCAGTGAACAATGCACACCAATGTTAAAACTAACAAGTAAGTAACAATATAACACAATTTGCAATAACAATGTCTGAAGACATTCCTAATGTGTTCCACAATGAATAGATAGATATATGTCAATTTTCCCCCAAGTGATAGCTGAGAACTTGAGAGGATTGGATCGTCAAGAGTTGAAGAGTGAAGTGATGCTTGATACTCCAAAAGATACTCTTGTTGGATCCCATTGAAGCATGATTCTGTATAAGGCCAAAGTCGAGTGTTGTCCCCAAGTAAAATAATATTACAAAGGGTGGTGTGACTGATTGGAAAATTCAGATGATTGGGAACAATCAGATGATGAAATTGGCAAACTAAGTTACATAGTTACAAATGTTTTTATCAAGCATTTTCGAAACATTTTGTATATATATTTTTGTATTTTCTAAACAATTTTATATTTTTTGGGATTGTGAACAATTTAATATTGTTTTTGGTTAGTTTGTGAGACATATGTGAATGATTTTGGTATTTTAGAAATTTTTGAGCCACATGCCAAAGAAGAAGGAAAAAGGAATTCCCAAGCCATAACCAACACGTTACGTATGAACATAGTGGACGAAATCATAATGGAAGGTGAACAAGAGTGGTAGAAAATGGGCATGACGACTGACAAGGAGAACATGAAACAATAGGCGAGGTGGAAAGATACAAAGCGGGAGACAAGGTGAAATGACGAAACAAGCAAACACGTTGATATGCCCATATCACAAGGGTTATTATTAGTAGACTCGGGAGTAGAAATTCTTAGATTAATGGCATCTATAGGATCCTTTAACTCTTTTCCATCCTCGTAGATAGTTTGTATGCGTCGGACCCAAATTTAGTAGTTATAAGATAAGGACCCAACTAATTAGACTCAAGATTTCCCTATTTTATCGTGGTTTGGTTGTGTTCTTTGATTTTATTTTAGAACTAAGTCACCAATTTCAAACCTATGAGGTTTGATCTTAAGGTTATAATTACGGTGTAGTCGATTCTAATATACATGCAGATGGTCCAAGCATGAAGACTTATCTCATCCACTAGTTACTGAGATATGCAAGTTGTCAGACAACACGATAATATTCTTCATGAATGAGATGTTGGAGGGAGACACGGGTGAAGGAAATTCAAATTCAATAGGTAATATGGATTCGGAGCCATATACTAGGGAGAATGGGGTATCTCCAGTAGGAGTATGAAAGGAAGTGAGGTAGGCCCATAGGGTGGGATACAACTGTGTATGCCAATTATCTCTATGTTTATCGACTGTTTTTTTCCAAAATATATTTGATAGTGGATGCGTCAGATTGGCCATTGCATTGCGTGTAGTAGGGTGTAGCCCATTTCTAGAGGATATTATATTTTTTAGTTAGGGCCTTGACATTCTTATTTTTAAGGAACCAACATTTTTAGTGACAATAACATCGGGGATGCCAAAATGACAGATAATATGGTTGAAGATGAATTTAGAAATATTGCACCTAGAAATATAGGTAATAGACATAGCCGCAACCCACTTGGTGAAATATTGAGTGACAATTATAATGAATGTGTGGCCATCATAAGATGTGGGATTTATTTTTACAATTAGATCGAGCCCCCATTTTGAGAAATACCAAGGTGAAGTGATAGGCTACAAGGCTTGGGAAGGTGCATGAATCAGATTGCTATGTTTTTACAAGACCTGACATTTCTTCACATAGTTTCATGTATTTGTTTCCATTGTTGGCGATAGTAGTATCCGATGCATAAGATACTCTTCGTAAGGACCATTCTGGTTGGTATGCACACCGCAAATACCTGAATGTACTTCAACTAGTGTTTGATTAGCTTCATCTTGATTGAGATTGAGACATTAAGAGTGTAGCGAAGGGTGTAAGCACGTTGTGCTAAGGATATTTTATTAGCTGAATTTAAATTAGGAGGGTAGGATTTAGTTTGAATGAAGGTATATATATCTTGATACCAGGGATGATCAGAACCAACAATCTCACAAACCAAGGTGGACTCCGAAAATTCGTATGCGGGCACCAAAAGATGTTCAATGAGGAACTTGTTGTGAGTTTGATTAGTGTTGAATGAATAAAGGGATTTGATAGTTTCCATGGCATCTGCTGATTTGTTTTGTATGCAAGGAACTTGTTCGAAATTGATAATCCAAAAATACCCTTTATGGCTATCAACCATTCTTTTATAGGGTAAGATCTTCTCATCTTTGACTTGATATTCTTTGTTGAATTGATTAATGATGAGAAGGGAATCACCAAAAGACTGTCAATTCTTATAGGCACCAAGAGATAGAAAAGCCTAAGCCTACTATCAATGCTTCATACTCGACTATGTTGTTTGTGCAAGGGAATTCGATGTGATAAGATTTAGGAATAAGGTCCATGTAAGGTGTTGGTAAGACAATTCCTGCTCTTGAACCATGGATGTTCCAAGATCCATCAAAGAATATAATCCATGAAGGGATGCATTTTATGTATAATAGATATTCATCAAGGAATTCAAATTTTAATGGCCGTGAACCCAAAAAAGTGGCACTGTGGATAGTTGATCTACCAATGCTTGACCTTTTATAACCTTTTTATTGACAATTTCAATGTCAAATTCGCTGAGGAGTGCAATCCAACTAGACATCCATCCTATTATTACTGGTCTTGAAAGAAGGTACTTGAGAGGGTCAACCCTTGCAATTAACTTGGTGGTATGATTCAACAAGTAGTGTCGCAACTTGCCAAAAGTGTAAGCGACTGCTAAGCAAGATTTTTCAACCTGTGAGTACTTGGTCTCATGCTCAAGGAGAGTTGTGCTCAAGGAGGGTCACCCTTGTCATTGTGTTATGTACCAATAATTTCCCAATGGCATGTTCTATTGTAGAAGTGTACAACAACATAGGTTTATCTGTATAGGCGGCATGAGCACGGTGGAGAGGATAAATATTATTTCAATTTAGCAAAGGAGTCTTGACAGTCCTATGTCCATTTGAATTGGACATCCTTCTTAAGCATTGGTTGAAGTGATGACACTTTTCTGCCAATTGAGAGATGAATCACTGAATAGACTATATTTTTCCTCGAAGGCCTCTTAGTTGATGTAGATTCTGAGGAGGTGGAATATTCATTATAGCTTCGATCTTGGTATGATCCACTTTAATTCCTCTTCGTGAAACAATGAATCCCATAAGTTTTCCTAAAGTGACACCAAAGACACATTTTTTTGGATTAAGGTGAACCTTGTATTCCCTTAATCACTCAAAGATACGCCTAAGAACTGCTAGATGATCCACTCCAACCTTTGATTTGGAAAAAATATCATCGACATAATCCTCCATTATGTCGTGAAGAAGGTCATGAAAGATAACAATCATGACACGTTGATAAGTTGCAAAATAATTTTTAAGGCCAAAAGGCACGACCTTGTAAAAAAAAATGTCCCCATGGGGTTGTGAAAGTTTTCTTATGTTGGTCATCTTCAAAAATTTAAATTTGGTTATATCCTAAAAATCCATCCATAAGAGATGACATCTCATGACCATGATAGAATTGACAATCATGTCAATGTTGGGCAAAGGGAAGTCATCCTTAGGACATGCCTTGTTAATGTCACGGAAATATATACAAATACGAATTCTGGGGGTATCCTTCAAAATTGGCACCATATTAGATATCCACTCCAAGTAGTCAATAGACCATATGAAGCTTGAATCTAGTAATTTTTGTAGTCTTAACGAGAAATGTGAACTTAGGGTGCATATTACGTAGCTTTTTCTTTATAGGCTTGGCATTTGTGCACACCAAAAGGTGATGAACCACAAGATAAGGATCAAGGATTGACACGTCTTTATAGGACCAAGCAAATACATCCTAAAACTTGATTAAGAGCTTTGTGAAGGCCTTGATTTCAATTTCTGATAAACTAACACCTGGTCGGTCCCAATGTTAATGGTTGTTGTTTCTTCTACTAACAACTTAGAAGTGTCATTATCTTGAAATGATGTTGTACATTTGTGTAATTTTTCTTATATTTATGGATCTGAATCTCCTCTCTCTAGCACCTTTGAAAGTTTTTCACTAGGAGATGTGTCCTTTACTTTCTTTTTCTTTTTCATTTTTTGGTATTTGCATAATGCCTCAAAAAGGTTTTCACTATGCGAGATATGATTTTTCTTTCTTTTTTGTTTAATTTATTTTTGTTGAGGACTAGAGATTTTAAGTGTTTTACAAAAGTAGGTAGTAGGGTTTATATCAAAACCCTTCTTGTGATCGATAAGGAAAATGATCTCGAGCCCGAGGAACTCATGAATGGCCTCATTGTTTTAAAAGAGCTCCATGGAAATATGCCATTATTGGTCATGATTAATGAGGGAAGGATAAAAAACATCAAGGGTTTGAATGGATAGGTCTTTGAGGAAAATAATACTTTTAACGAGGTCTTTGAAGAGGTTATGTGTGGAACCGATCTCAACTTTAGAATCGAGTCCTCATCACTAGTTAATACATCGAATATGACTGGTCTCTTCTCAAAGGTCTCATATCCTAGACCATGCGTGTAGAGGTTAGATTTTATTTCCATAGGTTCAAGATCACCATGTCCTTGCGGACCAAGGAATCTTCCTTTCCAATTCATGTTTTTCATCATTCTATGGGTCTTGGTGTAGTTGATGGATTCATAACATTCAACCATCTTGTCTTCATACAACCAAGATCTATCAGAGCTTTGAATATGTTCATCTTATAGATACCCATATTGTCTCCAAAGAGTATTTCCTAGAAAGTAAGAAAAAGGTTCTCATAGATGGGGAGCGTTGGGGTGCCTATAGCTATAAGAAGATAATGGGAGTTTTCCAACAAGAAATGTATTTTTGAGTGTGTACTCACCTATAACTTTATGGGAGAATTTAATCTCGAGTGATGCCTTAGATGTAGATGCTTCGGAAGAAGACACATAGGCATGAGGGCACAACATTATTTTAGGATCAACATGGTTAGTAGTAAAGCAGAGGGATGACAAGGTTCAAATTTAGACCATCAATAAATGGACAATAATTTGCATTTTGGTACTTTAATTTGAAAAAATTACAATAGTCAAATGGGTTAGCATTGTCAAGAAAGGTGAAATATTTTCCATTGTTTGGGAATTTTATGCATTGATGGAGGTGGAAGGCACGACTTGCATCACATGTATCCAAGGTCTACCCAGAAGGAGGTTATACGACGTGTCCATGCGTCAATGACATGACATATGGTTTCGAGGAGTTATGTGCCTATCTATATGAGAAGTGTAATGGTACTAGAGGACTGGTGCTCACTATTATAATAACCGTGAATGATAATAACATTAGCATCTAAGTCATCTATTTTATAACCAACAAATCATTTTTATAGAGCATATGTTAAGATCTACTCCATTGTTAATAAGAAATATTTTGACCTTGTGGTTTGTTATATATGCTTTGATGTACAAAGAGTTATTATTTTGGAGGTTAGGGTTCAACATATCCGAGGGCCAAAAGACAAGATAGGACTTTCAGGCGTAAGGTTTGCAATCATAGCTTGAAACTATTAAACATTAAGGGTTGGAGGAATGCATGCTTCATGAAGAGCACAAGTGAGGATATCTTAAAGGCTAGGTGACTCTTTTAATAATTCCATCATAGAGATATGCATTGGCATGGTTGCTAACTATTTGATGAGGTCATACTTGACCATGGGTGGAAGATTTGGCATTAAAAGTTGACTTATGATTCGAGGAAGCCATTGGTTTGGACGTTTGAGGCTCGACAAAAGAAGTAGATGATTGATTTGCTGCAAGAACCCACATCTTCTTTTGGCGTGTGGCTACATCATTAATCAAAGGTTTGAATTTAATGGTCACTACTATAGAAGGTACTTCCTCAATAAAGGAAATAATTGAACTATAGTCAGTGTTATTGGCGGAGTGACCTTTGTCAGCGTTTTTATTATTAGCACCATGTTTGGGAAATGTGTTTGAGAACACCTTGATATTTTCATTGGGTGTTTTATTTGGTGAAGGTTAGTCAGTAGTGATATCCTTGTTGTTGATGAGTTCTTGGAAAAAGTAACGTAAGTGAAATCATCTATTGGTTGTGTGATCGTCAATACGATGAAATTCATAGTAAGTGTCAACTTTTTACTAAGTGGAATTGGGTTCTCCTTTAACCCAAGATCTTGTGATGGGATAGGTCACCATGTTGGTGTTAATGAGTTGTTGTAGGAAATTTGAGAGAGGTTCCCAAAGGAGTGAAACAACGTCACTTTAATTCATGAGATGGGGAAGCCTCTTTAGCTACAACAATGAGTGGTTTCTTAGCTTTGTTAGACTTAGCTTGATTATTTTGAATGTTATGCACGTTTTGATTATTTGTGATACCGTCATTGACAACAATGTGATTTTAATTAACATTTTTGATTTATCATGATGAGAGCTATTATGATTATTGTGATGCCCATTGTCCTTTGAATGAGGTTTTATCAAACCTTTTGCGACAAGGACCTTTTCAATTTGGGATCCTTTCTCGATATTCCTCAAAAGTATTGAGGCAAAGTGCATTTGCATGTGAAAGGATAACTCACCAGTGAGATTTGGAACGAAAATACTCACTATTTATTTTTCAGGAATTGAGCATGGGAATTGACTTACGATTCCACACCATCTTTGTAAGAACTATGCAAAGGTTTTGTTAGAACATTGTTTAACATTACACAAGTCCATCATGGTTATTTCAAAGTCTAGATTGCAGGAGATGTGTTTGGAAAACTTCTTTGAGAGGTCCGCAAAGTTATGAATATATCCCTTGGGGAGGTGTAAAAACCAGTCAAAGATTTTCCACCTAAAATTCATGAAAAAGGACGCATTAAAAATATATCACTATAGGCCACCTCTTGGAAAGCCATATAGAATTCCTTGATGTGTTCTCTAGGATCATTTTTCCTTGTATTTTTTGAACTTGGGAATTTTGAATGATTTAGGAAAGGGTATATGTAAGATGTCCTTATCAAATGGGTAAGGACAAAAATTGTCAAAGTTGAATTATTTACATTGGTGTTGCATACCGAGATTATGTCTTTCATAAGTTTCCATTCACGAGTGAATGATGAGTCATGGTGTAAAATGGATGATGATGAGCCATCATTATTAGGTTGGTTTTTCTCTTTGTTGGTTGCAATATGGCTCTTAGATGAGTCGTCACTAGTTTTTGTAGAATCTTTGTTATGAGGTTCAGTAGTGACTTTGGAGGATATGAGAGCTAATTGCTTAGCCATCTCATTGATTTGATCCATAAGGACCTTAGTAGGATCAATGGAAGAGTTAGTATATTTTTCCTTATTCCTAGCATGAATTTTTTTTGGGTTTGATCCGTTGTTATTTTCATTGTTTGAGGTGGTGTTGGTGAGAAAATTTGTTGAGTGGCCAAACTTGTGGGGTTTTTGCCAATGCTCTGGGAGTATAAGTCCCTCTACTTAATCGGTGCAGCTATCGTATATGCATGCACAAGTGAAAAAGGTGGATTTTTCCTAGTTTGCTTACGGTCGGGGATCCAATAGGGGCACTCCATTGACCCTGCGGAAAATATAGCAATTTCTTGCTAGAGAGGACTTTGTCTAGAAGTGGGAAAGGGAGTGAGAATATGAGGTAGGGGAACTAATGTTGTAGGTAGAAAATTAGATTCCTACACACACTAGTTATAAACTTCATCACATGCACTAAATTAAGAGGAAACAACTCTGTAAGTAGCAATAAGACCAAATAGAATTTGATGAGCACAAAGTATCATGAAATCCCTTAGTCAAAGAAATCTAGAAACTCCTTGTATTTATTTCTTGAACCAAAGTTGCATATAATAGGGAAATGGAGGAAATTTGAGAATGAGGGGAATGGAAGAATTTGGCTATCTCCTTTGTTCTCTCAATGCACTCTTGAGTTTACAAAATCAATCACCAACCCTTTGAAATGGGAATGGCTTTACAATTTATAGAATGAGAGGTGACTCATCATCTACCCCTAATGCCTTTTCATATGTCCTCACACAACTTAAAACTTTTCAACTTCCTAGGAAACTTTTAAGTCCCCTTTTATAACTTAAGGGTGACTTATTACATTAGAAATATTTAGACATATGAAAAAGTACAACCCCAATGCGGAATTAGAACATTGAAGAGAGAGAGAGAGAGAGAGATGAATCATGCTGGTGAAGAATCTACTCCGGAAAGAGTGATTAGATTAACCCCAATACCTTTGAATCCTTCATGGTGAATGATTTTTTTATGCTGCAGATGGGTCGCATGGGAAAGTTCTTTGGTTGCAAGTGAGAGACCGCCCCCGAATGACCTAGAGACACCACAAACTAAGTGTTTATAAACACTATTGAATGGAACCCTTGGTGACCACAAGTGTTTCTTATGAAGATATCCTCTGAAGAGACCGAATGATTTGGAACAAATCCTACCCTGACGCCCTACAAAATTGCCACACTGCTTAGTTGATTTGGACATGATCCTGATGAGACATACTATTGAGTAGTATGACGGTGTTGACTATGGATTCCACCTCACACATGAGTGTCAAAAGACACTATTGAGATCCATGAAAGTAACTTTACTTGTACAGTTCTCGCCCCTGCGAATCTGAACTTCAATCTTCCTTGACACCCACTATGTTTGGAAAAGGCAACTATTTCTAGCAAGTGTCAAGAATTTTCCCTTTCTAGGCTCCAATTGGTGATGTCAACTTGAATGTTCAACTCCCAGTGTGCTCTCTCTAGGAAATCTACCTTTTGGAGTAACCATGCTATTTTTAGTAAGTGCCCCAGACAACTTACTATTTTTGGCAAGTGCACAAATTAGCTAGACCTCAAATGATTATGGTAGCTCGAATTACCCTTTCTTCCTGCATTCCCCCACCTTCTAGATTGATTTTATATTTTTGGTAGGTGCTCATGGGACCACTTACTATTTTTAGTAAGTTCCAAAATTGGATCAAAATTCCAGTTCTAATGAATTCTTAGCTGCAGTGCATCTTCAATGTCTCCATCTCCTTTGCAGAGTTACGGTGTTGATAATTTTCCCAAAATAGAGTCTTCTCTCTAGAAGACTGTTATTTTTAGAAAGTGGGCTGCTTGATGTCAGATTAACATGGAACAAATTTTTCTGATATGGTTTTTTGCTCAATATTTCCCCTCTGAAATTTTGTGCTTACCCGATTAACAGTTTAGGATAATTTAAACTTTTAATTTTTTGACACGATAGTGCTTCAGACACGGCAACCATTAATAGACCTCGAAAATTGCATGTCTAGTTTTCTCCTCCATTTGTGATGAAATTTACATTTTTATTTGGGTTTTTTCTTCTCATCCTTTCGGTGAAATCTCGTTTCAATCCGACTATCGGTTTGACGGGAAATCCAACTTCTTTCTCCGTTGGGCCAAAAAGAAGATTTATTCATTGTGAATGTTTAATGGCATGAGAGGAGGGTATGAAGGATTTTTTTATGGTTTTTGATAGAGGAATGAATAGAAAAATATGGTTCATCAATCCGTGCATCCGTTTGCAATATTTCTTCAAAATTTGATTTCACGACAATGGGGATTTCCACTGTTCTTCTTCTTTGTTCTTCGTTGTTCTTCATGGTTTATAAATATTTATTCTAAGACATATATATTATCATGGATTAGAGGATTTCATTTATGTATTGAATCTGGTTTGAGCTTTGGCAATGGCGGAGTGGTGGTGAGAAGTTGCAGAGGGAGTTACAGAGCATGTGCACGGAGGAGTTAGATGTTAGAAGTGGGAAGTAGGTGAATATTTAAAATTTTAAAATCTAGATGAGAATGGAGATGTGTGAATTTTTCAAGGTTTGATATCCCTGACTGTGAGGGATGTGAGGGACATCAAATTCCACGGTGAGCAAGGTGACAACATGTGGCGAAGATCGTGTGACAGGGAATGAAAACTAAAAAATCAGCTTTAAAGAACTGAAGGGTGTAAGCTAGTCATATGGGGTTTAGAGGGCTTCAAGGGGGATGGGAAAATTTTCCAAACCTTTATGTACCTGACCTTGAGGGACGTCAAGGACAAAAAATCCCACCAAGCTCCTGGAGCTGAAAATTTGACTAACTCCTGAACCTTGACGACAACTTGCAACGACAATATCTTGAGCTCCCGATGGACTTTTTGATGAAATTATATATTATATTGATTATAAATGGACTTATGAATCCAATGGTGGGGTCTCAGGTCTTGATTCATCCATTTTTCCCTAAACAATCAGATTTTTGATAGGGTACTCCACCTATGCATGATAAAAACTTCTTACAAAACTATTTCTCCATTTTTTTTGACAAAAATAATTTGACCATATTGTAGAGCTTCAAATTACCTTTCTGAAGATGTTTTGTTTTCTCCTAAATATACCCAGAGCTCAGAATCTCCTTCTCGAAGCTCATAAACTATTTTGACCTATGCACCTTTGCCTAGGCATGTGAACTGTGTTTTTGATCAAATTGCTCCAAACTCTCCAAATCTTCCCTAAATCTTCCAAAATCACTTCCATGATGTTTCTAAGCCTTAAATTCACCTCCATGTTGGATTTGGATCCTCCATTCCACTTCAAGAGGTTGCTCTAATCCTGGGAAGGCCAGTGATAGCCCTTCCCAACACTTCCCAGAGATAGCATTTTTCAAGAACTCCTAAAATCACCTAGGGGGTTGAATTGAATTTCCTAATTCACCTAGGGGGATATGTTAACATCAACTAGGAGGTCATCAAAATTGACTAGGTAGACTGGGGTGCCTCGAAATGATAAAACGTGAAAATTTTGGTACAAGGGTATTGTTGTCATGCTTAAAAATTGTCAATTTCCTATTGCACATTTGCACGAAATCAATTGTCTCTAGCTTGGGGACATGGCATGGATTGAGCGTGTAAGCAAAGACATGACATGAATAATATAGAATCTCAACTTTTCAAAACAAATACCGATTGCCTTATCCATTGATCCCTACAAAGTCATGTACAACTTACAACAAGAGAGACAAAGAGTGAAGAAGGAAACACACAAACACCAAGAACAAGGAAAGGAAACACACAACACACAAAAAGGAAACAACACACATAGCTCGGTAAGTGCACGAAGTTGGTGGACAATTCCGTGGACATAAAAACCCGAAATAAAGGTACCGCGATCGCGGTTATTGAATTCTAGGTTCGGTAATTACCGAACCTAGTTCCGCGATCGCGGAACTCTGAGACAAAATTTAACAGTCCCGCGACTCGTTATTTTCCTAATTTTCAATTCGAACCGCGACTTTTCCTAAACGTTTTTCACTCGCACTTTCAATACTATCTCAAAATTGCTCATCGGACTTCTGGATAGCGATAGATTCAACCATGCCGCCAAGACGAGGAGGTAAGTCCCCGATTGTAATCATTTTTTTGCATTTTAGGTTGTTTTTTTTGCATTTTAGGTTTTTTTTGGCATTTTCATGGGTTTTGTGAATTGTTTGTTTATGTATACAATTTTATTGTTTTATCAGTTGGTCGGCAAGCTCGGGCTCGTGCAAACCGTCAAAACATTCCTCAAAACCCACCGAACATTCCTCAAAACCCTCCGAACATTCCTCAAAACCCTCCTCCAAACATAGATCCGCCCCCTGTGGCTCCTTCTGTCCCCACTGAGCCAACAGGAACGCAAGATAATATCATTGGAAGAATCCAAGAAAATAAAATTGTCATTGAGAACCTAATTCAAACTATAAGACAAAACCATGCTACAAATCCATCCCGCATGACTTTAGCCAATACATTGCAAACATTGATTGGTGAAGTCGAGTCTGCAACCAACCAAATACATAGATGGAACACCTTTAGAAGTGACTGTAGGCGGTGGTATGCGGATAAACTATCTCATGCGGCCGTCAAAGACAAAAAAATTGGAAAAGACCTAATTTGTGCATTATTTACCGACCCTAGAACCAATGCCCCCCCTGCAGTTACTTGCAAACGGTTCCCAATCCATTGGTGCCATGATGATAGAATCAAAAACAATTTTTGGGACCGATGGTGGATGGTTTTTGATTATCCACCATGCAACAACAATGAGGTTCCTCTTTATTTTTTGAAGAAATTATATTGTGAGTTTGTGCTCAATGAGGTCCCGAATTATTTTGACTTTTCAGACTTTTTTGGTCGAGGAGGTGGCTCTGCACAGAGCAGACCTGGTGCACGCGTAGGTCAGCCTAGGATCCCCCATGCCCCAAAACCCCCACTGCCTTCAATTATCCCTCCTACAGTGAAGGAGGTTGTGGAGATTGATACATTGCATGCATTGAGGGAGCTCACTGACACTCTCACCAAAGATAAGACTAGCACCCAGTTGCATCCGGTGATGTTGGTGGAGGTGCTGGGTTCTAGTGCACCACACCACTGTGGATCATGTGGTGCCGTATGCACTGCAGGTGAGACATCATTTGCTGGTTCACAGGATTTTTTTTCTATAGATGAGATGCTGGGGAATGTTTTTGGAACTGGAGCCACTGATATTGGTCTTTCACAGGTAAATTTTAAATAAATTTAAATAATATATATATGTACAATAGTTTAATTCACATGTTTGAGATATTAATATATATATGATTGTACGTCATGTACATACATGTAAAAAACTAATTTTTTATTTTATTTTAAATAGCAAGAGCCGGTGAAGGAAACATCCGGTGTTGACATGCTAGCTACTGCGGTTGGGCGTGTTTCAAACGTAAGTTTCAAGTTGTACAAACTTACATTTTTAATAAATCATTTAATTGCACTAGATTATTATTATAATTTGTTTCACGTGTATGTTGTACATGTATTAATATTTTTCTCTTTTATACACAGGAGCCTGGCGGGTCATCATCTGCTCAGGGAACTGAAGCTACTGGCATGCCTCGCATGAGTTTTACGCAGGTTAGTTACAAATCTCTTTAATGAATGATAAGAGTGATGAAGAAATGTAAAAAAGGTTAAATCCTCTTGTACCCTTTATCTAAAAAAATCTATGCGTCCTTTCCATATGATTATAAGTTTTATATGGATTGGTGTACTGAGATTTAAGAATTTACAACATCATTGTATGATCAAGAAGTGAGGTTTGTATTTACTTGTTTCTTATCTATTAATCCAACATTTATCAATACTATATTGAAATGGGGGTAATTTGTAGTACCTAAATGTATTCCCAACACTTGGAAACATGACGTGTTACAACTATAATGATATATATCTCATTCACACATAACTTGAACAACTTAAGGAAATGTCTCACTCTATATCCACTTCGCTTCTACTAGATAACAAGTATTCTCCATCCCAACCCCTCACAAATCACTGCACATGTTATTGAACATATGCATAATCCTCCATGTGTCTCAGACCTAATTTATTAGACATCATGGACATGTTTGTAGGTTTAGGATAAGTTAAAATCCAACCTATCCACCCCCTACGAACCTATCCCATACACTTCTAATATTAACTTTTTCAAAAGGGTTACTTGGCTTAGTCAACCTAGGTAGTACTTTTAGGTTTGTTGAGTAAGAAATCTAACGATTGGTCATATATAAATATTCATTCACTAAAACCTAGTAGGGTGACCTTGGAAAATTCAAGGATCCTCTATTCTCACTCTAATAAAATTAAGAAGAAACATCAAGGACCATTTGATTCCTTAAGAGTACCCATAACAACAACAAACTACCAGTTTGAAGTTATCCATGTTTCTTCCCATAGATCAAACATGAGCTAAATTTGTGCATGTTTCCATGTGTGAGGGATGAATCAAGGGCTTGTATTCTATTATATATTATGCCACACCTCATAATGGGTTTGAGGAGCTATAATGTATTGGTCATATTTATACCCTTATTTAAAATTTCTACTGAAAAAGGTACAAGGATTATAAACAGGTAGACAATTATTATCTAATTAACTTCCAACATCAATTAAGCATGACAAAAATAATTCATTCCAACTTGAAATGGACTAAGTGATAAACAATAACTTTATCAATATACAAGAGGGGAGAGAAACTTAGCTTGTTTAGGAAGATTCTGGGATGAGCTAGATGTGACAGGTAGCGGAGCAGGAGAAGATAAGACTTTAGATTCTACAAAGAAGATTATAGAACTGGAAAACATGTAGGTTCAAGACCATACATGATATGTACATGGTCTATGTAGTAGTTGTACAATCTAATACAAGGAATTTACAGTCTTAGATCATAAGGTAGTTGAGCTCTCAACTTTCTAGTGCTTTGCTTGTTTAGAAATTGTGTGATCATTGTGTTGCTCTTTTTCACACAACATCGAGATGACCTGTAATGATCAACAGTAAAGTAGAAACCCTAATAACTTAGATCCTATGTATTTAGCCTAAATAGAAGATAAAATTTAATAATGTATTTTTATTCTTTCTTGAGTAACTAAATATTGATTTGTACATGTTTTTTGTATAGCTCTTAAGTAGATTTTAATAAATTGATTTGTACATGTTTTTTGTATAGCTTATGACTGCTACAGAGACTCCTCCACATATGCAGACTGTGGAGGCTGCTGTAGATACCGCCATAGCATCTGCAAATCCACTAACCGAGGTACACAATTTTTTAAATTTGTTAAATTTTGGAGGTTCATTATTTCTTATTAAACTTAAATCTACAATATCAAAATTTGTAGGTATATATATATATGTGTGAAATATTTAATTTGAAAATTAATTATTTGTATGTAGCTTACCCCTCGTGAGTCTATTGTTGTCCCTGCGACGCGTCAACAACAAATCGATAGGGATCATGACATTGCGGTAAGATTGCACATGCATTTTAACTAAATTGTACAAGTTTCTAAATTTTGAAGGTATTTTAAAATTTTGGGTGTTAAAAACTTGTTGTTTATGAATGTGCAGGTTAGGTTGCAGGCATGCTTGGAGACACCTAGGACCACACGGATGAAATCCGTAGTGGCATCTCCCTCCACTACATCCCTAGGTCGTGGACGTGCTACTTCTAGCAGGGCGAAGAGAGGGAAGATGTTTCATGAGTAGATTTATAGTCCACTTGGATGCCACATATATGTGGTCATGAGTACATCTATTCACAGTCCATTGTATATATATCTAGCCTTTTGCGACCGCATGTGGTCCCATATGTACATTATGGCACGTGCTTAGTTCGAGATCTGTATACATACATTATGAACTTATACATGTACATATATATTTTCAGAGACGTGCGCGTCTGGAGCACACTTTATTTGATTCATATATATATATATATATATATATATATATATATATATATCCATGTGTGTTGGTTAAATAAGGCTATAAATTTGGTTATTTTGGTATTATTGCTAACTCTGAGAAAGTGGGTTTTGATCTTTGTTCGGTGGATTTAGTGTATTACTTCTAGTTATATATTTTCTAGTATCTTTCTGATTATTATTTGTGGTATATTTCGTGACATGGGCATTTTGAATTTTTATTTTTCAAACTAAAACAATATTGTTAGCTCTATATCAAGCCAACTTAAGTATTAGTAACTAGAGATGTGCTATGTATAACGTGCATTGATTCTTGAGGTACCAATTTATATGAAGAAAAAGTAATGAAATGGCGGACTTAGAATTTGGGAGTGAGAAAGATGGATATTTTTTGTAGGTTGATTACTTTTTATTTTTCTCTAGTTTTTTATTTTGTTTACATGTCACTTCTAAAAATATGAATTATTATATTGATTCCATAACTTCCACACCTTATTTATAATATTGGATGCTCAATGAACCAATTATATATTACTATGTTAACAAAAAAGTGGTATCGAATCAATATGCTATCGAAGGTGAAACGGTCCCATGGGAACCTGTTGGTTATATTTGGTGAAGAATCAAGGGCCATCTTTATGAGGATACCCATGTCTTCAACAATATTTCTCCATTGCGTGAATTCCATAGCAGTTTCAATCTCCCACTTGGCGTAGGAAAAGGCGAAAGAGACAAATCTTGCAGAGACATATGTGGGATAACAGGAAAGGGAAATTTCATTGTATTAATCAATACAACAACTACTTGAATTGAAATATAAATAACATGAAATGAGGTTGTAGTTGTCCTCCCTAAGAATGATGTTGCAAATATTACAGTGCATGCAACATAAGTGCGTGGACGAAGAAAACTCAATATAGTTGGACATTGTACACCCCCTAATTCTAAATCTTCTACTTATTTTCCACATACAAAAAATATTTATTAAATTATGGGAGCACAGAACCCCTACTTTACCATTTTTAATAAAATAGTGCTCTTCTTTTGTACTTGTTGCAACTATCCAATTATTGTTAAATCTACAACATTAACTTAGGTTTTTCCATGGTTAACGCCTCTTTATCTCGAATGAATTATTTGTATTATTATGCAAGGAAAATGCCATGTCAGAAATGATGGGAGGATTCTCATATGATTTCCAGGAAATCCCATGCCTTCACACTACCCCATACCAACCCCTACCATAGACCTGCCACACTCCACTTCCCGAGCCATTATTTTCCTCTTCCATTTCAACCACGCACCAAACTGTACACAATTACTTCCCCCATTAAATTAATTTTAATTTTATTAATCTATTATTTGTAATCTTAGTTTTTTATAATATCCATGGTTGAAAATGATATGTCATTATTTGAGGGGGTGAAAGTTCCAGGGCATTATAGACTATAAGACCTTATCAAAGAGTAAGAGGAAAATTCTTGGGTAAGTGTTTTAGATGCAATAAATATGTAACTCATAGGTCTTATGAATGCCCTGAAAATTCGTCAACTAGAAAAGTAAGAGGTTTTCATGTGACTTAAGGTGAAGAGGACGAATAAATGGAAGAGTCAGAGGTTCATTCGGGCGTAGTCCCTTAAGAGCCCTGAGACCAAAATATCGTTCAAATTCGACGGGTGACTACTCGGACTCCGTGCCACCTAGAGAGGCCTCGTCTGATCCGGCACCTCCGCATACGGACCCTCTACAATAGCCTCTCTCATTTTTTTCTTTCTGATTTCGGTGCTCTCGCTGTCCTAATGTTTGCAAACGCGCAGAATAGTGCAGTTGGAGCCAGTGTAAGGTTGTCAAACGCTGTATTTTGCAAACGGTGGGCCGTGGCACCGAACCGCCTGCGCCGGCACGTCTGGGTGGCCAGGTGAACGCTAGAGGAGGCGGTGTTTCGGTGCGCGAAAGGGTCGTTGCTTCCGGGCTACTTCGTTCGGGCTTAGTCCCTTAAGAGCCCTGAGACCAAAATATCGTTCAAATTCGACGGGTGACTACTCGGACTCCGTGGCACCTAGAGAGGCCTCGTCTGATCCGGCACCTCGGCATACGGACCCTCTACAATAGCCTCTCTCATTTTTTTCCTTCTCATTTCGGTGCTCTCGCTGTCCTAATGTTTGCAAACGCGAAATAGTGCAGTTGGAGCCAGTGTAAGGTTGTCAAACGCTGTATTTTGCAAACGGTGGGCCGTGGCACCGAACCGCCTGCGCCGGCACGTCCGGGTGGCCAAGTGAACGCTAGAGGAGGCGGTGTTTTGGTGCGCGAAAGGGTCGTTGCTTCCGGGCTACTTCGTTCGGGCTTAGTCCCTTAAGAGCCCTGAGACCAAAATATCGTTCAAATTCGACGGTGACTACTGGACTCGTGGCACCTAGAGAGGCCTCGTCTGATCCGACACCTCGGCATACGGACCCTCTACAATAGCCTCTCTCATTTTTTTCCTTCTCATTTCGGTGCTCTCGCTGTCCTAATGTTTGCAAACGCGCGAAATAGTGCAGTTGGAGCCAGTGTAAGGTTGTCAAACGTTGTATTTTGCAAACGGTGGGCCGTGGCACCGAACCGCCTGCGCCGGCACGTCCAGGTGGCCAGGTGAACGCTAGAGGAGGCGGTGTTTTGGTGCGCGAAAGGGTCGTTGCTTCCGGGCTACTTCGTTCGGGCTTAGTCCCTTAAGAGCCCTGAGACCAAAATATCGTTCAAATTCGACGGGTGACTACTCGGACTCCGTGGCACCTAGAGGAGTTGTTTTCAAAATTTACAAATTTTTCAAAATTTAGAACTTTTTCAAAATTTACAACATTTTCAAAATTTACAACTTTTTCAAATTTGTAACTTTTTCAAAATTTACAACATTTTCAAAATTTACAATATTTTCAAAATTTACAAACTTGACTTTTCAAAATTTACAAATTTTTCAAACAATGTTCAAGCTTCTCTTAGCTTCGAGAATTTAAAATTCTCTACTAATGATACCAACCACGTGAAGGTGGAAGCTTTTTTGGCACCACTAACCTAAACATAAAATTGTTAGTCAAAGAAATTTAAGTTTCAAATCAAAACCATATACTAGATCTATATACATGACACACAAAATACACAAATTTAAAATAAAATATATTCAAACTTAAATCTAGATCTTTAAACTAAAAAAAAAAAAATAATATATATATATATATATATACGCTATATAAATTGAAACTTGAAATTAAATATATACTGTTTACATGTGAGCATTGTAAATTCATTCCAATGAACCATCAGGATCGGATCTACTCTGAATAGCAGACAAGATTGCTTCATGATCTGACTCTCGAACCTTCCAAAGAATCTTGTTATTAGGTCTTCCTCGATATCTATACAATTGAATATTTGTCGCTAGAACTAGATGTGAATATAAGAGTATTTTCCTGTGTGTCTCAAAGTCTTCAAACACCCAAACAGAGGAGTTTTTTAATGGATACCGTCGAAGCCAAGTTCCAGTAACTACCACTGACCCTGTAGGATACTCAATCTCTTCGCCATCTATAATAGGAGAAGTCAACTTCTTTCTTTCCTCGATGCAACGACATAAGAAATAGTCTGTTCCTTCTTCATTGTCTTCTGTCGCAATTACTGCAAACACATGTCCTACAAAAAAATAACCAAGGTTGAAAAACTCAAATTTAAATTACATATTAAAATTTCAATGGACATAACTCAATACAAAAATTAAATAAATAACTGGATAAATACCTTGTCGCACCAAAATCGAAATTTCACAAAGTCCTGGATGTTGAACTTCATCCGCAGAAACAAGTTGTAATGCTTGTGGAGGTTGATAACTAGGAAGCGGAGTTAGAGGCCTACAAATCCATCCTTCCACCCATTCTTGTGAATCACACTCAACAGTGACAAATTCAATACAAGATGCACAAAAACATGTCAACTTTCTTGTCCATACGGCCCACGAAGTAGCGTCTGAGCTACAAAATGAGTGCATATCACTGGACCCAGTGAGTGTCATACAATCCTCGTAGTTAGCAATATGTTTTTCCTCTATCAACCAAAAATATCTGCAAACTGTGGAATTTTCTTGAGAACCTCGGGTCATGTTGTCAATACACCATTCCACTATGCTCTTTGCATCTTTTAATTTAGCACCATCTTTGTACTTCAACTCTTCTCTTACAAGAGCTCTTTTCACACATGCCCCTGCACCGTCATGCTCTCCTTTTCCATGTCCAACCTCGGTGAAACTCCAAATATGTTGCACACCATCTTGACATGCATTCTCGCTCATCCAATAAAACATTCGTGCATTCTTAAACCGAGACGTGCAATTATCTGACCATATATAATGTTGTTTGAAGTGGATGTCCCTATCGACAAGTTTCCATAAAATAACCGGAAACACCCTTGCAACAAATTGTAGAATGAGGTACGATCATCACTAATATAAAAGTGGTACTCTCTTAAAAATTTCAATCATTCTCTCGTCTTATCAGAGAATGTAGAAATGCTATATGCACAAAAATGGCAACTTGTACTGAGTTGTAATATTGCGATTCAACCTCCATTTGTGGTCGCAATGTGTAATTCTCTGCAAAATCGACCACTGAAACAATAGTACCAATAGGAAATGTGTCTTTGCATAGCTTGAATTGTTCATCCAACCATCGAGCTCTATGTGTATGCCTCGCATACTCATAAACAATTTCATCCTTAAATTTTCTCATAAATTAAAAAATGGGCATTTGTTCTGTAACTAGCTCACACCGTTTCGACTCTTTTCCATCTTTCAACTGGTATGCAACTGATTTATATTTATCAAATTCAACTAAATTATGTCCTATTGTACCTTCAATTTGCTCATGGATGCAACTTTCCAATTTAGGTAATCCGCCGCATGTACTACAACTTCCATCTAAACAATCCTGACTATAAAAAAATTGTCCAACTTCTTTTTCACAAAATATAGTAGGAATGAAATCCCTAGAAGATATTGGTGGAACTTGAACACCACATTCAGATAACATAGTTTCAGAATGAAAAATAGAACGAATACGTAAAAATTTAGCATAATGCATCGCAAATTCAACATGTTGCCTACAACAACAAGTGGTGCGAGCATGGTTGATTTTCACATAGAATGGTTTCAACATTTCAAAAAAACGTTGACTAATTTTAATTTCCAGATTCTCTTGTTCAAACTTACGAAAAAATTGAGTTTGAGTCATATCTAAGAAATGCTTTGGATGTGGTTCACGATTAGTAGAACCAACTCTCCGTTTTATAACATCTCTTGTATTAGGTGAAACTCTAGTGTTATCATGCCAAAATTTAATAACAACTTCTCTTATAAAGCATCGTAATTATTTTTGTCCTTACGCGGTGCTCTAGTAAAATGCCCAAAAATCGACATTATTGAGTGATCAAGGATATTACGCCTTTCAATTGCTTTCATTAGAGTTTTTCGATTAACTTTCAACATTCGACTTGTTTGCCTAATCAAACGTTGTTTTTTTATTGATTCACTTACAACACTAGTAGCAAGTACACACGACGCACAATATTACTATCCCTAGTGCGTCTCTCGACACCAACAAAGTGTGATATGCATCATGAAGGTTTTCAACAATTGTAGAGGTTTGACCACGTATGTTAGATGTTGTCAATCCTAAGGTGTTTAATGTAGGTCTCATTTTAATCAATTTCATCAAACTAACCAACAACTGACATCTTTGGGAATCATTTAAAATTTCAAAATGATTATCCCAAATTTCACTAGCTTTTCTTCTGATTTGTCGTTCAGAAAGTTTGTCAGACATTGGTTTCAAAATGTTTTCATCAATTTCAATCAAAAAATTAGGTTTCTTATGTAAAATTCTAGGAGGTGTTTTTGTCAAATTTTGTTTGTCTACAGTTTCAACATGAATTTCCTTATTCACATTTTCATTGTCTCCTTCAATTTCAACATTTGCTACATCATGAGTATTTAATTCTTCTTCAACATTGACAGTAAAAACTTCTTCATCACGAGTATTCAATTCAACTTCAACATTGACAGTAGAAACATTACCTAGTTCTTCATTGCTTACAGTAGTTGAGATTGAAGATGAACCTCTTCTAGATTCACGAAGTTTCCGCATTCGCTCAGCATTTTCAATTTTGTTGGCCTCTAATTCGTCTGGTGTTTTTTTACTTAATGACTTCCTTTTTTGACTTCGTTTTTTGTCTCCCATGATGTTTTGCTTTCGGTGATAAAAAACGTGCCTGGAAAAAGACAGAATTTCGTAGTAATTCATACGGTAAGGTCAGAGAGTAAAAATCACATGGTAATTCGGACGTTGGGATGTGTGTAAATATGTTTTATAAAGCGCGCGCGCTTTATAAACCGCGAGCGCGCTTTATAAACCGCGAACACGCTTTATAAACCGCGAGCGCTTTATAAACCGCGTTCGCGGTATTTTTACAAAAAAACCGCGATCGCGGAGCTATTTGCCGAACCTTAGCCTCGGAAAATCTTTGTTTTTCCCCAACCAAAGCTATGGAAGGTCATTATGAAGTGCAAAAGATCAAAAAACCTCAAATCTGCTCTTCCAAAGACTTGAACCATGCTAAAAAACTGAAAACATTTCACAAAAATGGTGCCATCACGTAGGGTAGACTCTTAGCTTTGTAAAAATATTGTTTTTAAAGTGAATAGAATAAGATAAATATCATTTTATAATTTATTACTAACAATAGGTCCTTAAGACATTTTTTCCCGTGAATGTTCATGTCTACGTTTAAGACTGTAACTTTTGTTTCGCTTATCAAAATATGATAAAAATTATACCATCCCAAGCGTGGACAAATTCTATGCACCTAAAAAAAAAAAAAAATTGATTTCGATATTTTTTGATATAGTTATGGCGGGCAAACGGAAAGCGCTCCATTTTCTAAATATTTTCAGACCACTTTCACGGAAAAAATCATAAAAAAAAAAATATTGCTAAAAAAAATACAAAATAAAATCCATCCCAAGATAGACAACTACATCTAACTTTTCACCAAAGGAAAAAAAAAATAACAAGATTTGGTCATCCAAAATGCGGGCAAACGGACTACAATCTTATAAGTTTTTTCGAAAAAAAAAAGTAAGTCATATAATTTTAAGTGTTTAATATAGCTAAACTTGTCCGTTTTTTACAAAAATTAGTATTTTAGAAACTACATTCCGAATGCTACGATTCATATTTATATAAATTTTTCTAATTTAGAGTGCATGTATAGCTAATAATCCCTACAAGTTGAGATTTCACTGTTTTTGCAATATGACGTCCACGGATGACCCTATATTTGTCCATCAACTTCCTGCACTTACCCATTGAAACATGTAAACAAGATAGGAAACAAAGTGAGGAAAAGGTAACCATGGTATAAAGGAGAACATAGATACATCTCTCAAATTTTGTGGTTTAGCCCTCATGACCAATTCTAATCACACCCCAATCTTGGCAAGACCCCTTGAGGCACCCGCTTAAGGAGGATAATGCATTAGTGTCTCTTTCACAAGAGAAAAGGTTAGCAAGTGTAAGCAATGAGGTGTATATATAGTCACCTTTGAGTTGGAGTTTTGAAGGATCATGCTACGATAAAGACCATCTCTCGGAGGTATTCAAGTCTTTTTGAAGACCAACTTTAGAATATTTCAACACCTTCGGTTGTATGAAGAATGACTCTATACTAGCTATAGAAAAAGAGGAATAATTATGCAACAAATATAGAAAAGCAAGAATACATTTGGCATGGCTTGTCATTTATGTGCTCGATAAATTTCATACTATCAATGATGTACTATTTTTTAGAAACTGAACAAGTGTCATCTGGTATCCATCAAAGGCTACTAAATGGGATAATTTTAAAAATGCAAGCACATTATGAGGAATGTTTGATAAGGTGATCAAAACAATGTTCAAGTGGGAATATTTTTAACAAATCACTCTTTCATGTTTCCTAAATCAATGGGATGAACAATAGACTTAATGTAAGAGCCTTTATTTGTAATACCTTTCCAAAACTACCTTTTTGACAAGTGAATTTTTCAGTTATGTCTTGTTTATGTTTTAAGTTAGACATTTGTATATTCTTGGCCATTATTCAAGTAAACTAAGTGATGTATTACAAATAGAGGAGAAATAGTAGAGAGGGGTTCCTCTTTTCCCTCTCTCTCCCTTTCTTTTTATTTTCCTTAGTCATAAATGTACTTTGATCTATTTGATATAATACAAAAGTAAGTTTCTAAATCTAGTGTTGGCACTCTATAGTTAGTTTCCATCCTAGTCCAAAGGGGAGTTGGGTCCACTCACCTTGAGGAAGAAGGATGGTTTTGCACATATATTTGGTTTAGCACATGTATCATCAATCTTTCCATTTCTCTATTTTGAACCATTATCATTGTTTAGCACATATATTTGGTTTAGCACTTGTATCATCAATGTTTTGAGTATTATCATTTATGACTTATTCATAGTTTAGATTTGATTTGATATCAAAAATTGAGTTGTAGAAAAATATTATTTTTAGTTTACTCCATTCATGTTCACATCAATTTCCCTCACCAAAAATAGTGTCATGTAAATATTTCATCTCCTTATTGCACATAGCCTTTGAGATCGCCTTGGATTTGAAAATCATTAGATTAAATGAGGATTACAATGAACCTTGTTAGAGAACAACATGGAGGAAATCTTGAATGAATAGTTTCGAGCGGGCTCAAAGATCACATCCAACTCAATGTTCACATGTTTAATTCATGTTCTATATCGAGTCCATTGTTTTCAATCACATAGAAAAAGAAAGAAAATGGACATACATTTACTAGAACTAGATATAATAACACCTATGTACCATCATTCTTGTAACCTACTGGTTAACAACTCAACAAATTTATAAAAAAGAGGGCCAAATGGTTATGTTTTAATAGTGATAGCAAATACATTGTGGACATAAAATGTCAAAATTTTTTTCTACATTTAAGGTCAGTAATGTAAAAAAGAGTAGAGGTTAATTACAACTTAAAGTCTAGAGATTCCCAATCATCTCTCACCATAGGCTATCTCGATGTTAGTACCCCCATACTCTCATGAATTGCATGCAACAAGCAAGATATCCAACATTGCAATGAAATTCATTTTGAGATAGAACATTATTATTTTTTCATTTATAGCCATATAAATAAACGCCTTTGAAATAGTAGAAAAAGGATAATAAGTTTTCATTTCGGTATTATGACCCTTATCAAGTCTTACATAGAATATTGGTTACTGTGCCATACAAACTAGCAATACCTCACTCAACAAAGATAAAGTTATTTGAGCTCGACGAGAGGGAATAATCACTTTGAAACTTGAGAGAATACTTCAAACATGCACTAAGAGGTTGCAAAAGAGGGATATTACAAATATTTAATAAAATGGTAGTATGCCCAATAAAAATGTGATATGGGAGGTTGAAAATTTTCTACGGATGTGTTGAGCTAAGAGCGTCAACGTTAAGGATAAAGTTGGTTTGAAGGGGAGGGCAATGCTATTCCCTTAACCTAGAATGTGTGTAGGGTTATGTGTGGGCCATCTTATGTCATACTTAACATTTTTTCTTCTCATTCATTAGTTAGTTGTTTCTTTAGGATGACTTAATTAGGACGTGAGAGTGTGACACTACCTAACGATGTGTATAAATAAGGATGAACAAGACTCTCCCATATCATTATATTGTGAATTATATTCTTGGCGTATAGTTATGGAGGTTGCCCCCTCAAAGTGACAGTTATATGTTTATTATTCTGATCTTCTTATGTCTATATTGAATTAATTTCATTATAGGGACACTAGCGGTCATTGTTGTGTTATTGTACTACTGAGAAAACCCTAAATAATGTTTATGACATTTTAGCAACATCCAAAGTCATACAAGGGCATATAAATAGTTGTTTTATAGGCTTTCAAATGTTCCATGTATTGAACTAATATATTATCATTGACATAAAAAAATCAAATTACAAAGAAAACATAAGACAAGGGAAGATAATACATGGTCAAACACAAAGAAAAATACGCCAACGAAACATTGATATAAACTAATGTTCCATATACACAAAGCCAAGCTAAAAATATTACAATGACAAAATATTCACAAAACTAGGTGTAGAACTTCTTAAGCCACTTTTTAGTAAGAGTAAAATTTAGAATAATAGATTACTATTATTCTAAATCAAGTCCATGTCTAGTTTGTCTCTTTATTTAAAAGTGGTTGTATATTTTTCATTTCAAAATTATTTGTTAAAACTTTAAATTGGAGATTGAAGTCTAATGACAATATAATATCGGGTAATTACTTTGGTCTAACTTTTAAGTTTGGAGATCGAAGTTTAATAATAATATAATATAGGGCAATTACTTTTGTGCAAGCTACTAAGGACTTACTTTGTTGCAAACTATTCAATTATGAACATATATATGAAATAGTGGCCATAAACTAATTAAGAAAAATTGATTAAGATTTTCAATTTAATAAAGAGAGGAAAAAGTATTTGTTATTATAATATTACCACACGAAAATTGGGAGTCAAAACTACCGGGCTGAAGAAACGAAATGAGCCAACTAGGCATTGACCATTTTGAGTATTTATAAATTTACAATAAAATTAAAATAGAAGGCAGTGAAAAGTGTGATGAATGTACACCAACCTAATGGTAGCTAGTGCTTAAAAGCCACGTTGACAATCGTATTGTTTACGAAAGCATGTCACATAACACCATGACTACCCTCTGTAAATTATTATTATTAGTTTTACTCGTAAATTATAATGAGGTGTCACAAATTTAGAATGTATCGACGTGCATCGTGCATGACATTACACGTTTTTTAACATTACATCTTCCCGCCGGCACTTGATTTAAAATCCACACGCCCACGAAGATTTTTCATTAATTTATGAGCATAAGTAAGAAATTTCAACCACAACTTTAGCTTAACTAAGATTTTGTCATCTTAACAAATGGCGGGTACATCGCCCAAATATTATCCGCAGATTTTTTTGGACGGCATGCAGCCAAGAAAACAAAGAGTTAAATAAATGAAAATGTTCAGGCGACTGAGTACCCGCAATATGACCACCCGCTCAAGCAAATAACTGATGCCGTTAATACTTGTTGCTGTGCGTCCTAATTCGTTGGCATTTGTTTATTTTTAGAGAGAGGAATAAAACAGAGGCGCTTTTTTTTCCTCGAGCTTTTAGGGAATCCACTGCTTTGCTTATTTTAATGCAATATTTGGTTGTTGGCAACTGGATGGTATACGCCTTTTTATCACAATCATCTTTTACAGAAGCAATTTGCTTCACAGTTAAAAGGACAAGAAGAGGAACAGAGCACAGCGAAGCAATATATATGTCATGTATAAAGTGAGCAATCCTAAGTTATTTCAAGCTGGACGCTCTAAATCAACAATGCAGCCGAAAAAACCCAGCACGAAGGTGGGATCCCATTTTTCAACCAGGTTTTTCAGCTTGTCTCCTAATCATAACACCTTCTCGATGAAATTGTTTTAAAAAGCTTAATTTTTATATTTTCTGGGCTTAAATTGCCTCCCAACACTTCCAATTCAAAGCTAGGCTGTGGGGAATTTCTCCAGTAGGGGTTGCCCAATGCCAGGTGATCTTGTATCCGCCCCCGCCATTGAATCATATCATTTCTAGGTTGGTCGAAAAATGTTTTTGTGTCACTGATTTTTGTTAGTATATATTTTTGCCTGAATTGAAAGTGTGGGAGATGGGTATGTTGGCAATGACATGCGTTTTACTCACTGTGGGCCACTTGAATTGAAGGTCCTCCCCCAGATCGGGACAGCAACAATTGGAGCCCAAAGCACAAAAAGCACCAGGTGAAAGCAGTATCCTCAGTAAGGGAACGGTCGAATTGGATGATTATGAATATGGTATAGATGGACTGTTCACGCCTAAATCATACACCAGCGGCAACCCTGAAGAAGAAGATAGCAATTCGACTCACTACAGCCGTCAAAGTTCAGGCATTGCCAGTGATAAGGTGAGTGATTTTCCTGATAAAAATCCGCTGCCAAGTCTGGGGTGGCCCTTGGCAGCCAAAACAGAGAGGCTTTTTCGTGCCAGAGTGAAGAAGCCTGCCACAGCTACAATGAAAGTCCAGATCGTCGAAAAAAACCAAAACGGGAACGGGCAAGAAGTGTCAGGTAGAAATTGATGAATGCATGTTTTTTCTTTAATAATGTCTACTCTGAATCGTCCGTATTAAACGTTTCTTGTGATTCTTCGCCAATTGCCATGGTATATTTTGCGTGTGATACAGAAATTGGAGTTGAATTCAAGAATCAGACTATAGGTAGGGATTGTGTTTGGATTTAGGCTATTTATTATTTGCAAGGATCTAATTACAAGACCTCAATGCAATTATAAAGTAATTTCTGCTGTCCCTAATAGCCCATAAAAAGCAAGTTCAATGCCCGAATGTGTTTCAGTGTTAGTTTTAATTGCCCTTAGTTGTAATATGTTTGGAGAGAGATGAATGGCTTTACAGTACTGAGGTGTTGGGTGTAAAATATTTAACCAAATATCCAGAGACAGGTCCTAATTAATGTAAAAATTTTGGGTTCGGCAGAAATCGACATGATGAAAGAAAGGTTTTCCAAATTACTCCTGGGGAGGACATGTCTGGAGGAGGCAACGGTGTTTCTTCTGCCCTCGCATTATCCAATGCCATAACGAATCTTGCAGGTTTGCATAAACACACCGAACAACAAAAATTCCCTTCTCATTATAATCCTTCTCAAGTTTACCCAATTTTGGTGGTGGGATTGACCTCTCATATTCTTCAACTGCAGCCTCCATTTTTACAGAGCTGTCTAAACTGGAACCCTTAGCTCTAGAGCGTAAATCCATGTGGCGCAGGGAAATTGGTTGGTTTCTCTCTGTAACATATCATATAGTAGAATTTGTGCCATCAAACCAGAACTCACTCGATGGAAGCAATATGGAGGTTATAAGACTGCCCAATGTTTATTCCATGTCTAATCCTTACTTTTTTACTATCGAGTCTTTTTTATGGTAATAATTATGGCTACAACAAAAAAGTTCTTCATCTGACTGGTGCAAGGTTTAAAATTGTGTCTTTCAGATCATGGTGACAAAACTGCGCTCAGATCTTCATATGAATATCCCAGCACTCCGCAAATTGGATGCTATGTTGCTCGTACGATTCAAAACCTCGGAGCCCCAATTTGTTTCGAAGAAATTTATATATGAATTCCATCTCTGATGGTCATGTTTTTGGGGTGCAGGAAACTTTGGAGAAATTCAAGGAGCCCGAGTTTTGGTATGTGAATAGATCCGTGGATGCAGATACATTCAAAGATAATTCCAATCAACAAAGGCAGGAACAAAAATGGTGGCTACCCACACCTAAAGTTCCTCTAGGAGGCCTCTCAAGGAATGCAAAGAAAATACTGCAGATTCAGAGGGAGTCTGTCAGTCAAATACTTAAGGCAGCAATGGCAATCAATGCTCAGGTCTTGTCTAAAATGGAGATCCCAGATGTTTACCTAGAAGCCCTACCCAAGGTAGACTAATCTCAATGATTTATGTCACATAATTTTACTGAGATAGAAGGAATATTGGTCGGATGCATAGCTCATGCAGTGTTTTGATATTTTCATAAGTTATTTTGCAGACTGCAAAAACTAGTCTTGGAGATGCACTTTATCGCCATATAACATCAGACCAGTTCTCTCCAGAAGCCTTGTTGTCTTCGCTGGATGCATCATCTGAGCACAACATTCTAGACATAATGAACCGAGTAGAAGCCTCCATAGCCGTATGGAAACGAAAAATCACCAAGGACAACAAAAACTCTGGCATATCCTCATGGGGAGGTAGCACCAATGAGAAAAAGGAACTCTTCGGTGAAAGAGCTGAGTCTCTTCTGCTACTGCTGAAGCTGAGATTTCGTGGTCTTCCCCAGACAGCACTAGACATGAGTAAAATTCAGTACAATAAGGTGATCCTACCAGCACTTTTTAAAATTGTAATACAAATTCTCATTGCATATTCAAGGATCTAAAACATGGTGCTAATTTAAATCGCAACTATTTTTTTTGGATTTCAGTTGGAATCCACTTGTAATTGAAAAATGAGAACAGCAGCTGCTCTGATTTTTCCTTCTGATTATTAGAAACTGTTTTTAACAAACATTAGAAAAGTCATATTTTCTATCAATCAAAGAAAAACTTGCTGACTTGTCTCATCAATTAAAGAAAAACTTGCCTCCGTTCAATTTGTTTAATATGAATATTGTATGATATGCTGGTCATTGTACTGGTGGGAAATGTTGTTTGTTAGGACAGATTGTTCTTCTTCAAGAAAATCAATAGAATTCATGAATCTCTAAATTTCAATCATGAATAAAATCTTACTCAATATAATCTTCAGTAATGATCTCACATCAGGGTGAAAGCAGAGGAAATAGAAGTATAGGAACTGCTGACTTTTTTAGATTTCAGTAATTATTAGAAAGCAATTTGCTAAATAATCACAGGGAAGGGTTACCGAGTGGTTCAATGATGATAAATCTTAATATGATTGGGTATCATTCCTTGGGAGTTCCAATAAGAAAGTATTTCCATCTTCCAATAAGAAAGTATTTCCATCTTTTATTGCAAATCATAATTTCCCATGATTTCATATCGTCTTAGGTTATAGTATAGTCCCTTCCCAATCTAAGCACTCTTAAGTGGATAAATATGTTTTGATTTTGTTGGTAATTTATCCTTTCGGGCTAAGGGGATTAGAACCCCGGAATCTGCCTTTTGCAACAGCTTGAAGAAGGTGGATAAACCTGGTTATAAAGGCATGTTTTTGAGAATTGTGATAATATTTAAGTATAGACTTATCTGGTAAAGAAGAGATACATCATTGGCTTTGCAATTTTAGGAGTATTTTTTTCGTTTTGCATTCTAGTATTTGGCATCTTTTTTTTAAATGCGCACTGAAACATTGGTTTAATGGTTTGTAAATATACAGGATATTGGCCAATCGATATTAGAGAGCTACTCTCGTGTGCTAGAGAGCCTGGCTTACAACATACTATCTCGAATAGATGATGTATTGTATACAGACAAGCTAAACAAGCATGTTCCTTCATGTGGATCCTATGAGAGGAGCTTATCTTCCAGTTCCATCACCACCAATTCTGTGCCTGAAGACCCATCTTTCTATTGGAGCCCATCTCCAACTCCAGGTTATCATTTATCTCCACTTGGCAGTCCTAGGAAGCTTGAAGCTGACATGCAAATGGTTAATGCAGATCACGTCTCTTCAATTACTTCATCACCACCCACTACTATGACTCTTTCTGATCACATTGGATGGCAGATTGCTGACCCTACCACAGGATCCCATAAATCTAACAGGGAACTTCCTGATATTAAAACAAACAAGCGGGGTTTTACTCAAAGGTTAGAAGATCAGGGTTCCGTCCACAGTCCAGCTGCCCGTGATTAAGAAGACAATTTTGTAGACGTACTCAAACTTCATGTACAGATTAAACCAAATTCTTTTGTATTCAGTTCATCAATTATTGAATTGACATCAAGGAAAAATATCTGGTCCAGATCAAGACAGCAGAGATTTTACAGAAAAGCATCAATTTTCAGTGCGCCATGATTGGATTCCTTGTTTTTCTAAAGCAACAATGACTCTGTTTCTTGTGAAACAGAAACCAAATGCTTCAAATTTTCAAATTCATGGTGTGTGTGGATAGATGCCGACCATGATGAGAAGCATTACTTCTGGCTTCAAAATTATTTCTGTTCTTTAAATAGGTGATGCTTATTTTGTAAGCTCCAAAGTTAACATTGTTGTTTTTTTCTTAGATTTTTCCTAAAGAAAAACATTATAAACGAACCTTGAAAGTAATGCCAGATTTTAATAACGGCTTCAAGCTATCTCTTGTACTCCATCAGCAAGGATCTTCTTCACTCCCTGTACTTCCATGTCAATAAAAACGAATCAGGAAGATATACTTCTGTAGCCTGCTATAGTTTTTTGAAAGCAGTACATCTAATCCTCTTACTCGACGGCTTACTAAGTTTGTGTTATTGAAATTGCTAGGCAGTGGGTAGCTCCCATTGTTGGTATTAGAACTCAGTTGCTTAAATCAGAGTAGGGTAGTCTATTAAGTCTCGAACTTCATAGTAATTTTGTTGTCAATCTTTCTCGGTAGTCTCTTGTTATCCTAGAGGCATCTCTAGTCTCTACAGAAAAGATGATCCTCATGAAGAAATCATCGTAATTTTGTTATCAATTTTTCTTCGTAGTCTCTTGTTATCCTAGAGGCATCTCTTAGTCTCTACAGAAAAGATGATCCTCATGAAAACGTCATCGTAATTTTGTTATCAATCTTTCTTGGTAGTCTCTTGTTACTCTGGAGGCATCTAAACTGTCTACAATGAAGATGACCCTCATGGAGATATCATCTGTATGACAGCTGAGTGTAACTTGCTTGTATGTTTCGGTGGTTGATTGGCAAAATGTTGAACCCGTGACGCCCCTGCTCGTCGAAACACCCTTACAACCCACCTACTTTTCCATGCATGCATATATGTACATTTTGACTGTTTTATTTCGACAGCAATTGAAATTAAAACATCTAGACAAGCTAAGTCACAAGGTTTGACTTCATGTTTATGTTTGATGAGGATAAAACTGGATAAAGTTTGAGGAAAAATTTATCTAAGTTTGAACAATTTTTTTCTATTTTTGAAAAAAATACATAAATATGTTGGACAGAGTGGTGAGAGCTTTTTGTCTGCTACTTTCAGTGGTTACATGTATATATACGCACATTTGTAAAATAATACAAAATCATGTCAAAAACCAAAAAAATGGATAAAGTTTGAGTTCATGTTTGACAAGAGTAAAACTCAGCAAAATTTGAACTTATTCGATAAAATTCGGAGAACCTTGTAACATAGCCAACAAGTTAAGCCCTTCCCATATGACGGGTGATTTATAAACACATTTTTCTTTATAAACTGTGCTCCTATAAGAGCAATTGCTAGTCGAGCATGGTCCCATGCAAGGGGAAAGCTAAAAATTTTGAGCAGCTGAGGGAGAGAAAAATTAGGATATTTTAACATTAATAGGGTCCCATGATTTTTATTTTTCTGTGCAGAGATAAAATAGGAAGCTTTAGCACTAGCAAAAATAGGGTCCCATGAATCCGAAATAAACTTTTGGATGGAAATTTGAGAGGGAAGCTTAAACTAAATGCGAAGTGTCAAAAAAGCTCACTACAAATTTTAAGCAACAGATTTATCTTTGTGCCCCCAGCTGCTTTATGGTGCTGGAAATCCTCTCCCTAAGTTATAGCTGTTGAGAAATTTCAGGGACTTTGTTAGGTTTTGGCAGCAGCGATAATTTTTTTCTTGTATGGGACCATATTTCCCAAATAAATAGGTGCAGTAGCCCCCAACATGGGAGCATGCTCTTGGAAACTGAGTTGCCTCTGGCTGATTATAACATTGCCCCCTCATTAAATAAGTAATCATTAACAATTTTTGATATGTTCTTTGTCGGGTTGCCAGAAAGGGAATGTTTATCTCAAAATAAAAATGAAATCAGGCCACATGCGTTTATTCCATAATTGTGTCCAAGGATAGGGATTGAAGAGTGGGAGTGTGAAGAAGTATTTTGGTTTCTGAGATGAAAGACCAGAGGCCCCACACACGTTTGGGGAACATGCGGATACAGGCAACGCACTGTTTTGTGCAGCAGCAGCAGCAGCAGCAAATTATGATCTGTCATTTTTCATATATTTATGAGTTTTGTACAGTTGTGCTTTTGGATGCACCGTCACGATTTCAGGCTGTAATTGTGATTCACTTGCAATTTAACTTCTTTATTATTTCTAATAAACTGGCAAATTTGTTGAGCGGATTGTTTGAAAGTGATATGGAGAACTCGCGGATTCTCCGTTTGATCATAAACGCAAATCCGCGTTTTAAAAAATAACTATATGCCGTAGAAAGAGATTACACAGTTGACAACGGGTTTTAAGGTTGTCGAGTATACCACTCAAAAATCCAAAAAGAATCAATCCACGGAGAGGATCACGGGGTTTATCGCCCAGATCCATACTATTCGGAACCCCCGTTGTTGTTGTTCGTCTCGACTTTTCGTCATTGTCTTTTCAAATAAATTGCCAAAGCCACATCGAGGGAAGGCCACTTTATCTCCCACGTGTCTGAGGGGAAGGCCGTACTCCATGCTCATCCAAAAGTGGTGAACCTCTGCTAGGTAAGGGAGAGGGGTTACTAGTGGTGCACCCTAAATTAGGTGATAATGATTGAACATTGAGTATTTAATAATTGAAGTCTTAAATGTTATGATGCCATTGGCTACTCTACATTATTATTAGATCAAAATTAAATAACCACTAGGAAGTCCTATCACAACTATTAGGTGGTATTATGAAAACTATTGTGTATTGTGTAATCAAGACTCATGTCCACTATTGGACCATGATCACGTATTGGCCCTAATCCTCTAAGGGAGGAGAAGAAAAGAAGAATGTTTCCAAAAATGACATCGAGACACTTCTATGCTCTATTTACCATTTTCCTCATCAAAGAAATTTATATCGACACACAATCAAAGGACACCATGTTAGTCGCATGAGAGGCATTGCTCAATGGTCAATCAAAGTATGGAGGTGTTACCCTCCAAAGCCACCGTCTCTTCTTGAACTTATATATGTAGCATAATGTTGCACAAAATTCCACTTTGTATGGATAATCCTCATCTACTAGGAATATTTGTATTTCATCTCAATAATATTATGTATTTCTTGCTAACACTTTGTTGTAGCCACAAAAGATCACACCGTTGTTTTCATAACCACAAGATTTACAAGTATATTCCACAATGAACATAAGCCACAATTGTTTTAACCCTAATTAAAAATAAGTATGTTGATTTATCTTTAATTTGGATTATAACTTGAAACTAATGTACAATTATATTTTATAAATGAATGTTCTAACATTCATATCTAAAAGTAAATGTAAATGTTATAAAGACATGATATACAATTAAGTCATATGTCAAAGTACTATAAAGCACAACATGACAAGTTGACTTAGTTTTTCTAATGTTTCGTGGGGTGATATGGATATAGAATTGGGTCAAATAGGTTGTGTTGATTTTGAAATTGCTTCATCGTTGGAATTGAGCTCTACTGACCCTCTTAGACACTAGCATCACATTTAGAGATTAATGTATAACACTTCTATCCTTTTTGGCATTAGTATATAGCTATGTTTTAGAATTCTACTTTGATATGGGTTATTTTGTCTCTGTATGTAAGGTCTTCCTACACTTTCACCGACTTTAGAATATTCATACATACACCATAATGATCAAAACCCCAATTTCCTAAGTATATAATTAGATAACTAAAAAGAGTTTTGTGTATGGTTGAGTTGGATTGTCCTTGGTGGCCATCTCTCTTTGTTGATTTTAAATGAGAGGTTCAAAATCCATATAATTCTCTTAGTGCATGTGCAAGTGTGTATGCAATTTTAGATAGCTACCCCCTATGCTTGCCCTCGTGTCTCAACACCAATAGTGTGCTAACAAGGTATAACTTAGAGGTACCCTTCGTGCATGTCAGTATAGAGTGCTTGTAGATGTTTACACCCTAATTAAATCTAGATGTTATGTAAATGCACAAAAATAAGAAGGATGTAAGGGTTTGCAATAAGTAGATTATTATGATCTAATTAACTTCCAACACCAATTATACACAACCGAAAAATGCATTTAAACATGAAATGATTGACATGATTGATAAAGGATAAGTACTTTCTTAAATACACAAGAGGAGAGATAAACTTAGCTATTCAAGGCATGACACAAAAATCTAGATGTGCAAGATAGTGAAACATGAGGATACGTAACCATAGATTCTACAATGGAAGTTCTAGAATTGAAAACTTGTAAAAATGAGCCCCCTGTTTCATTTCTAGGAAACTAATATAAATTTCTAACTTGGAGGGCAGTTGATCTTGATTATTCATTCATTTTTGCACCTTGATGTCTCAAAATTATTCAAATCCACTTGTATGGATCATCTTCGAGGTTCCATGATTCAGAACATTCAAAAATTTGATCAAAATCACTCATTTTGAGTTGAAGACATAATGCCGACGTCCAAAATTGCACTTTCCTTAAGAGACTCGGGATGCCAAATTTAATCACAAAAATCAGGCCCCGTGGGATCTAATTTTTTTCTAAATGTTAGAATCGAAGGGATCTTAACCCTAGGAATTAGAGAACACCATAATTGGTCCACATGGACCAATGATGGTAAGGATCAGAAGGCTCGGGATCAAGGGCTCAATCACATGTCACACTTGGCAAAGGGGTCAGACTCTCGGAGAATGGAAATCTCAGTGAAGCGGAAGAGGTGGCTAAGGGATGGGTCTCGGGATCCCGAGATTTTTAAAGTTCCTCGATAAGGTATAAGTTGACCCCAAAACATTAAATACTTGGCATGGACCACCATCAGTCACTTCAAATCAAAAGAAACAAAGGTGATCCTGATAAGGCATAAGGAGCCCGAGACCCCTCTAAATCCGAGAGCCTAGAATCCTTGAGGACATTAAGAAGGCCCGAGAATCAATCAAAAGAGGACATCGACACAAGGAATGAGCGGGAGATTGGATCAAAAGAACCAATAGGAAGTTGACACGTAGCAAAAAGTGATCAAGAGGCTAAATTTGATGGCCTCATGGCCTTCATCTGCACCAAACGACATGGGGTTCTTTAAATTCTCACATCTTTTGACCAGGACCACCAAATCGTGCAAAATTAGTCTTCTTGGAAAGCCCTTAGAGAAAAGATTAGGATTAGAGTGGTTGTGGGTCCCTTCAAGTGTGTTTTATGATCAAATAATCAAGTTAAAGGGTCCACATCCGTTTTAAACCCAAGCTTAGTGACCACATTCTAAACCAATTTCAAATGCTCATATCTTTTTTATCCAAATACCCCGCTCACCTACGCGGTATCATTAGAAAGGTCTTGATTAGAGATTCAATTTGGGATCAGTTTTAGAGAGAATAATTGAGATATCAGAGAGATCTTAGTGACAGAGTTTGGAGGCATTTTTAGTTATTTTCTCAATCAAATAACGTCAAAATCGATCAAATTGTTAGAGTAGGTTGTTTACCTTAGCTCATGTTCACCTAGGTACTTTATTTACCTTCTATTTTATTTATCCTCACCCACCTATGTGTGAATATTTATTTTATCTTATTTAGATATTAGGAGGATATTATCTAGTTGTTAGCTATTAATTTAATATAAATTGGATTAAATCTAATTTCAGAGTAACTACTGTAACTAATGATATAAAATTGGTAATATATAGTAGATAGACAAGCAACAAACATGCAACGGTATTAAATATCAAGCGAGAGAGAGAGAGAGAGAGAGAGAGAGAGAGAGAGAGAGAGAGAGAGAGAGAGAGAGAGGATATGCTTTAGCTGATTTCACACAATTTGGAGATGATCTGGGTAGGTGAATAGCTGAAATAGATTGGAAGCAACGTCATCAAGGCTCACTAGAGGTTCTGAGACCCAAAAATGTGCAGGACATAAGCACTCACAGATGATAGGAGCGCCCAAGGACTAGTGACCGAATCTAGGTGTTAGTATCCACTCAAGTGCTCGCTTTTGTCCTTTTCTATGTAGGAGGAGCTTTGTTGTTGATCTCTGTTTATCACTCTAGATTATTTAATGTCGTTGTTTACCGAAACTTGAAAAAGAGATACCTAGCTGCACATGCCCACAAACCACATCAAATCTAAAAATAAAGATGCAGAATGTGGATTCGAATTGACCCCAATGGTCACCCGAAGAGTGAACTTAGTACTCAAGTGTTGCACTACATTTTAGACTCCATGTAGTTCTATGTGAATGTGTGTAATGATGCCCTAGGATGCCCTTGTGCAAGTTGCATAATGATAGCGGGCTAGATCTAGAATATAGAAAATGTATAGAATGTGTGAGATGGAATAGAATAGACTTCCCTCCTATGTTGTGTATGCAGAGTAATGCAACCCTTGTCCCTTGAGTGAATGTGCTAGATGGATGTTTGTAATACTCTTGTCCCTTTGATGCAAGCTTAGGTGATAATAGATAATGTTAGTGCTTGGCCCCTTATTTGAGAGATATAACTAAGTATATATATGATTCCCTTGTTTGAATTTCGTAATTGACAACTAGAAGGCCGACCCAAAAGTGTAAAAGATGCCCAAGAAGTAAAAGAGACCCAAAAGAGTGAGAAAAGGGGATAAAGGGTCAGAAGCACCTAGGAGGGACAAGAATAACACCGGGCGCTAGTGTTTGAGGCTAGAAAAGATAAATTAGTCAAATACCGACAAGGATGTAGGGTGTGTAAGATCAATAAAAGTATAAGAGAAAAACAAAAGGCCCAAAAGACATCAATCAATTACTAGTTTTCTTGCTTAGGAATCATGTATATATTAGTATGCTCTAGGACCTAGAAATGTACCAAAGTGCATAGATTTTGTGTCTACATTTTCCCCACTTTATGTTGTTGAGTGAATACTCAATAGCATAAAGTAGATAGAAGATGCATACCTTATGATCTGTAGAGAAGAGTGTAGCCATATAGCATGCCGAGTGGACAAGTGAAGCATGAAGTGATTGCAATGTGAATTGTGGAGACTAGGAAAGGGAAGTAGACCCTAGGGGTGAAGTGTATGTGTAGTAGCGTGTTTGTTGAATCTTGTGTTTGTTGATGTGAGTTGCTTCTTGTTGCGTATTAAGGACAAACATGCAAAAGAAGAGCGAGAAAGTAGTCAAAGTTCCATATATGAAAAATTATAGTAATGCATGTATAAGTAAGTAAAGAGCGTAGAAGTGTGTAAAGTGTAAAATTGTCCTGATTTCCTTAGATTTGTTGGTTTTGAATGCCGATGGTGAGTTTTTTGGGCGATCTCATGCCGAGAGTGAGTTTTTGGGTTATCTCATGCTAAGAGTGAGTTTTTGGGTGATCTCATGCTAAGAGTGAGTTTTTTGGCGATCTCACGCCAAGAGTGTTTTTTGGGAAATCTCACGCTAAGAGAAGAGTGTTGGGGAGAGAGGTCTAGATTTTCTCTCCTTCCATGATGCTTCTCGAATAAGCACCATTGTAGATGGTATGTCCCTGATTTGTTCCTTTTGTTCGATTTGTTTCAATTGTTCTATAACTAAAATGTGACTAATAGAATGAATTATGTAACGGAGGTAAGTGTTACTAGAGAATTGATATGAAAACTGATGTAGAATATTCCAGAGTGAGAAAATGATTATTTTCCCTAGGACACAAGTGCTCAAGGGGGACAAAAGCACCCATCGATATTATCTAGGTCCTGGGCTCTAGTGTGTGTACTATGTGTTTTGGACCCAAGTCTAATTTCGGGGCCAATATATATGTGTTTCTATGTGCCATTTATGTATTGTGTTGTGTCGTATCAAGCTCTAAGCTACTATAGGGGTGATTTGTTCACCGAATAGATGCCTCCTTATTTGGGGTGCATGTGATGACTATAAGAGATTGTGTTCTAAATGAGAGGATGGAAGTTGATATGCATATGTGAAAGTGGATACCTACGGGGGTAGGGGATGTGCATGGTAGAAACCAAGGCACACACAAACAAAGTAGGTTACTAACAATAGTTAGTAAAAATAATCTACCATGCAATAGAGGACAATGTAACGAGCAACTAGGAAGACAAGATGGACCATGAAAAGCGGGTTTCAAACATGGGACATCACTCATAATGTCATAAGATAACCACATAAAAATGTCCAAAATCAATAATCAAAAAAGTCAAAGTCATAGGGCATAACCCACCCAAAAGAATAACAATAAGAAGTGATAGATAGCCATGGTTGTATTGATCCTATAAGACAAATACTACACATGAAGAACCCGTTAGAATGTTAGAGAGATAAATAGTATGTCAAAGCATGTATAGATCAAAAAAGTAAAGTGATATAATGATAAATAGTAAATAATGTGACAATAGAACCTGTGATGTGTGAAGTATGATAGTAGAAAAATTAGATGCCCTAGGAGCCTCGGTGGGATTGGTAAAGAGACGTGTCAAGAATCATGCATCGTGTAGGAAATATGAAGATTCCTACATTCACCTCAAGATACCAAGTGAATGCGCATGTGTATATAGAAAAGATAATGCCATACTAAGAATCAGGCTAGCATAGTAAGAAAAGTGCAACATGTAAGTAGTATATGCTAACAAGAGTAAATGAAACCAAGATATGCAAATGTGGTGCAAGTGTGATGGTGTGATATGCAAGGTGTGAAGATGATAGGAGTAGTGTTACCCCCAGGGGATGTGTATGTGATGATGTTCATTTATAAATGCTCCCCCAACAAGTCAAGAATGAACCATATAACAAGAGTGTGTCATCGGAAGTGAAGGTGTTGTGTGAGAGTAGATGCTAGAAACTATGTATCGTGAAGCACAAAGCATGAAGTGTGTATGATGTGAGGTTTATTTAAGAATTGGACCCTCAACAGTCGAGTGTGAACCATAGCACTAGAGTACATCATCGGGTAATGATGGTACAATGTGTTTACCAAAGGTATAGGAGTGCTAAGAACTATTAGACATGAAGCACATAACGTGAAGTGTAGTACTAGAGACAATTGATAGTGATGGAAGGGGGGAGAAAGTGCGATGCCTCCCAAGTGTGTGATGGGTGAAGAATCAAGTAAACTCATCAAGGAGATCATCAATGTCAAGGTCGTAACCAATAGGATTTGGATTGGAGACATAGTAGGCGATAGTGTGAGGATGATCAGAGAAAGATCCAGTGCAACGTAAATTATACATTCCCATAGTGTATTCTTCATCAAGTAAAAGGAGGTTGTGGAAAATCATGTGCATACAACGGGTTAGGTTTATGATATAGACAAGGAAATAATCATTGCAAATGGTGATGTGGCCAAAAGGCATGGGAAAGGTAATATTAGTATGGTTGGGGTCAAGAGTTCCACCAATATAGTCGATCCAAGATTATCTGAGGGTGAGTGGAGAGGAATGGGGTGTACGTGAAATAAAAAAACTAAAAAATGGAAGACATAGAGGCCATAAGCAACAATAATGAGAACATATCCATGATACAAGTGGGGGAGTGAGATGGAGGGAGGAGATCATCGAATGTGAATCCTAATGTGTCAAGCCTTCATGTGTGCAAACAGTGTCAGGGAAAGCAAGTGATCAAATGGAATATGAGGCCAATAAGAGTCACATATGAATAAAAGGTAGATGCAAATGGATCAAGGTGGAGTAGATGTAGCCAAAAGAGAAGGCATGAGATATAATGCATGTATAATATCCTAGAAATGGATCATGGCTATAGTAGAGGGGGAGGTTGCTTAAATTGATATTCACTTGAGCCAATAGAAACAAAAGTGTCTTGGAATTAGGATTCATCTATTTCAAGAGGAGTAAATTTGAGATTGCATAATTTTTCATCGGTAAGCTTGATGACATCGACTTCATCATTAGAATCATCAGTATTGGAATTATCTTATTGGATAGAATTATCAATAATATTAAGAGGAGCAAAAATAGATGTAGGGTTGGGAGGAGTAGTGATAGGTGGGGTAGTGGTAGTGCTAGAGGGAGATGAGGTGGGTGATATAAGATCGGTGGTATGCATAGGGATGGAAGGGAGGGGTGTGGAGGTAGAAGAAGTAGTGGGAGCACTAGATTGACCAAAATTGTATGTACTGATACTATGGTATGGAATAGGATGCAACGGAGGTATAGGCATGGTAGTGACTGGATCTATGTGACAAAACTTGAATGGGTCGGGATCAACAAAAATAGTATGCTCATATCCATCATGTAAAAATTTAACACACCGATGAACCATAGAAGGAACAACATGCATGACATGAATCCATGGTCTACCAAGTAAGAAATTGAACTAAAATGATGTGTCAATGATATAGAACAAGTGGGAAGGGTTTTAGGTCCAATTTGTAAAGGTAAGGTGATGGTGTTGATGCATGTGCGAGTAGTGGAATCATAGCCACAAACAAGGGTAGAGGATTTAGTGATCAAACTATCAGGAATTTGCAATTGCATGTGAGTAGTGAAAGAGAACATAGATTTATAATGGAGCCATTACAAATTAATGCACACTTGATATAGATGGAACTGATAATAGTGGTGATAAGCAAAGGCACAAGAAGATTGCCAATGATAGTAGGTGGGATATCCTCATCACTGAAGGATATAACATGTGGTAGGTTTTTGAGAGATTGAATAAGATGGGTGAAGGAAACAAGTGAATTATCACTTTCGATATGGATGGAGCATAGGGAAGATTCTAATGTATGATGAAAATTTGGTGCATTGTGTAAAAGATCATAAAGAGAGATTTTGGTAGGTGTATTCTTTAGTTGCTCAATGATATCATAAACTTTGGAGGTGGTGGTAGGAATTGTAGAGGTAATAGGTGGTGGGATAGAGACAAGTGGAGCTATAGGTGGCCGGTTGTGGTGAGTGGTATGACCATATTAATGGTTGGATTAAGCATTGGAGTATTGAAGCGGGGAGGATGTTGGGTACGTAATTATATAAAATAAGTAATAGTGGTAATTGTGCCGAAACTCAGGTTGGTTCATAGGATGGATAGGAATATTGGTCCATAAATTTAGAAGGAGATAGAATCTGATGGATGTTCAGAAGGTAGGGTTGAGCGGGGGGTTCACTAAATGATTTAATATAAATTAGATTAAATCTAATTTTAGAGTAACTACTGTAACTAATGATATACAACTAGTAATATACAATAAATTGTTAAGAAACAAACATACAATGATAGGAAACCCTAATCAAGAGAGAGAGAGAGGAGATGACTTAGTTTATTTTGCACAACTGGAGACGATCTGGGTAGGTGAATAGTTGAAACAAACTAGAAGCAACATCATCAAGGCTCACTAGAGGTTCTGAGACCCAAAATGTGCAGGACATAAGCACCCATGGGAGGACACGAGCGCTCGAGCATTAGTGACTGAATCTAGGTGCTAGTGTCCTCAGGTACTCAGGTACTATCCTTTTCTATGTGTGAGGATCTTCATTGTTAATATTTTTTTGTCACTTTATAATTTTTCCAATGTTGTTGTTTTCGCACCTATAACTTGAAAATAAAGATACCTAGCTACACATGCCCACAAACCACATCAAACATAAAAAAATATGGATTCATACGATTCGACCGGTGGTCACTCGAAGAGTGAAATTAGTACCAAGTGCTTGCACTACATTTCAAACTCCATGTATTTCTATGTGAGTGTGTGTAATGATGCCCTATGATGCCCTTGTGTAAGTTGTATAATGATATGAGACTAGATCTATAATATAACAAATGTGTAGAATGCATGAGATAGAATAGAATAGACTTCCACTCCTATGTTGTGTATGTAGAGTAATACATCCCTTGTCCCTTGAGTGAATGTGTTAGATGGATGATTTGTAAAGCTCTTGTGCCTTTGGATGCAAGCTTAGGTGATAGTAGATAATGCTAGTGTTTTGCCACTTATTTGAGATCTATAACTAAGTACATATATATATGATTCCCTTGTTTGAATTTTGTAATTGAAAATAGAAGGGCGACCCAAAAGTGTAAAATATGCCTAAGAAGTAAAAGAGACCCAAAAGAGTGAGAAAATTGGAGAAAGGGTCAAGAAGCACCTAGGAGGGACAAGAGTGTCTAAGCGCTAGTGTTCGAGGCCATAAAATATAAATCAGTCAAATATCGACAAGGATGTAGGGTGTGTAAGGTCAATAAAATTATAAGAGACAAAGAAAAAGGCCCAAAATACATTATCAATTACTAGTTTTATTGCTTAGGAATCATGTATATATTAGTATGCTCTAGGACCTAGAAATGTACCCAAGTGCATAGATTTTGTGTTTACATCTTTCCTTAATCTATGGTATTGAGTAGTTCTTTCTTATCTAGTTATTTCCTTGATTTATGGATTGATCTATGGCCTTGACTAGTTATTATACTGATCTTCCTTGCCTATATAATCAAGGCCCCTTCTCATTGTATTGCATATAGTTCCATGAGATATAATATATGATATCAATGCTCTTTGTTTACAAAGATTTTTATAAATTTATTTTGTTGAATAGGTTTCATCTTTTTGAATGTGATGATATATTAGCATTTGAGATATTTGTGGCTTGGAACAATCTAGTTATTGTTCATTTTATGGTATCATAGCTATAGAAGTTGTAGACATCCATTTGTAAGTTTTTGCAAACAAGGGTCTTTTTGTTTTCATATATTTGGAATTTATTAGTATGTTTTTGCAACATGCATTTTTATGCAAAAAGCAGTGTGCCATTGGATTCCAAAGGTGGAGAAATCCAAAGATCGACTACAAACTCGTGCATAGAAAAAGGCAGGTGGTTTGATCAGATTTATAGATATGTACTGCATAGGGATTTGTATAGACACACACAAAAGGTTTCATAATCGTGAAAGGTGGAATGAGGAAATAGTGTCTGGTTTTTTTGGGTTTTTACAATTTGTACTTTTCTTTTTCTTCATGTTTACTGAGTTCTTGGTTTGCGAGGATCTAGCGATTTCTAGATCGGACGACTTTGGCGTGCCCGAGGTTTTCTGTGTTTGGACGATACATATTTGGATGTCTAATGAAGGAATGGAGGTTTTTATTTTGGGCATGGAAAGTCATTTTTTCACAGTCTAGAATTGGGAAGCGTTTCTAGAAAAGGTAATTCTATTTGATTTTTTTGGGATTATGCATCTCACCCCAAAATAATAAAAGTGTGAAAAAAGTTGTGACGGAAGGGCCCATAAAAATCCTCAGCCCTTAGTCATATGGTATGGTCATATGAGGGCTTCAAGGTTGAGACTATTTATTTTGAGAAATGAATTGAAATTCCAAAGTATTTTTGGTAAACCACACTAAAATTATAAAGTGCCAAATTAGGGGGCCTCTTGCATTCTTTTTGGTGTTTTTGAGGATGACATCTTTATATTATTTTGCATTAGATAAAATTGAGCCATTAACAAAACATAATTACCACACATGGAGATCAATAATGGAAACAAACATTAAATGCAAAGTATTATGGGCTTTAACTTCTACATGATGCCAATCTTCACTAGAGAATATGAGAAATTTCAGTACTAATGCAAATTTAAGGAGTGTATGGGTTTGATAAGAACTCATTTAAGTGATGTTCTTTTGTTTAATTTAGAAGGATCTCGTGAATTTACTTTCAAAATATGGGAGAAATTGGAGGGATTATTCCGTAAGGTGGATTGCATGAGATTCATGTAACTTGAAATTGAGATCACTTCTCTTACTCCCGACAAGTTTTCATCAATTACATACTATATTACTATGTTCAAACACTTGTTGACACAATGAAGGGGAGTAAAAGAGATAAGAAATATGAAGAGTGTGTTTACCTAATTCTATCTAAGTTGAGAGGTCCATTCCAAATATTTGCTTCTACCTTTTTCTCTAGCATGGATGCATTAGGTGACACATTCCAAATGCCTACCTTAGAAATATTTTGTGAAATACTTACTAGGGAAGAATCCAAATTTTCTAAGCTTGAGTCTTCCACCTCTCAAAAGGCATTAATAACATCTAATCCTAAGGGCAAGGGAAAACCAAAAGGTAAATCCAAGTTCACCCCTTCTCCATCTCAAAGTTCTCCTAAACCCAAAGAAAATAACTCTAAACCCAAGGAGTCTTCTAAATCAAAGAATAAGTCTAGCCTTTCATGTTATTTTTTTGGGGTATTGATTATTTAGAAACTAGGTGTTGGAAGTGAATGCAAGCCTTAGAGGATGTAGTAAAAAAACACAAGATATCTATCTCCACTTCACCTCCTTTTAATGAGCATGACAAAGCACTTAATGTTGTTGAGAGATCTCAGTCAACAATTATAGATAGTTGGGTTATATATTTTGGTGCTTCTCATCACATGAATTCTTCCAATGAGTCCTATGTATCTCTAGGTTTGAGTTCTAATTCCAAAATTGAGGTTGGAGATTCTTCCTTTCTTTCTAATAAGGGAAAAGGTGATATACAACTTGGTTGTGTAAGCATCCATGATGCACTTTATGTTCCTAACATCACTATAAATTTACTTTATGTATATCAAATTTTTCATTCAGTCAAGGAAAGACTGAATTTTACACCATAAGGAGCCTTAGTACGAACCTTTTTGGAGCCTTATTCACTTGTTTCTTAGGGTATTGTCAATCATAATTATAGACTATATCATTTTGATGCTTTCAAAGACACTTCCTCAATAGGGATAGACTTGGTTTCTCATGCATATTCAATGAGTAAGCTTTGGCATGAAATATTTTGACATCTCAATTATAGATATTTGAAGGAATTAAACACTCATGGTATGGTTGATAGTCATCCTATAGTTTTTTTCTTTAGGTATTTTCCTTGGCTATGCATTAGAGAAGCAACACCAAGATCCATTTCCTAAGGGTATGTCCAAGAGAGATTCTTCAACACCTGAGCTTGTGCATAGTGACTTAATATTTTTTCCTACCCCATCTTTTAATGGAGCTAAGTGTGCACTTACATTTATTGATAATTTATCGAGGTTTACTTGGGTTTAGTTTCTCAAGTAAAAAAGTGATATTTTTTTACACTTCAAATTCTTTAAGGCTTTAGTCTATAAACATTTTTATAGTTGCATAAAGAACCTTCACACTAATAATGGGGGCTTACTCCAGCAAAGATTTTTCTAATTTTTGGAAACTCATGGAATTATGCATGATCATTCCATTCCTCATACTCCACAAACAATGGCTTAGCAGAAAGGAAGAAAAAAACTTTGAAGGAAATAGATAATTGCACGATACATTCTAGATATTTACCTCCTATATAATGGGCAAAAGCAATTAATTGTGCTAACTACATTCATAATCACACACCACATAAAGTAATTGAGAATTTGACTCCTGAGGATGTTTGGTCCAAAACTAATCCTGATGTATCATTTTTTGAGTCTTTGGGAGCCATGCTTGGGCCTTCATGCCAAATAAGAATAGGAAATCCTTATATAAGAAGAGAGAACCCTTTATATTTGTATGTTATTGTGAGGACAAGAGATCTTATTGACTTTTGGATTCTTATACTCATGAGGTTATTTTTGAACACATGTTCAATTTGATGAGCGTTTGTCTCCTCACAATCTTCATCTTCTTCCATGCCTACTTCTTCTTTTTTATCTCACCTTGAGGGTCCCTTCTTTGATGAGGTAATTGAGGAGGTTATGGATGATGACGAGGATCCTATTCTCACTAATGTTGTCACTATGCCTAAGTGGGCTCATACTACTGAGCTTTCTAAGGCAACACCTTTAATAAAATATCTTCCACCCATTAGGCATCATCATGAACATTCTACAGGTTTTGGAATTTTGTGTAGGTAGTTCCTGGGGATCCACATTATTTTTCATTAGCTCATGGGATACAAGAGTGGGATGGTATAATGACATATGAGTATTATTCTTTGATGAAGAATAATACTTGGGATTTTGCCTCTCTTTGTAAGGGAAGAAATAAAGCTAGGTGTAAGTGGGTATCTGGACCAAATACACATCTAATGGGTCCATTGACAAGTATAAGGCATGTTTTGTTGTAAAGGGTTTCCACAAGTTGAAGGTATTGATTAATCGAGACTTTTGCACCCGTTGCCAAGATGGATTTAGTACTCCTTGTACTTGTTATTCTTACATCACAGGGGTAGCCAATATACCATATGGACATGAAGCATGCCTTTCTACATGGATATTTATAGGAGAAAATCTACATAGAGCAACATGGTGGGTTTTTTCACAACTATTATGTTGTTTTTAGAATCAAGGTCTCTTTACGGTCTCAAATAGGCCCTTTAAGCATGGTATGAGAAGATGGATTCTTTTCTTCTATCTACTTTGGTTTTATTTTGTCACTCGATCCTATAGTATATGTCCAACATGTATGTGATAATATTATTATACTTGTCTTGTATCATTATGATATGATAATTACTTGGTAGCTCTTCTTCCCACATTTATACTATTCAATGGGATCTTTCCATACAATTTGACATGATGAGATATTGGGTTATTACATTATTTCCTTGGTTTGTATATTTCTCAAAAAAATTCAGCGATTCATTGAGTCAACAAATTACACCCATGATATTATTAAACATTTTGATATGGTTGATTGCAAGCCAAGTCCATCTCCTTCTTAGTCCTGGGGTCATTCTTACTTCTATCTGTACCATTCCTTTTTGTGATCCTACCTTGTATAAGTAGTTGGTTCAAAGTCGATGTGTTTGACCCATACTCGCCATGATATTTCATTTGCGGCAGAGATTGTATCTCAGTTTATAAATTATCCTCACAACAACCACTAGAAATCTACTAAAAGGATTTTGCAATATTTGCAGGACACTTCACACGTTGGACTAACCTACACCAAAGGTTTTACTCATTTACTTGGATATACTTGATTAAGATTGGGCGGTTCTATTGATGACATGTGTTCTAATTCTTACTATTTTTTTGTCATGGTTCTTCTCTAGTTGCTTGGGTGTGTAAGAAGCAACATGATATTGCACTTTCATCTACAAAGACATAGTACAAGGAAAAAATTATGACAAATAAACACCTTCTTTGGATTTGACAATTATTGATGGAGTTTGTATTCCCCAAGATTCACCGATTGTACTTTGGTGTAAAAACCAAAGTACAATTCACATTTCCCAAAACCCTTTTGAGAACTATTGGACCAATTATATTGAGGTTCACATGCACTTTATTCATCAACACATTTAAGATGGAGTTCTTTTCTTGAAGTACATTCCAAATCAACAAGAGGTTTGACATCTTTACGAAGCCTTTTGCATCACTTCACTATATTGAGTTACATGGCATGCTTGGGGTTTCAGAATTTTTCGTTGAGGGATGTTCGTGAGGACATATTCCTTCTTATTTCTATTTCTTCTAGCAGGATTTTCTTTCCTACTTTTGGTTCAATATTTCTTCATGGATATATTTTACATGAGTACCTGATCATGCCTTGTTTTTGAGACTCATATTGTGGATATGCCACTTTTATTTTGGGCCCCTATCTTTACTTGAGGGGTGTTAGATTATGTCATTTAAATTAGCTCATGTTCACCTAGGTAATTTATTTCCTTATATTTTATTTATCCTCACCCACTTATGTGTGGATATTTATTTTATCTTATTTAGATATTAGGAGGATATTATCTAGTTGTTAGGTATAGTTCTTTCATTGATCTATGGTCTTGACTAGTTCTTTCTTGTCTAGTTATTTCCTTGATTTATGGCTTGATCTATGGCCTTGAATAGTTCTTAGATTGATCTTCCTTTCCTATATAAGAAAGGCCCCTTCTCATTGTACTACATAGAGTTCCATGAGATATAATATATGATATTGCTGTTTTTTTGCAAAGATTTTTGTAAGGTTATTCTATCAATTTTTTTCAGCTTATAGAATGTGATGATCTATAATCATATGAGATCTTTGTGGCTTGTAATTATTTGGTTATCGTTCCTTTAACAAATCACTCCCTAACAACCAACATTATATTGTTTTGAGAAACAACAACATGATTTGATATAATTTTAGATTATCCCTGACAAGTTATGGTACCCATACTTGGTCTACACATATTACTTGTGATTCCTCCTTTGGTGGTTGAGAAGTGGGTGATCTTATCAATTTCTAGATATCTTATGACCCTTTATCTTCTCCTATTTCACTATATAATGAAATTGATTTCACCCTTTTCAATTTAATAATGTTTTATTTAACATGCATAAAAAAGAATGAATAATGTTATAAGTGATTATTTTGATTTAATAAATTTTTAACATTAATTGCACAAATTAGAATAACACTTTTCAAAATGTTGAGTGACCTAAAAATGTCGAAACATAAGAGAGAGAGTAAAATTAGTTGATTTTGTGTGGCACTAAAGGATTCTCAGGTGATATGAGTATAGGAACATGTAGATATGGAACTGGAAATGCTTTGTCTTTGAAATTGTGATATGATACTGAGCCTATCCAAAACCATACAACTCATTCGATAGCATGAATACGGTCTTAAACCTTATGTACGGTCTTGTAATTTCTTGAAATATGGGTTTGGAACTTCCCGAGTTCTTTTCTTTCCTAGGAATGCATGTTATTTTTTTTCGTCTTCTTTTCTCACCTTCAAAATGACTCTATAAAACTCTTCCCAAACCCTCGAACCCTTATAGTGCAAGAAGGAGTTCCTTCTTTTTTTTTTGGGTTTTGGGCACCTCTGTGCACCTCCAACATCACCACTACTCCAAAGAGGACTTAAACTACATGTCATTATCCTAGCATGTGATATCTACCGTAGTGCAATAAGAATTTGACAACAATACTTTGACAATGCCTTGCTTGAGCTTCACACTTGCTCAAATAATTGGGAAGGTTAATTTTACTTGCTTGTATGATGAAAGTGAAGACTCTTAGACCTAAAAAGAAACTTTAGACCAGTGGAGGGTGTTTACCTAATGATTATGCATGAATTATTTATCCGTTTAGGAAGCTTTGAGTTCCTTTAGTGTTATCTTGTGCATGATGAGTTCGTAAAGTTCCAGGTCCTTAAATGAGGTATGATTTACTTGATTATATATGATTTTGAAGGGTGTTATGACATGAAATGATGACCAAAGGGGTGTTTTTTGTATGAAGGTGATAGAATTGAAATAATTAATGTGTAACATGTCGGTCCAAAATACGATTGGGTTGGTATATATATTTTCACAACCCGAATGCAAATGAAAGTTTGAGATAGGAGAGAAAGAACACATTTTGAATTTATGGGCCTAAGCATGAATGTTTCTAGATGTATTTTATGCAATTAATTTTTAGAAACAAGTGATAAAGAGATGTGAAAAGATAATTAATTACATGAAGTGCTATCAAGGTGTGTTAAACAGAGTGAGGAGAGTGTATTTGTCTATACAAGTGTGTAATGTCAATATTAGTAGTGTCAAAGGATAAATTTCCAAATTTGAGTGTCTACAATAATTTAGATTTTATTATAAAGGATCCTCTCTCGAATGTAAAGTTACCATGCCCAAATGGTGGTTGAACATTCGAGTTGCAGACCTTTGATATGGACTTGTGTAATGCACTCAGTGCCTTCTAAATGGCTGAAAATGGACTGTGTATATTCAAGGACAATAATATGATGTTTATTGTGGCTCTCTTTTTCCCTTTGGCTCATATTCTTGTCTCCTTACTTCTCTATTTTTCCATTTCATGTTGTGTGTGAGTTATATTTGCATGGTTTTAATTCACTATGTCAATCATGCAGGGAATCAAGTTTGATGAAGTGCAGAGTTGAACTGTGGCTTGTTTCTACCCTCTTGGCCTTGTATTTATCTCCTTGTTTCCATCTCAGGGAGAATGGTCCACTTTCTATTTTGGTGAAATCAATGCCCCTTTCAATTCAATTCATGTTTCTCCCTCATCCCTTTTCTCCTACAATCAGTAGCTTAGTTAGGAGTAGTGTTAGCATTAGAGTAGTTAGTGAAGGAATCCAAACTTGTTTAGAAGTCTGTCCTAAGGAGCCAATGTTCCATACCTTGAGGATAGTCCCATATTTCAATGAGGTGTTGAGCTTGGCCTCAGCAAGGGGTGTAGTCTCAGGTGACATTTTTTTGACATGCCGGTGGGACATCTTGAGTCATTTGCAACTCATTTCACTAAGATTGGTGTGTGTCTTAGTTGTATCTATCCTTTGGAGGAATCATATCAAACACATAATGACTCTATTGGTTCAAATCTACCCATTTTCTTAGTTTACATACTACTTACTCCATCTTTCATTCAGATATGATAATTTAACTCTTTCATGGCTCTTTAAAGAGCTTACATAATCCCTCATTTCAAATCTAGCCCCCTCCATTTCTAGGAGTGGGATGAAATCCCCAAATCCATGCCTCTTTCATGAAAATGGTGATATAAGTCCTATTGATCACTTTCAATATATATCCAATCTTTGTGACATACATAATATCATAAAAGAAATTTTTTTCTTCAAACTTCTTATCTCTTCATTTAGAGGTAAAGTGAATATTAGTACGTAAGTTTTTTTACTCTTTCTATCTCAACATGGGATTAGGTGGGAGAGGAACTAGATAGCCATTTTAAGGAGAATGTCGATATTATATATCTCATGGAACACCTCAACACTATAAAGAGAGTCTCAATGGATCTTGTTTCACATTTTAACCTCAAATTCACAAGGAGTTGGAGAATAATCCCTCAATAATTTAGACCCCAATCAGGTATGGAATTATTGTACTATTTGAGAGCCTTTGATTATGATATTTTTGTCATGATTCAGTCCTTTGGTGGAAACACTCTTCCTTGGGAATTTTATATTTCAATCTAAACTGAGACAATTTAATTAGGGATGGAAAGATAAAATCCATTCCCATCAGCTTTCTATTCTTCCCTCACTTTTTGAATTACCTTCAAATACTCATACAATTGTTGAGTATCTAAATGTTCAAATTCAAATCCAAGAAGCCCCTATGGTTCCTAATCCTCCAATTTGTATCCTAAAATCTCATCATATCCTAAATATATCCCCTATATTTTTCAAATTTCCATCCTGTCTCCACCTATATGTCATTATCCATACCTCCAAATTATTGTCATGAAGCTTTGAGGAATTGTGGTATTTTAAGGGTTGTACTCATTCTCTAACCAAAATTTAAAATAGCTTAGTTACCTTCTAGGGTTGGTGGGTGGTGAAGTTTCTAATTTTTATAATGATGGGGATAAATTACAGACTTTGCAACAATCCAAATAATTTTGATGCTAACCCATGCAGTTGTCTTAGAGGATCAACACTAACAAGATAAAATTAGACAAGATTTCTTAATTTTATTTAGTTTTAGAGTGAGGTGCACATTATGGAGGATCATTTGGATATTTAAGGGGGAAAGCAATGAGTTTGATCTCATACTAACTCAGTATTAATTTCTATCAATGAATAAACCCTTATAAATGTTTCATGCCCAGTTCTAATAGCTTCCATGAGAGAAAAAAATGGCATCAAGATTTCAAAATGACATTATTCCAATTCATATGGTGAGATCACACATTTTTCATTCTAAGGGGTGTCCCCCATGGGAAGAGATTATGTAGATTAAGAGTTTAAAGACCAGATTGAGCTTAAGGAGGAGGAATTGTTTCTCAACACTTGTGTTGATTAGAATAAAGATGAGAATGAGGAAGAAGGTAAGAAATATGTTTTAATTGAATCCAATGATCATCATTATTTAACATGTTTAGATATTTCTACCCTTATGTAAGAATGTAGTCTCGAGTCACCAAGGTCATATCCATACACTAGAATTGATTAAATAGATAATCATGAGGATGGGAAATATGAATTTAGTTTCATCAATGTAGAGCCAATTGTTAAAATAGAGGTGCGTTTTGAGAAGAAAGAAGAGGAAGAGAAGTTAAAATAAATTATAAACACACTCCATCACGAGAAGAATGAAGATGTCATATTTTTGATAATTTTGAAAGATAAAATTTGAAAAGAGGATGTCCCATAAAATATCTAAGTGTTCCAGATCTCTAAGATGAGTTACCACTAGTCATGTTTATTTCAGGCATGAGATAAAGTTTCAAAGCTTCAAAATATAGCCTAGAAAACTTCACTAACATAATGATGATCAAATATAGATGTTTTAATCCAATTTGGATGATATTTAAAACTAGAGTGGTCTACTAGTTGTGTTTTCTCCATCATGATCACCCTTGTTTGAAGAAAAGTTTATTTCATGGTCTCTTTTCATACAAAATGGAAGATATTTTTCCTAGCCAACCTCTAGCTTTGTTTGAGTTGGTTTTGTACATGACTAGAGTAGGAGTAGTGTAGTTTGTTTTTAGTAAAATAAGTATTCATTTGCAATATGAATGTTTTCATTTGAATTAATTATGATTTTCTCCTTCATACATAGTTTTTGTGATCTTCTTTTCAGTTCGTGCATAGTCATATTAGCGGACATCTAAGCAAATGTGAGTGGCCAGTTTGATTTTAATCGAATAAAGTCTCAAAGGATTTCCACTGTATCTAGAGCTTAAAAATGATAACTCAGAATTTTGGGGTAGTTTTTCAGTTTGATTAAGGTTTTTACAAATTTAAAGATATGATTTAAAGCAAGTGTAAGTTTGAAAATTAAACGCAAAAAAGTTCAATAGAGTAGAATGATTTGGGGTGCATTTCAATCTTTCAAGATCAACTTTCAAGTTGTATGTTGAATTCATGCCCAATGGACATAAAGTCTCTTGATCAATTTGTCTAGTAGGTAGATGACCCTTGTGAGTCACCAAAATGTTGTAAAAAACAACCTCTACTTCATTGCTAAACAACTGATATAAAATTATAACTTGGAGGGAAATTTATCTTGATCATTCATTCTTTTTTGAAAGTTTATGTTTCAAAACTTGTTCACCAGCTATGGGGTTCCACAATTTAAAACGTTCAAAAATTTGATCAAAATCACTTATTTTGGGATGAAAACGGTATGGTGACATCCAAAATGAAACTTTATTCAAGATAATAGGATGCCACATTTAATCAAACAAATATCGAGCTCCTATGGGATCCAAAACTTTGGCTAAATGTTATAATTAAAGGGTATTGACCCGAAAATAAAATAAAACTATCATTGGTCCACTTGGATCAATGATGGTAAGGATCATAAGGCTTAATATCAAGGGATCAATCATAGGTCATAGTTGGTAAGGGGGTCGAATTTTGAAGATCATAAATATCAAAAAAGTGGTGGAAGTGGTTAAGGGATGGGTCTCAAGACCATGATATCCCGTGTTCCCAAGATTTTTAAAGTTCCCTAATAAGGTATAAGGTGACCCAAAAATATAGAGGAACCATGATTGGTCCTCATGGACCAATCACGGGTTGCTTCAAATTAAAAACAAAAAGGTGACCTTGATAAGGCATAAGGATCTCGATACTCCCATGAATTTGAGATCCTGGTATCCCTAAGGAAATTAAGGAGGCTTGAGATCCAATGAAAATAGGATACATGACACAAGATATGAGTGAGAGGTTGGATAAAAAGTACTAATGGGAAGTTGACACATAGAAAAAAGTGATCGAGAGGCTAAATTTAACATCACATTGGTCGTCATATGTGCCAAACGACATGGGGATCTTTAAATGCTCACATATTTTTATCACAACCACCAAATCATGTAAAATTGTTCTTTTTGGAGCTATTATGATCCTTTCTCTTTTTCTTCTTTCTATGTATAATGCAAATCATATTTCATTATAATGGATCCTCTCCCGAATGTAAAGTTACTATGCCAAATTGGTGGCTGAACATTCTGATTTGCAAACCTCCGATTTGGACTTGTGTAATGTACTTAATTCCTTCTAAATGGATGAAAATGGAATTTTTATATTTAGGGACAATAGTATGATGTTTATTGTGGCTCTCTTCTTCCCTTTGGATCCTATTATTGTCTCCTTACTTCTTTGTTTTCCTATTTTCATGTTGTGTGTGAGTTATATTTGTATGGTTTTAATTCACAGTGTCAATCATGCAGAGAATCAAGTTTGATGAAATACAAAGTTGAACTATGGCTTGTTTGATCCCTCTTGGCCTTGCATTTATCTCCTTAATTCCATCTTAGGGACAATGGTACACTTTCTAATTTTGTGCAATCATCACCCATTTCATTTTAATTCATTTTTATCCCTCATCCTTTTTCACATGAAATCAATAACTTAGTTAGGAGTAGTGCTAACATTAGAGTAGTTAGTGAAGTAAGATGACCTTCTTCATAGTTTTGTCCCAAGGATCCAAGGTCCCACACCTTAGAGGTAGTCCCATGTTTCATTAAGGTGTTGATCCTAGCCTCAATACGAGGTGTAATCTCAAGTGACAACAAAAACCAAAAAGGTGGTACCATACTTGTTGTACAATCTAGACCCAAATCGTATAGTCATCACTTAGATCTATATGATATCGAACCCTTTGATAGTATGGATATGAAAATTTCTGTGTGATTTAATTTTTAGAAGTGATCTTAATTATATGTTTCTATTATTTGCATGACTTATAAATGAAATGTAATAACATGCAATAAAGTAGAAACCCTAGGAACCTACATAACTCTTTATCGAACATTAACAAACTAAAATGAGAAAACATGTGCCAGATGGACTATCCTAGGTAGTCAAAATCCTAGACACAAACCAATCCAAGTGTTGTACTACATGCCCTTGTTACAAAAGCAAGCCTCATATAATTATCCTCGGTCCTTGTGCAATTTTGAATAGATAACTAACCCCTAGAGGTGCCCTTGTATCTCTTAACACCAAAATAACATGATGATTACATAGTATAAAATACACCCAACATGGTAGTAGTGAGATGTGGTGTGCTTCAACTATGTGACATAACCATTTGATGATTAAAACCATTTTGTAATGATTGTAGTGACTTTTCTCTTGCTAAGACATGGCTTTATGATATTTTTTTCCGAAATAGATGAATCTGGACTATTTGAATTGGTTGATTGCTTTAAAATTATACTAGGGTGACTACATGTATAAATAAAGGTGTTGTGACCAACACACCCTATTCCATTTTGACAAGAAAATGGAGCCCCCCTTTAATCATCAACAATAAAACTAAGTTTTAAATATCTTTGACCAGATTGAAAAGTGCTTGAATTTTCATTCTAATTAAATCCATGAAGAACAACAAGGTTAAATAGTTTTACACTTGTTTATACTTTCAAAAGTTTAACTCGTGGTTTTCTTTTGATTTAATCATCAATTTGTCTCTAAATGTGTTTTCATGGTTTGTTTCAATGCTTATTACATGTAAAAAGTGAAGAGGAAGCAAAAACCATAAGTTAACCATGATTTGGATGAGAAACAACCTTAAAATGTTCACATGACATTTTTTGCATTTTATATTAACTTTAAAATTTCAAATTTAATCTACTTATTTAAAGTTTGTGGCAAGCTAAATAGTCCACCAATTTGAGCTAAGTGGCAAGAGGGGCACGCGTCGTATATAAGATTTTGGGTAAAAATTTTGGTGAGCCTAAAATTGTTTAAGTCTTGTTGTATGTGGGAATATCAATGGGCGATAAGTGTCACCATGGTATGTGGGAATATTCATGGGCAAAAAGTGTCACCCATCAATGCAAGAAGGACGTGGAGGAGCTTTATTGGAAATTAAAACCAAGTAGAAAGGTTTATAAAAAAATTAAAACAACTAGTTAAATATACAAAGAATCTAAAGGGAAAAGTTAAACAACACAAAAAATTTAAGAGGAAAACTTTGAGCCCTTTCATTGGAAAATAAGATGGATAAGGATGAGTAGAGGTCAAATAAGACAAATTTAGTTCAAAATGATCCTAAAATCATCAAAATTGATGAGATGGAACTGAGGATTGTTGGAATCATAATGGATTTGGGGAGGTGAATCAGTCCTTACAAATTCAATTTCAATTTCAAATCACTCACATAAACCATTAATCAAATATCCATTCATTAGTGTGTGAATAACAACATACAACATTCATTCAATAAACCATATGCAAGAGAAGCAACACCATAACACAAGATGTAAGTGGGAAACCATCAAGGGGAAGAAAACCCATTGAAAATTTTTTTGATATTACACACAACAAAGACTCAAGTGAATATTACACATCACAAGATATTTCTTTAGTGAGGCACTAACCCCACAAGGAACACTAACCCCTAAACCCTTGTTGATATTACACACAACAAGAGAATTACATGAATATGACACATCACATAATATTTTTATGATAATATAACTGATAATATTTTGTAATAACTCAACTGATGGTGATCACAATATTCAGCTCCAAACACCTCTAAACCCTTGTTCAAACCCTAGGTCTTCAAACTTACACAATCAAAAACTTTCTTCACTTATTCATGCATAAAACCCTTGTACACATATATAAAACCATTATTTACACTGTCACACAATTTCTCTAATCTCAAAACATTCTCACACACCTGCAAAACAACTTCACCTAGGTCACACTTCTTGCACACACTCAACTAGTTCACAAAAGCACCCAAAACAATGCTTTTATAAGCTCCTTCACATTTCAAATTCAAACTCAAACATTTTCCCTCCTTTGGATCAACACATGAATCATAAAAATCCCAAAAACATAACATAATAGTCACAAGTGACCCAAGTAGGTTGGCCTAGCCAAAAACAACATTCCAAGCATAAAAAGGACTCAAATCCCCATGATAGTAGAGAGAAAATTACCCTAACACCAAAACCATGTTTTTCCATGACCCAATAATAAAAACATGTTTAAAATAAAATTTAAACATCATACATGGTCACAATTTTCATCAACCAATCAAAATATTTCATTTAATGGGACCACTGCTTCTTATCATTCTTAAACCCCTGTTTTCAACACCTTTCTCGGACCTTGAATCTAACTTTGGACCTCAAGATATCTTCAAATAAAATCAAGTATGGAATGTTACCACTTTATGGAAATTCCAGGAAATTTATAACACTTCTAATCAATTTATAAGTCTTTAAACAACCATTGGTTCAAACTACATCAACTTTTTCCTTCACCAAATCATGTTGCCCAAAAAGCATTTTTCAAAAAGAAACTAGTTAACACCCTTCCCTACACTTTATATCCATAAAAATGGATTTATTGGATACAAAAGTAATCCCTTTTCACATTCTAGGTGATATAAAACATCACACAATCCATATCATGCTCAACCAACTCAATTATTTAACAAAACAGTTTTGTCCTAGATAACCAAAAATATTATTATCTAAAAAATGACCTGTAAAAATACTAAAATTCATCATAATGAATAAAAATTATATCACTGGAAATATCTTTGAATTATCTTTTCAACACAACTTGAATCACCTCCTAACTCCACATGTAGCTCCTGTTATGTCCATTTCACTGAAGACTACTTTTTACTGCCTCAAAACTACCCTTTGACCATTCAACCTTCATAGGGAACAATTTTCCATTTTTATCTAATATCATGACCTTAAATACATTTGGACATAAATAAAAACTCACATACTCAAAACAATGTCAATTTATTTGGCAACTCCTTTGGACAACCTTGTCCCAAAATAAACTTCTTTAGAAATTGACATGTTTGAGTGGGGCCCACTCATCACCATAACCTATACCATAACTTTATGGAAATATAAAGTATTCATATACATGTTACAATAATTATCAATTCAATAGGAATAAATTATTTCCAATTATGAAGTAAATATCAAAAACAGCTTTCAAGCTAGGGTTTCAAACTCATAACAAGTTGTTTACCTTCTTAACATTTGTTCATAAAAATGTGACGATGAAATGACCTCATTATTTTTGTAAAACCTTCTAAAATAAATTTAGAAACATACCTAAAATCCAAAAGGTCCCATGCAAAGCACACAATTCATGGTGAGCATTATAAGTTCCAATTTGAGATGGAAATACACTAGTTCTTGACTGTTTCACAAAAAACCTCATATATTGTAAAATTCACATCATGGAAACATTAATTTTTTCCCACAACACAAGGACACATCCTAATAACATCTCCAATCATCACAATTTCATGATTACCTATGAATTCTCTATACATTGAGACTTTCATAACTACCCCTAAGGGTTTTGCACTGTAGAATCTAGGGTTAGCTGAAAGAACACTATAACTCATCTTGAAAGAACTCAAAAGGGTCCAAACATACCTGATACATCATGGTACACCTTCCTACATGCATCCATGAGATCATATATCTCCATAACTCAATCTCATACCTCCTAGCATCCATACCTACTCCAAATGAGCACCTGAATCATGGTCACCAACCTATAACTCATGCGAGTGCCCAAGAAATATCCATCATTCTAACATGATTCTCAAGAAAACAATAAGCTCCAAACACCATCACCTAGACTAGTTAGGTCACATGAATAGGCTTTCTAGAAAATCCATCCTCCTTGAATCAACTCATGCAACCAAGAACATACATGTATATTCATATCATCATCAATATAATAATCATATGACCCCTACACCATCATCCACTTTGTCATTAATGAGGTTTTGCATCAATGACAACACATATGCAACAACATGCCAACAATCTCCCCCTTTGTCATTGATGGAAAACCACTTGAACTTCTCCCCCTTTTTACATTAATGACAAAGGATACCTATATTTGCATGATATTCACATTTCTCAACTTCATAATATCACCTCTTGGTTATAAACATCAACCAAAGGTCTCAAATAAGCTCAAAATCTGAAATTTCACTCAAAACTTGATTTTTAGCCTCTTTTCAAGCATAGACACACCATGATCCCCCTGGGAAAACATATACATCATCTAAATACATCAATAAATCATGAAGAAAGCATCATCTTACCATTCCTTGAGCTGAGACATCATCATTCACCTTGTAGGCATGCAAAACTAGTCATTTTTCACCTCAACCCTATTTTAGCCCTCATAAGACCACCGAAAGCAGAGCACTATCTCGAACCAACCACACCATGGATATGCCAAAAATGTCATAAATGAGCATAAAAATCCATCAGACCTTATTTCTTAAGGTTACACCATCCATTCTAGGCATAGATTGAGTTTGTCAATGCAATTTATTGCTCTCCATATCACACTAGGAATGAGATCTCTGAAGTAACTATTCAGTAGCTTTGGATTCAATTTTGACAAGTCCTAGAACATCATTTATGACTTGACCATGCAATCCATAACTCCACCTAGACTCAATACCACTATCTCTATTAAACAAGTACAAGGGTAAGTGCACCAAGTTGGGGGGCCAAAAAGGGGTCTTAAGTGGAAGCATTTTTTTGAAAAAAAAACTTCAACTTGTACGAGCTTTTCAAAATAGTTACACTCAAAATTGGAAGATGTTGTAGAAATATGAATCATAGAATTTGGAGTATAGTTTCTATGCGACTAAATTTTATTGAAAACTGATAAGTTTAAGTGGGTCAAACAACTAAAATACCAACAGATGCTCCTGTTTTTGTTAAAAAACATAATAGAGTGACTTTCGTGCCCCCACCATTTTTTGAGCACCATTTAGTATTTTTGAAAACCCTTTAGTAGAAAGATAGCTAGGAGCATCTAGTTTGGGCTCCATTTTGTTTTAGATTTTTTTAGCTAATATTTTTTTATTTATGATTTTTCTAGTACAAAAATTTTATGTTTTGAAAAATAATGGAGCTCTGACCGTGCCCCCCCTAACTACCTCAAAAAATATCAAAAATTAGTTTTTTTAAATATGTATAGAATTATGCCTAGTTTGGGCTAGTATAAATTTTTTAAAATTTATATCACAAAAAAAGAAGATACACCATGGAAGATAGACATATTTACCCTTCAAAAAATAGCTATAAAAAGGCATAGTTAGAAAATAAATAATATAGAAACCTTATATTAGTCGGAAAATTTGAAAAATTATATTTTTAGAAAGAAGAGACTCTACTCTACATCGTGGTATAATTTTTTAAAAATGGATTGATTGTTTTATTTTGATTTATCATAGAGGAAGTGGCATTTTTACATTTTTTGCAAAAACACGATGTTTGATGTGTTTTGCAGAGTCCATGCCTCGAGCTTGGGGATCAAACAGATCCCAAGCCTTGAGGCATGGCTTAGGAAAAGAGAAAACAAAAAACACGTACGTGTTATGTGTAGTATAAACGTTATGTATGCTTTTGACATGCTTTATTTACATAAATATAAGAAATTAGGGTCACTCTGCACCTTATGGAATTAGTCTCACAGCTCCATGAGTCATGGTTTAGGAGGTGGTTTTTAAAGTATAATTTGGTTAGTACATAGGTAAATTTTTAGGATTTCAACATTCATCCTAAAGATTTTAGCATTTAACTTCTACAATCGAAACCCTAAACCATAGGCCATAAAACTAAACACTAAACTGTAAACCTTGAGCCCTAAACCCTAAACCCTAAACCTTTAACCATGATCCCTAGACCCTAAAACCTAAACCCTAAACCCTAAACCTTAAACATTCTACCCTTACCCGTGAGCCGTAAACCCCAAGTCTTAAGCCATAAACCCTAAGCCATAAGCCCTAAACCCTAAACCCTAAACCATGAACCATGAGCCCTAAATGCTAAACCCTAAACCCTGAATCATAAAAACTAAATCATAAACCCTAAATCCTGACCCTTAAACCCTAAACCTTAAACACCAAATCCTAAACCCTAAACCCTAAGCCTTGAACCCTACACCCTTATACTTGAGCCCTAAAATCTAAACCCTAAACCCTAAACCCTAAACCTTGAGCCCTAAACCATAAGCCCTAAACATTAAATCCTAAACTCGAACCTTGAACCATAAACCCTAAAACCTAAATCATAAACCATAAACCCTTATCCCTAAACACTAAATCCTTAACCCAAAACCCTAAACCCCAAACCCTAAACCCTAAAACTAAAACCCTAAATCCTTAACCTTGCTCCGTAAACCGTAACCATAAACACTAAACCCTAAACCCTAAACCTAAAACCTAAATCTTAAACCATAACCCTAAACCTTGAATCCCCGAACCCTGAACCCTAAACCTTAAACCCTGAACCATGAGCCCTAAACCCTAAACCCTAAACCCTAAACCCCAAACCATATTTCATCAATATTTCCTAGTCTCGTGCCTAGAACCATCATTGATTCTGCTTATAGAACTACCTTGTTTATGAGAGGTGGGACAAGTAAACGAACATGACATCTACCTTGTGCCTTGTAATGCATATATTACACATCTCTTCCAAACTTGTTTCTCCCCACATATACTTGCGCTCTTGAATGTAAATTTATTCACACTCTAAAACAAATTTCACATTTCTCATATTTCCATGTATGGTATTATGCAAGCCAAGATGACCCATTGGAAGCTGGAAAAAATAACCATCACAACAAAAAAATTAATCTTAAAGGAAATAAAAGAAACATAGAGAATATATCAATGCAGAGGTGTAGGATCATAATTGAATTTCTTGCAGTATCCTCTCCTCTAGAGAAAGATAAAGTTCAATTGTTCTACTGGAATGGATAGTAAATTTGACAGAACTTCCTGAAGTGTTCAAAATAAGCATAGAAATAGGGGAATGGCTAAGAACACTAAGGGGTTATCAATCACCTAGTAAATATTTCTTGTTTAGTTCTAAATGGGAGTTACCTGGCCTATGACTTAGTGACCTTCCATTCATTGATAATTCCTTATATGATAAACCCATGGATGTTTTCAAAATTCCATGAACAAAAAGATAGGGGTAGTCATCAATCCTAGTGAAGGGTGTGATGTGATTTCCAAGAAAATTGAAATTCATATATATTTAGAGGTCATAACATGAATTTACAAATAGCTCTATCATTATAAATAAAAGCCAAGTAATAGTGTCTCCATGTACATTCAAGGATTGAAGACTAATGGGGTCTTTGGAAGGATTGGACAATCAGGAATATGACACTTCCCTCCTTAAAAATATCAACGGAGATGAAAGACATCAAATTGTGATGAATATCTTTGAATGTTTTTCCTACAAAGTTGATAAACCATGAACTCGTGACCTAAACCCTTAACCCTCAACTATGAGACCTAAAGCCTAAAGCCTAAAACTAAAATAATAAATCCTAAACCCTAAACACTAAATACTAAACCCTAAAACCTAAACCCTAAACCCATAACCCAAAACCCAAAACCCTTGACCCTAGACCCTAAACCCCGAGCCTTAAGCCCTAAATCCTAAATACTAAATCCAATTTTTTTGAGCTTTAACCCCCAAACCTTAAACCAGGAACTCTGAACCCTTAAACTTAAGCCATAAACCATGAACCATGAACCCTAAACCATAATCCCTAAACCATAAACCTTAAGCCTTGAACCCTACACCCTAATCCTTGAGCCCTAAACCCTAAACCTTAAACCCTAAGCCATAAACCCTAAATATAGAGCCCTGAGCTCTAACCCCTAAACCTTAAACTCTGTAACTCTGAACCCCGAACCCTGAGTCTGTAAACCCTAAACCATGCACCCTAACCCCTAAACCCTAAACCATGAGCCCTGAGCCCTAAACCGTAAACCCTAAACCTTAAGGCCTAAATGTTAAATCCTAAAGGTCCCTAAACCCTAAACCCTAAACCCTAAAAACTAAATCATAAACCCTAAACCCTAACCCCTAAACCCTAAACTCTAAACTCTAAGAAATAAATCCTAAACCCTAAACCCTAAGCCCTAAACCCTAAACCCTAAGCCCTAAACCCTGAACTCTGTGACCTAAACCCTTAACCCTCAACCCTTAACCCTGAGACCTAAACCCTAAATTATAAACCCTAAACCCTAAAACAAAAATAATAAACCTTAAACTTTGAACACTAAAACTTGAACCCTAAACCCTAAACCCTAAACCTTGAACCCTGAGCCCTGATCCCTAAGTCATAAACCCTAAACACTAAATCTGAACCCTAAGCTCTAACCCCTAAACCTCATATATTTCAGTAGGTCTCATGAGTGAGTTCATTTTTTGAATATCTTAGGACCATATTTCCTAGTCTTGTGCCTAGAACCATCATTAAGTCTTCTTTTACAACTACCTTGTTTATGAGCTCGATGGGCATTTCCCTCCTTCAAAATATCAACAGATGAAAGACATCAAATTTTGATGAATCTCTTTGAGTTTTGTTCCTACGAAGTTGATGAACCCTTTTCAGTTGAATACTCTCTGTCAATACTAATAAGAATGGGTAAGACACAAAACATTACAGTGAGTGAAATAGTTCACATGCAATGGGAATTTCCCTCCTTTAAAATATCAGTAGATGAAATGCATCAAATTGTGATGAATCCCTTGAATGTTTTACCTATGAAGTAGATTAACCTTTTTAGTTGAATACTCTTTGTCAATACTTATAAGAATGGGTAAGACATAGAACATTACTGTGACTGAATGGGTGAGCCTAATCCATGAGCCTTAAATCTTGAACCCTAAACCCTAACCCCTAACCCCTAAACCCTAAACCTTGAGCCTTAAACCCTAAACCCTAAACCCTAACCTTTAAACCTTAAACCCTAACTCCTAAACCATAAACCCTAAACCATAAACCCTAAATCCTCAACCCTAAACCTTAAACCTTGATCCCTAAAACCTAAACCCTATGACATAAACCCTAAGCCCTAACCCCTAAACTCTAAACCCTAAAACCTAAACCCTAAATCCTATAACCTAAACCCCGACCCTAAACCACGACCCCTAAACCCTAAACCTTGAACCCTAAACCCTAAACATGTATGAGAATCATGAATTTGATTCCATGAAAGGATGATTTTAGAGCCGGGAAAGGTGAGGGGATGATCTTTATATGGAGCACCATGTTTCTAAGAATAAGCAATCATCTGAGTTCACTTAATGCATTTCACTTGGTACTATTTGTAATAACTCATTCAACACCTGTTTGTGTTATCAAACCTTAAGGAGGAGGCACATTACAATCACCTTATTTTGGCCATAGGACAGAATCCCATTCAGGAACAATCTCTCTTATCTACAAAGTGAGGATCTATTTTTAGTAAGAAGTACACAAACATCATAGAGTTAATTCATGGTCACTAAAGTGAATTATGGATAAAATTTAAAAATTAGTACCAATTTAAGTAGTGGTATGGCCAAAATCCATTTTAGAAGGTAAAAAAACCTAAAAAATGACTATATGCTTTCCCAAAACAAAGACCGACTACAATATATATGCCCTGAAAGTTTTAGGTCGTTTGCTGAAATCCTAAAAATGAGTAAGTATTGACTAGATTAGATTTTGAAAAACTATCTTCTAGATTATAACTATTTAAGCTATGAGACCACTTCCTTAAGGTGCATAGTGACCCTAATTTCTTATATTTACTAAAATAAATTTAAAATATAAGATTTCTTTTTGTAAGTATAAAACACCAAAACACATATACATAGTCCATACTACTTATAACGTGTACGTGTTTCATATGTTTTTAGGTTTTTATCCACTTTTTTCCCCCCAACTTTGTGCACTTACCCACAAATTCAACTATCTTACCTTACCCTCTTGACAAGAAAAACACCTTAGACACTTTTTCCTTGCCCTAGAGCATCATTTCAGTCCTTGATAGTCATAATTGACTAAGATATAACACCTTTTGGCCTCGACATGCATAAACTTGTGAAACCACACCTCATAAGCCTTTTTGAACATTATTTTAACCTTTCTAGAGGTAATATAACTTTCTCCCCATGAAAAGACTGATCTCATACAATACTTTATGCACCTAGGAATCATTTGTGAGCACTGTAGCAATGTAGCACCGTAGCTAACCCACTAAGGCCTTAAAGTATCAATATTGACTCAAAAATGAATTAGAAAACCATCTAATAGATTCCCGTTAATCCAATACCTTGCAAAATCTTAAAAGGTAATGAAAAACATTGATTGTTCTTCAAAAATATTGTCATTGAGCCTAAAACAACACCTACATGCTTGAATATAGCATCATACTAGAAAAGATGATCATTTCCAATAATAAATCAAACCACAAGACTCTCACATGCATCAATCATTTCTTAAACCATATAGATAGGTCTGAGCACACCTTTACTTACCATATAATATCTTGGTATACACCATGCACCTCTAAAAGCACCAAACTCGCCTTGCACTTGTAACTTTCATTTCCTCATCTGTAGCTTGTTATGCTTATAATTTTTAGCTCACTCAAGGTCATAGCCATACCGTCTTTAGTAAATTTGGACATTAAAAATATTTTCAATCCTATGCCACACCTTAAAGAGAATCTAAATGATTTTAGATACATCTTTATACACCCATACCGTAGATAATAACAAACACCGTTTTTGAGTATATCAGAACTTGACATTTTTACACATAACCCAAGTAAGAGCCACAATTATGCATATACACACTTGTGGACACCTTAGGGTTATTAAATATTTCTATATTATGTCTCAAGGTCACACACAATCCTTGAGCTTTAGATCCATTCAAAAGTGATGAGAACAACTTCTCATGCCTTAGGATACACTTTACAAGTCTTGAAGCACAACTTTACTATGAATATCGTATAATATTTCACCGTGAATCATCAATTTGATGATATGAATTCATGAAGACCACTTCTCACATATTTTTATAAAATTTTAGATCCATTGAGCTCATGTATAAGCACAAGTACAACAAAGAGATGCAAAATGGTGATCTACAAACTTGTACTTGGGTCAAACATAGTCTAAAATGCTTAGGAGTACTCAAGATAAAACTACCACACATTTTCCCTGCTAACATCATCTTATACCTCATTAAAGAATAACATATCCCATATCATCTTATACATGTCCCATAAGATCAACAAATTCATCAAAAACTTACATAGTCTTCTTCACATCATCAAATCGAGTCACATCTTCTACCAACCCCGGACACTTAAAGAATAATGCAAAAATTTGTCATATAAAAATCATGAGGATATCTTACCTGATTTTCATACCCATTTGAGAATATAATCACTTCCACAATCCTTGAATCTTGCTTCGAGAGCAACTTACCCAAATTTCACATCTTTCCTTAACAATTAGGCCTCACAAAAACTATGATCACAACTTGAAAATGTCATAAATTACCAAGAAAGTAGACATTCTTAGGACCTCAAACCCTTGAATCCTGTATACCTCCTTGTTAAGATGATATATGCCACATTTTATCTTTATACTCTACCATTTTTACCTTCTAAATCCACATTCCATTTTTACTACGAGAGTACACAAAGTGAAAATCCAATCAGGGAAGAATAACTCCAAAAATGCCAAAATTTGTCCACAAGACCCCAAAATTCATCATCAACTCTGTTATAACATTCCTTAAACTCCTCATCACACATTTCCATGATTTTGAAAAAAGAGTATCAAGTGCATACTAGAAACCACCTTGAATTGACCTTATTGCCTTCAAAGAGCACCGAATGATCTCCACTTTCATCGATTGATTAAGTCATCAGACATGTATGACATAAGAGCATCTCCAAGAATAATTTTCAAAACCATTTTCACTTTTAGAGACTCATAACATATGACCAAATGAATTATCAGACCAATGGACATGCTTAGACAACGTATTATGACAAAGATTCATAATGTTTTAGAAGAATGAATACACCGAGACTCTTTGATAGCATTTTACAATTTTTGTGGCACATTCATAGATTCAAAATCATATCGACACTTGATCACACAATATTTATCATGAAACTTCATTAGACTCAGACTTGTCATCATGAAGACTCCACATACAAGATATTTAACCAACATTTCTAAAATTAGACACAGAGAGAAAGTGCACACTTTATGAATTCCAAAACACTTACATACATCATATGACATGACATTGAGACTCTTTAACATAATAAAACATATCAAACTGGTAAATTTATCATGATAATGCAAGACACAGATTGAAGAACTCAGACTCATACACCTTATGACCACAAAACTGAGATCATGACATTTCACACACAAGAAAAGCTAACTTACACCATGAGAATATGTTTAAGGACACCGATAGACATACCTTATGATCATGGAGGAGTCACATACATACCAAACAGCCCCCTTACTCCAATGATTCATCTGCATTGAAGTACCTCTAAGAACCATAGTGGAGATTGTTGTCACCAAATCACTACACCCCGAATGGCCTGAGAATTAATCACGACATTTAGTGTGATTGGGACACATGGGATCACCTCTCAAGCTGTGGGACTTGCACTTGAGGTGAACCTCCAGAGAAGGTCGACTTCCTCTTCCTAAACTAAACACAACACTACTTCTAATGTAAGAAAGATGGCTAACTAGACCTATGCTAATATTTCATGGGATTAGGGAGAGAGAATGCAAAGAAATAAAATCTATTCTAGAAGTGGTGATGCACCAAGAAAAGGGGTGTTCAACTTATGGAAGGGTTAATGTGGGTATGATGCTTGCATCGTCGGCCACCTTCACCTATTGCAACTTGGAAAGGATATAAAATACCATAGACTAGAAGCACACGTTCCTTCGCTAAACTTTAAACATACACAATATAAAGATCAACTTTGACTTGATACACAGATAATCTATCAAGATAATAATCACAAGCACATGTCAAGTATCCACTTTAGTGACAACAATAATGTAACTCTTAATCAATGAAGGAAAATAGTTTCTCACAACTGATGAAAATTAACCACACTATTCTTTTCACAATATGAAACAGATAATCTAGAATAAAGGTAAACTAATCGATAATGCCAAGGAATTGCAATCAAAAAGCATATAATAACTAAATAGTCAACACAAAAAAATATCTTTAAGTGCAAGGAAACTTTGAATATAATTAAAAGGTTTCAACAAAACTATGAAAGCACTCTTCCAAGCTTGAAGAGCAACTTCACCAGAAATTTTTTTAGATGTCTATCTCAAATAATGGAAGCACTCCAATATTTATAAGCTCCTAGGCTGAGCCATTATATGTTGGGCCTTCAACTAACATTAACTAAAAATAGTAATGTTATTAATAAAAGGGAACAGGCTCCCATAAAAATAGCAAATTTGTTGCAAAAGGTTGACCAAGTCAACCCTACAACTTTGACCGATTCTAGAGCTTGAACCTATCCTTTCATGGCCACTCGGCCTTTGGCCGGTTCACCTTCCTCTCCTTTCTCTACAAGTTTTTGTTTCCCTTCCTCCCAAAAAGCCATTTGATGTCTGTACTCGAAGAAGCACTTGACAATGCCTTGAGTTTCTTCGTCTCTAGGTCCACACGCATAGTGATTTACTACGTCCGTTGTCTCAATTTCTTTTATGATCCTGGTTGGCAACCTTTGAAGATTATTTGTGACTTTCCTTAGTCTCCCTATGAAATTTTGACATAGAATCAATCAATCAATGGAGTTACTATTGAAATTCCTCGCAACATCGTCATCCCGCTTCACCAAATCTTTGAAATTTTCTTTAATCTGGTCTTTGGGAAGAGCATCGATATTTTCATTGAAGAACTTACAGTTGGCGTTGTCAAACTCCTCTGAGATATCATTGAGGGCGTCCGTAATCTCCACTACGTTTATCCTCTAATTTCTTAATCAGATCTTGCAGCACCTGACACCGAATTCCATAGCCTTTTGATATTTGAATAATTTAGAGGCATCATCAATTACCTCCTCCTGTAGAAGTAAATCAGAATCTTCTCCTCTAATGTCACTCCATGTTGCCAAAGTTAAGTTCAAGTTATTATTATCTTTGGAGAAAGATTCATCCATCTTAGCAATGGTGGTTTTTGCAATATGTAAATCAGTATAAATATCAATGGCTTCTTTAATCAAAGGATTGGCCTCCTGTAAGATCCTTTCCATCCATCCATTCACTGTTCTCCCTTTCTGGCCTAGCTTTTTGAGCTCATGATAGGAAATATCATCAATTGTAGATGAAATTTTCAGGTTCGTAGTAGTTGAGATGTCAGTGGATGGAGTGGGCTGGGTTACCCTACGCAGAAGTGCAGTGAGTTGCTTGACTTTGGCCTTAAGCTCATCCTTGGTGGCCTTGTCTTTGTCATATTTTTCTAAAAGGGCCATAAGAGTAGTGTGTACATCCTACTTGGCTCCTTCATGAGTAGCCTTCCCTAACGAGAACTTCAAGATCCGATAGTCTGTTGTTGTGATGGTCTCTTTAGTTTTCCCCTCAACAGGGGTAGCTACTTCTATCACACGCTCTCCTGATGGATTAACCATCGACTTGATGTATGGTTTTCAGGTCTCTTGGCTTCTCTTTTAGGCATAGACTCCAATATACTGAGATCTATCACATCTCCTAGAGGAACCTTCTTCTTTTGCTTGGGATTCTGTCTAAATAGCCACTTTGGTATGGCTAGAGCTGAGGAAGATGGAGTAGTAGATCCAATACCTGAAGCATCAGTTAGAGCAAGATCACTAGAAATGCCAATTGATATCTGAGTAGAGGTAGCAATGATAGGAGGTGTGGGTGTGAGGATAGCCATAGGAATTGATAAAGCAATGCTAGGGGTTGAAATTGAAGAAAATGGGAGTGTCAAAGGAAGTGAAGAGGAAATGGGTGACCTAATATTTTCCCCAGCTGATAAAACTGGAAGTGAAAAAAACCTGGGCCATGGAAGGGGATGGGAAGGAAGAAATGATGGTAGAAGTGGAAGGAACTGATATTGGAAGTGATAATGGAGGAAGGGGAAGATGGGATGGATCCTAAATGACACTAGGAGATTCACTTACTTCAACTACCTCAGTAACTGGCATTGTAGATGCTGTAATCTTGGGAGCAAGCAGACCTAGAAAGAGATGAGCCACCAACCACAAATGAGATCTTCTTTGGAACTATGGGAACCCTTTGAGTTGACCTCTTGCCTTTTGTGGGTGTTGGTTGGTTTACTACTGATGTAGACCCTATATTTGTAGGTTGATTTTCCCCTTTGGGTGAGATTCCCAAGGTGGCCAACCAACTGAAAGTTCTCCTTAGAATGGGTCCCACCCTTTCTTTAGTATTGCTGCACTCTTCCACATACCAATCAACCCATGGCAGTGGTTGATTAGTGACATTGTCATTCTTGTATGATGGATCTAGGACCTCATCATTATCCTGCAAGTCTTTTGGCACATCAACCAATCCAAACTATTGTACTTCATCTAGAGTTAACCTCTCATAATCTCTTTGTCGCACGATGTACTCATCCCGACAATGAATCCATATGTCTTCTAATTGGGGCACATGAGCACTGGACTTACCTGTCTCCCCGAACTTACCCCAATAGTCAAAATTAGTTCGTGGATGGAAGGTCCACAGGGTTACTTCAGCCATTTCTACATCTACATTCTTTTCCTTGTGGATAGTTGGGCAAGAATACCTACCAATGGTAACAGGGAAATGCATTCCTACCTTGTGATGCTTATTTTGGATTTTATGGTAATCCAACAACTACCGAACCAATTCCAAAAGAATCCATTTATCAGTGGGGCACCTTGGCAACTTGCTTGGGGTGCCTATGAAACCCAAAATTTGAATGTAGGTGAATGTGGGAAATTGGAAGTAGATTGCTCCCCATTCTTGCACTTCTTGAAAAGATTCAGCAAAAACCCTCTGATTATATAACTCTTTGTCGAAGTGATAGAGGACAACAACGAAGAAGGCGTTGTTAATTCTTTGAAAGTGCTTGCTCCCCTCGTCCAGAGTAAGTTAGGGATAAAACTCATATATTTGGGATGTGCTGTGAACTCCCCTGGTATTCAATCCTACAAAATCTCCCATGACAGTAGCTACATATACTAGAAAAGATGTCATGTAGAAATTCTTGGTTTCTGACACCTTGCCCAACTGATAGTGAATGTTGCTACTAATATGTTCACCCCATCAGATGAACTCAGTATTCTTCTTGATGGTTGCTATGTACAAGAACATCCATTCTTGGAATTCCTTTATAGAAGGAAGACTTGAAACTCTTCTTAAGAGTATGATGAGATCGTTGACTTCCTGAATGAAATCCGATCGATGTATAGTTTTGGGCAACTTGGTAAAATTCTTAGTCAGGTAAGATTTCATCATGACCTTCAAGCATACTTCTTATTTTTTATCCCAATGCTTAACTGCTATTTCAGGTTTGATTGTGGCGTAATCTTGAATGTCTATAATTTTGAAAAATTATTCGAAGAAATCTAGGTCCAGATGGATCACCACCTTATCATCGCTATCTCTTATCGACATAGAGTCCTCGTCGTAATGGGCTACTGTAGCTAGGACAAACTCTATGCATCAGTGCAAATGTAAGAAAACCGGCAGCAAGGGCAAGGCCACTGCCAAAGATGTCCTACATCCACCGTGTTTTGTTCAGGGAATTTAATCTTTCCTAGAACTCGAGAAGATCAATCTATCCTAGATTGGTGTCCCTAATATTTCCTAAGTCAGAGGTCAAGCAGGATTGGGGAGCAACCCCAAGAAATGTGTACTTCATCTTCTCTTTTCCCTTTGAAGTGGAGGTAGACATCAAAACCTATGAATGTTGTAGAAACTCCAAAACCCAAAAGCAAGGAAAATCTGAAATCCGAGTTGAAAAAGTCTGAAAGAAATCTTTGAAAAAGTTTTCCGAAGTTAGAGGTTCCAAAACTCCAAATTCTGATTCTTTGAAAACCCAAAATCCTAAATTCTCTAAAAAAGCTTTTCGAAAACTAAATTCTCCAAAAACCCAAAACTGAAATCTCGAATTTTTTTCCAAAGTCGAAGTCCGAAAGAAATCTACGAAAGTATAAAATCTCTGAAATTGGAAAAGTCCAAAGGAAATCTCTGAATTTTTTTTCCGAAATCTCTAGTTCTCTGAAATTCTGAAATATGAAATCTCCAAAATCCCGCCTTGTGATTTTGCTGAAAGAATTCTCCGAGAAAGTTTTCTAAAGTCGAAAGAATGATATCTAGAGGAGACTGCAAAAAATAATGTTAAGTTGGAAATTGAGAAACGAGGGGAAGTATGAGGGGCCTGAAAAGGTCCCCTGGACATGCTTGAAAACCTAGAGAAAACTCTCACAACAAAACATGGTGAAAAGAAAGACACTACCAACAAAATAGAGGGAAAACAAAAGGAAACCAAATAGGGGAGAAGGAGGAGGAAAAAGACCTAAACCAAAAGAAAGTAAAACCAAAGAAACATACCTTGAAAAAGATGCCGCAACATACGAAAGTGAATGTCAGAGCAAAAGTGCAAAAGTGTCGTAAAAAATAAAAGTAAAAATATGAGTTTATATAGAAATCTTGACATTAATGGTAAATTTCTGATCCATACGGAGGTAGGTGGAAATTAATTACAGTCAGAATATCCAAAGCTTCAAACACGAAAACCCAAAATTCTGAAAATTTAGGATTTCAGACTTCGGAAAAAATGGGAAGGAAAGATGAATTGGCGATTGAGAAGTCCGAAATCCAAAATTTGAAAGTCCGAAAATTCGGACTTCGGAAAACTTCACGTAAAAATCCTAAAAATGGCTTGGAGAAATCCAAAACCTGAAACCTGAAAGTCTGAAAATTTGGAGTTTTGGAGTTTTGAATTCGGAAGTCCGAGAGGGATTTAGACAAAATGAGCCAAAAATTTCGAAACCCGAAAATCGAAAGTCTGAAAATTTAGACTTTTAGAAATTCAGACTTTGGAAAAGTTCAAAAGAAACTCTGAAATTTAGTTCCAAAAATCTCCGAAAGCAGTAGAAAATTCCAAAGTTCAAAAATTGAAAAATTTCTGGATTCTTGGTCTTAGCAAAATTCATTGTGCGAGGATTTATTTAAAACATTATTCTGACATATAGCTTTCTTCAGGGCAGGTTAAATGGTTAACAGAGATATATAAACACCATGAAGACCTAAAAGAAGTTCTTGAAGAGGTCCCATGCCCTCTTAGGTACTGGAAAATACTTCGTCTCTCTTCCGATCAAAAATCTATATTTTATCTTTCAATACATCATCACAAGCTCTTGATGAGACACCAAGGTCTCTTCTAGGTTCCCATACTCTTCCTTGACTATAATTATGCATTCTTGTCCTTTGAAAGCTACCTCATAGTACTCCAGAAACTTGAGCCCTCTAATTTTTTTCTTGAATAAGCATGAAAGTAGACCCTTTCCACATGACCAACCTCATTACAGTTGTAACATACTATTGAATTCTTCCTCTTGAGACCTCTTTCTTGACTAGGTGCATCATACAAGTAAAATCTAGCAGTATGACCTTGTTCATTGCAATTATAGCACACCACATTCTTAAAAAACTCACTTATATTGTCTCTCCATGGCTGAGTATCTCTAGGATACCTCCTACACTCTTTATCCCTATGACCAAATGCATTATAATTATAGTAATATCCATTGAAATTTATCTCATACCTTGATGCATTAAGTTGCCTAATAGGTCTTGGTTTCACATTGTCTTTGATGAGATTCACCTTCTTCTCTTCCTTGATGCTAGCTTCACCTAATTCCTTTCTTGAAACCATGTATTCTTGCTTCACTTCCTTTCCTTTAGATTCCTCTTTGAAGCCCAAACCAATTCTATCATCTTTTGATATTTGTTTACCAAGTAGATCATCTAGATCATTTGCAATTTTCTCAAACTTCGAAAGGACATAGTCTTCTTTCTAACCTCTAGTAGCTCAGCCCTTAAGAACTCTATATCTTCTTAAAATTTTGAACACATACTTTCTTTATCTTGCAAACTTGAAACAAGATACTTTACCTTTTCTTCTAGCAATCTGATTGACTCATTTTGTTTGCTTGACTCAGCCTTGTACTTATCTTCTAGCTTGTGCATTTGATTTTCATATTCCTTGACCTATAAACTTAGCTTCTTGTTCTATTTTTCAGTATGTTTTCAATCCTTTTGAATTACTTAAAAATTATCTTTTCATCCTCATCATCTTCACTAGAATAGCTGCAATAACTGATATAAATAATTCTAACAAAGATTAGCCATCCTTAGAAGATATTTTTGCATCATTAGTCATGAACAAAACCTCATTTCCTATATCCTCATAATCTGATTTAGATTCAGAATATGAAACACCACTACTAACATAAAATAATTCACCATATTTATTTTTATGAAAACTATTTTTGTCCTTCTTATAGTCAAACTTCTTAAATCTTTTCTTGCTCTTATCATACTTTTTGTACTTTTTGTCATGATCACTATCATACTCATGTTCATCATGATCTTCCTTCTTGTGTTTATGAGGAAAATTAACAACAAAATGTCCTATCTTACCACATTTGAAACATTTATAAGGAAGCTTACCTTTTACTTACCAGATCCAAGATTCAATCTTCTAGCCATCATAGAAAAGAGCTCTTCATCTTCAATTTTAGGAGTAGCATCATCATCCTTCACCTTCTTTTTTTTAGGATTTTATTCTTCATACCAAATTTGAAGGTAATATATCTCTTTTATGATTTAGAATCACCTATCCTTATTTCATAGGAAGTCAAGGTACCATACAACTCATCTAACTTCAAAGTAGTTAGATCATTTGCCTCTTCAATAATGATACTTTAGAATCAAATCTAGGAGTTAGTGACCTTAGAACCTTTTGAACAACAACTTCTTCTTTCACATTGTCTCCTAACCCTTTCATAATATTAACAACATTATTGATTCTAAGAAGGTATGCAACAATAGACTCATTATCATTCATCTTAAGACTTTCAAACTGATTTCTAAAGGTTTAAAGCTTAGCAATTTTTACCTTTGAGTCACCTTCATATAGAACTTGAATTTTCTCCCATGCTTCTTTTGCTAAATTACAATGCATCAATTTACCTAGCTCATATTCTCCAAGACTATGAGTGATTGCATTAAATGCCTTAGAATTGAGTTCATATTCATCTTTTTCTGATTTACGGGTGAGAGGAGTGTTAGGAGGAGTATATCCATCTTATACAATATTCTAAACATCAAACCCTTGGGACATGATATAGGTCTTCATCCTTAGAATCCAAAATCATAGTTCATTCCATCAAACATTGGTGCATTTCCAATAACTATGATACATGCCATTTTTGTGCTTCAAGGACCTCCTTTCAAATTTTCAAAATTCTCCAAAATGACCTATTCCGATACCAATTGTTGGAAGCACAATGGACTGAGGGGGTTGAATCAGTCCTTACAAATTCAATTTCAATTTCAGATCACTCACATAAACTATTAATCAAATATCTATTCATTAGTGTGTGCATAAAAACATACAACATTCATTCAATAAACCATATGCAAGAGAAGAAACACCATAACACAAGATGTAAGTGGGAAACCCTCAAGGGGAAGAAAACCAATTGATAAATTTGTTGATATTACATGTAACAAAGACTCAAGTGAATATTACACATCATAAGATATTTATTTAGTGAGACACCGACCCCAAAATGAGCACCAACCCCTAAACCCTTGTTGATATTACACACAACAAAATATTTGCATGAATATGCCACATCACACAATATTTTTATGAGAAGATAAATGATAATATATTGCAAAAACTCAGTTGATGGTGATCACAATATTCAGCTCCAAATACCTCCAAACCCTTGCTCAAACCATATGTTTTCAAACTTACAAAATCAAACACTTTCTTCACTTATTCATGCATCAAACCCTTGCATACACATCTGAAAATATTCTTTTCAGACTGTCACACACTCTATGATCTCAAAAATTCTCACACACCTGGAAAACAACTTTACCTAGGTTGCATTTCTTACACACACTCAACTAGTTCACAAAACACCCAAAACAATGCTTTTATAAGCTCCTTCACATTTCAAATTCAAACTCAAACATTTTACCTCCTTTGGATTGACACATGCATCATAAAAAAATCCCAAAACATAATATAATAGTCATAAGTTACCCAAGTAGGTTGGCCTAGCCAAAAACAACATTCCATGCAACAAAAAGGACTCAAATTCCCATGAGTAGAGAGAGAAAATTACCCTAACACCAAAACCATGATTTTTCATGACCCAATAATCACCACACATGTTTAACATAACATTTAAAAATCATACATAGTCGTAATTTTCATCAACCAATAAAAAAATTCATTTAATGGGACCATGCTTCTTATTCTTTTCAAAACACCTATTTTCAACACCCTTCTAGACACAGAATTTGACTTTGGACCTCAATATCTCTTCAAATAAACTCAACTATGGCATGTGACAACTTTTTGGAAATTCCAGGACCTTTATAGCACTTCTAAGCAAGTTATAAGTTTTTAAAAAATCACTGGTTCAAACTACATCAACTTTTTCCTTCACCAAATCATGTTGCCCAAAAAGTAGTTTAAAAAAAATAGCTAACACCCTTCCCTGACACTTTCAAGCCCTCAAAATGGATTTATTGGATACCAAAATAATCAATCTTCTCATACTATCTGATAGAAAGCATCATGTAATCCATATAATGCTTTGACCAACTCAATTATTCAACAAAAATAGTTTTGTCCTTGATAGTCAAAAATATTCTTGTCCACAAATTGACCTATAAATCATATCAAAACTCATAATAATAAAAAAACTTATATCAATGGAAATATATCTAAATTAATTTTCCAATACAACTTGAATCACCTCCTAACTCCACCCGTATCTCTGTTATATCCATTTCATCAAGACTATTTTTTACTGCCTCAAAACTGTCCTTTGAACAATCAACCTTCATAGGGCACACTTTTCCATTTTTATATATTATCATGACCTGAAACCTATTTTGACATCAATAACAACTCACATACTCAAAAAATGTCATTTTATTTGGTAACTACTTTCACAATCTTGTCCCAAAATAAACTTCTTCGTAAACTCGACATGTTTGAGTTGGGCCCATTCATCACCATAACCTATAAATACGTCCTCTACATGTTGAAATAATAATAATCAATGCACTAGTAAGAAATTATGTCCACTTATGAAGCAAATATAGAAAATCACTTTGAAGCTAGGGTATCAAACTCATAACAAGTGTTTACCTTCTTAACATTTGTTCATAAAAATGTGACGATGAAATGACCTCATTATTTTTGTAAAACCTTATTAACTCAATGTAGAAACATCCCTGTAATCCACAAGGTCCCATGAAAAGCACCCAATTCATGGTGAGCATCAAAATTTCCAATTCGAGCTAGAAATATTTCCCACACCACAAGGACACATCCTAGTTCTTGACCTTGTTTCACCAAAAACCTCATATCTTGCAAAATTTACATCGTGGAAATCTTAAATATTTCCCACACCACAAGGACATATCCTAATAACATCTACAATAATCATAATGTCATGCTTACCTCTCAATATTTCCATATATTGAGACTTTCATAGCTACCCCTTAGGGTTTTGCACTATAGAAGATAAGGTCAACAATTAATACTATAAATCATATTGAAAGCACTCAAAATGGTCCAAACATACATAATACATCATGATACACCTACCTACATTCATCCATGAGATCATATAGCTCCATAACTCAATCTCATACCTCTTAGCATCCATACCTACTCCAAATGAGCACCTGAATCACGGTCACCAACTCAGAATTAATGCGAGTTCCCAAGAACTCTCAAAACATATTGTTCATCATTATAACATGCTTCTCAAGAAACAAAAAATCTCTAAACACCATGCACCATCACCTAGGCTAGCTAGATCACCTGAATAGGCTTGCTAGAACAAGCCATCCTCACTGAATCAACATGTGTAACCAAGAACATACATCTATCTTCATATCATCATCAATATGAGAAATATATGACCCTACACCATCATCTAATTTGTTATTAATGAGATTTTGCATCAATGACAACACCTATGCAGCAACATGCCAACAAGGATAAATGAATAGGTGGTATCATAAGTTAAAATCAATCATGCAAAAGATAAGATGGTTGTTTCTTTGAGTGTTTTAGGGAATATTTTTTCCATGTTGTTAGAACTTCCAGATATTCCTAAAAAGAGTAATGATGATTAGTTTTTGAGTTATATGTCTATTTTGGAGGAATCATGGTTGATGGGAGAATCTTCCCAAAATATCTCTTTTCTAGCTATTAGATTAATTTCATTTTAGTTTTTACATTTTTTTAGAGTAAGTTTGTTTCCTATAAGATCTAGAATCATGCAAAGTGATTTAACACAAATTAAGTGTTAATCAGAGGAATGCAATCAATCAAATAATATCATAAACATGTAAGATACAACATACAACAAAAAGTAAGTACAAGAAACAAGAGGATGAGAGTGACTTAAGATGATAACTTGATGTTTGTGCTTGACTTGGGATGGAATACTGATGGAACATGTTGGATCTAGGTTATATATGGTTCATATGGAAAATAGAGATCTACAAATATTATAGACAGAGAGCACCTAAAAGATGACATGACCACCTTGGGTGCTAGTGTCTGTAATGGGCGCTAGTGTCCGGAAGTGAGTCCAGATCTTATCTTTTCGTGGTCTTGTCATGTTTCCTTCACTTCACTTTATGTCACTTTGTTCATTGTAGGGTTTTTCTGTCGTAGATGCATCGTAAAAAAATCCTAACTACCTACACAAGGCTTAATCACACATTATATGTAAAAAAATGCTTGAGTTGGGTGACCTTGGTGGTCACCCCGATGTGATTGTCATCGAGTGTTGCTCTACATTTTGTACTCAATGTATTTCTAGTGTGTGTGTATGTGTGTGGGTGTGTGATAGAATTATGTCCCTTGAAGCTAGGTTTCCCTTGTGTCAGTCACACCAAGATAATGGGATACAACTACTTTTCCCCACGATAATGTGTGTGATGGAATTTAAACTTTTTGTTTCCTATGTAGTGAATGATGGAACCTAAATTCAAACCTTGAGTCTTGTTTTTCCCAAGTAGTAGATAGAAAGTAATAACCCAATTGCCTAGTTTTCCTCTTACCCCTTATAAGATATAGTAATTCATCTATGTATGTATGTGTGTGTGTGTGTGTGTGTATTCCTTTTCTTGAATTTCATCATTAACAACTCTAAAAGGTGACCCAAAGTGGTGAATAGAAGTTAAGAAAGGGTAAAAAATTGATGTGGAATTTTAAACATAAGAGAATAAGGGGAAAGGATAAAATTTACCAAAGGGGATAGTTGCACCTAGGTGCTCGTCTACCTTATTGGGCACTAGTGTTCGAAGAGATGACTATAAAACAAGAAATCGAGATGAGAAACACATTGTGTAATGTCCAAAATTAAAATGGATAATGTTATCACCAAATTACAACACCCTCTGAATTTCTTACATGTGATTTTACTGGGCAATCAATGTAATCTGGGTAACATGGAATTATCTCAAGGTGTGGGACCTTGCAATTGAGATAATTCTCTAGAGTAGGTTGGTTCCTCTTCCTAATCTAATACTAAAATTACCCCTAATGCTAGAAATACACTTATCTAATCCTATTCTATGATTCCAAGGGACCAAGGAGAGAGAAAATGCATGAAAAATGGGAAATCCTACACTAAGGAGGTGATAACACCAAGAAAAGGGAGTGAGATATACTGTTGAGGGAGAAAATTGAAGAGAAATGCAACTGAGAGAGGCTAGGATAACTTTGACATAGTCCCAAAATAGCATTTAACACCAAATCCCCATGAAACACAACAACACAAGCCTAAAAATAATAAAAACATGCACAAAATAGAACAAAAATAACAGAGAGGCAAGGAAAGACAAGAAAATAAATGCAAGGGTTGAGAAAACACCACAAACACATATTTTATTGCTTCAAATAGTTTACGCATCCATTATATCTACAAAATAGAGGAAAAAATATATTCTATAGGCCCATGTGAAGGATTACAACTCAATGGAATTGAGAAACCAAAATTCAAGAGTTTCCCTAAGTCCCAAAATATCTCCCTCAAAAATGAGAAGAGGTTACAATATATAGAAGTGATGGGAAAAGAGAGAAAGAGTGAAACTCATATTTTTTCTCTCACCCACCAAAAATTTCATTAAATGGTCTAAAAATGCATGTTCATCCTTACAAATCATTCCCCAACATAATTTATCTCTGGAAGAATAAATGGGGTGCCATACTTCATTAATTGTGGTGGTTGGGCCTGGAATTGTGTATTTTTGTGCTGGAGATGTTTTATAATTTTTTGCACATATAACCTTAATAAAATTGAAAATACAATTCCCATTTCATAGAGGATGTTTATACCTTTCCAATGATATAAATTTTGTGAAAAATGGAGCAACGGGTCAAAATTTATGGCCATTTTAAGTTTCACTTGAAAAATTGTTGTTTTCTTTTATTAGCGGATTTTGTTTCATAGATTTTCCAATATTGTGCAACTTTCTTTTTTCATGATTTCTCTTCTTCCAGCATTTTTTTTTTGGATTTCTTCTTCTGCAGCATTTTTGTAACTCTCTTCTTATGTGGCTTTTTTTTTGTGTGGCATTTTGCGGCTTTCTTTTTCTCGCGGTTCTCGTGGCTTTCTTTTCTGGACTTTTCGTAGCACTTCACATATTTAGTTTTCTACAACACTTTTTTCCATAGATTTCTTTGGTTTTCTCAAAATTTTCACTAACTCCTTAGAATTTTCTAGGTTAGGGAGTTAGGAAAAATGGATTAAAGCCCCCAAAAACTAAATTTCACCATTTTCTCCAGTTGTCCATTTTACCAAGGGGTAAAAATAGATAACAATTTGGTGACTCATGGGGACATATGTCTACTAGATGATCTGATCAATGGCCTTGTAACATCCATTGGGCATGAAGTTAGCCTAGTAAACACAAATCTGATCTAAAACTTTGAAATTTGGTCCCTGAGCCACTTGAAACACTACTGAAACTGGAGCACTTGCTGATTTGGAAAGCACTTATGACTTCTATTAAAATTAGTTCCTTTCTGAACATTGCCACTTCTAATGAGCTGAACTGTGCAAAAGCAACCATGAAGCACCAAAACTATGTACAAAAGAGGAAGATCATACATGCTCCAAGTGGAACATGCAGAGTGTGCATAAGCACTTCTTCTACTGAAAGTAACCTACTCCTACCAAAAAAATGTGCTAAAAGCACTTAGAGGAATGGGAATCCTAAACTAATATGTACAAGGGTGAGAATTCACTTTAGTAACAATGCTTGAGATAGATTCCATTGACTGGAATATGTAATTCTTCACCATCCAACTTGGTTAGTCGGAAAGCGTTGTTACTTTTGCATTCTGTGATCATGTATGGACCACTCCATATTACATCAAACTTGGAATGTTTTCCTGGTTTTTCCCGATTTGCATCCCATTTTAGCACTAAGTCTCCTTCTTGGAATGTCCTTTCTTTTTCCTTCTTGTCAAAGCTCCTCTTGATTAATGCTTGATATTTCTCCATGGTTTGCATTACATGTTCTCTTAGCTCTTCCAACTCCATGAGTTCCGCATACTTGATTTCCATGGGCTCAAACTCTAGTAGCTCTAGTTGCTTGAGAAGCTCTAATGTTGGTAATTCAAGAGATATGGGAAACCTTGCTTCTCTTCCGTAGACTAGCTTGTATGGAGAGCTGTTTGTAGACCTTTTGGGTGTAATTCTATCAGCCCACAGGGCTGATTTGAGCTTTGTGTGCCAGTCCTTTGTTTTCATCAAGAGTCCTTTTATCATTCTCAGTAAATGTTTATGTTTGTGGAATCAGCTTTCCCATTACCCGGGGGTAATAATTAGATGAAGTGTTGAGATATACTCCATTTCTAACAGCCCATTTAAGTGATCCTTGTGCCAAGAAAGGCCAAAGCATTATCTGAAATGATTGTGGTAGGTATGTCAAACCTTGTGACTATCCCCTCGTAGAAGTCCAATATGCTAGACTCATTGGCTTCCTTGAGTGTTACCGCTTTGGTCCACTTGGTGAAATAATTTGTTGTTGTTAGTATCCACTTGTGGCCTTGGCTTGAGCATGAGTTTAGACCCCAATAATAATCCCAATGAAATGATGGATGAAGGGGCAAATGCATCTGCTAGCTTCTCCTTTCCTGTGAAGAATGCACATTTCTTGCACTTTTTAATCCATGCATAACAATCACTAAATAGTGTAGGCCAATAGTAACCAAATTTCATGATCTTGAGAGCTATTACCCATGGAGAAAAGTGACCTCCAACTTCTCCATCATGGAATTCATGCAGCACTTTCTCAATATGATTTTTTCCAATGCACCTTAAGAGAACTCCATTCATATCTCTCTTGAACAAAATGCCATCCAAAAGCACATATGGGATGGATTAGAGCCCTGAAATACCTTCTTTTTTATTTTCTTAACTCCAGAGGGAATAGGCATGTTTGAAGGAAATTAATAATATCCTAAGTCCAACAAGGAGTGGGCATACCATCGAAGCTTTTTCTTGGTTATCTTGGAGCACTAGGACAACTCCTTCATCTTTTGACTCAACATGCCAATTAGAAGCTAACTTCTCACATAAACCTTTTCTACATGACCAATTTGGTTACCTTGATCTCTATATCATACTCCATACATGTGGGTGATCTAACCTACCCTTTTCTCATTCAAATCCTTGTTCAGGAGAAAATATTTGACCCTGACATGAGACACTAGTAATTGAATCTTATTGTTGGAAACCAAGTGTCTAAATTTCTTCAGGATCCTAATGACAACTAAGACATGCTTTTCAATAAAAGAGTACCTCGTCTCATAGTCTTCCAAGATCTAGGCTGAAGAATGTTACAGGCTACTCTGATCCTTCTTTATTCAGTTGTACCAAGATGGCTAAGATTGTATCTGAACCACCAAAGGCATATAGGATGAAGTCCTTTGAAAAATATGGATTAATGAGAGTTGGGGCTTGAGATATTGCATGTTTAATGGCCTCAAAACTCTCCTTTCCCTTTGCTTTCCATTTGAATGTCATACTCTTTTTAGCATCATTGTTAATGGCCTAACAAGAGTGGAAAATTCAGCACAAATCTATGAACAAAATTAATTCTCCCAAGAAACTTTGGAGAGCCTTCTTGTGACTTAGAAATGGTAGAGCACAGATAGCTTCAACTCTTTCGAGATCAATGGTTAGCCCTTCCTTCGAAAAAATGTGGCCCAAAATATTTCCTTTGTGAGCCAAGAATACACATTTTTTGGGATTCAAAGACACTCAATCTCCTGCATCTTTGGAAAACTTGCCTGAGGTGAAAGAGGTGGTATGCTGAATTTTTGAGAACACAGTGATATCATCAAGATAGATAAGCACTATCTTGTTAATCAACCCTTTAAATGCCATATCCATAGCTCTCTGGAATGTAGCTCTAGAATTTGACAATCCAAAAGGCATTTTCTTATAAGCATATGTGCCCCACTTTGTGGTGAAGGCCGTCTTGAACTAATCTTCTTCCTTCACCATGATTTGATTGTAACTTGAGTATCCATCCAACAATGAAAATCTCTCGAACTAACTACTACTTGCAAGATTTTCTCCATGGAAGGGAGTGGGTAGTGGTCTTTAAGTGAAGCTCTATTTAGATCCCAGAAATCCACACACAATCTAATTTCTCCATTTCTCTTCCACACTAGCACCAAATTTTCTACCCAACTTGAGTGCTTGATTGGAAAAATGATACTTTCCTCGATGATTTTGTTTAATTCCTTTCTCATGAGAGGTTCAACATGAGGATTTACTAGCCTTTGCTTCTACCTAATGGGATTGGATTCTGGATCCAATTCAATGGTATGTTGTGCCAATTTTGGATTGAAGCCTTTCAAATCCTTGTAACTCTAAGAAAAGACATCTTGGAAATTCTTGAAAAAGTTGGATAAAATCAGACTTCTCCTGCTGAGTACTCACCTTGCCAATTTGTAGCACCTTACCTTCACCTATTGAAATAGGCTCTGAATCTTCACCCTTGACTTGAATATTCACTTTCTCTTTCTGGAACTGGTCATTGGGGTTGAAGATAAATTTAATAGTCATAAGGACCTTTGGAAATTTGTTTGTTCTTAGTTGAACCGCTTGATCACAATACTAATACTCCAATTTGACTTGGTTTTTAGAGAAACTCGGCTTCTCTCAGAAAAGTTAATGATTTGTTAGTCATTTTCAAATACTTTTCAGCAAGTATTGTATTTTTTAGGATAGCTGGTCTTACTACCACTTTGATATGAGGTTGAGTTTGGTCTTTCTTGATACTTTCCACAACATCAAACGTTGCCCCAATTATTGCAAGTCTATCTAAGCCTCATTCTTCTTCCTTGGGATGGAATGATGTTGAATGCTTTAAAGTATTCAATGATATCCCATACCCTATTCTTATATCCCTTTAGGAGATCATTCTTAGTAGCATTCAACCCTCTTACTTGGTTTACAATCAACTCGCTATCTCCAAAGACTTGCAAGTTCTTGATACCTCTCTTTCTTACCCAATGCAATCTGTGGATCAATGCTTCATACTCAACTTGTGTTATTTGAACAAGTAAATTGAAAAGGAAAGATGAGTAGTATTTTATACCTTGAGGTGACATAAGAATTGCTCCTCCTCTGGAACACCTTGTCTACTCCTTGAGCCATCAAAGAACAACTTCCATACTTCATTGTCATCTTTATCATCTGGTTTGGTGATGCTAGGGAGAGGTGGATTTTCTTCGTGTAAGCAATAAATTCCCAACTCAGCTTCCTCCATTTCCTTGTAAGGATAAAATGCATGCCTTTTTTTTGCCCACTCATCAAGAGTTAAGTTTGGAATGCCTCCAACTTTGGTATTTGTCTCCAAAGTGCTTGGGCAATCTTCTTGGTCAAAAGATGAGCAATTTTATTGATTGGACTTGGTACATGAGGCTCAATATGGAAGTTTGCAATAGGTTCAGACGGATTGTAGCCTTATCTCCATACCTCATTCTGAATAGCATATGTGACCAATCAATAGACAAGTAGCCTCCAATTTTAGTGGTGAAGTATTGAGACAAGCATAGAGCAAAGAGTGGTGGCAAGTCAATAACTGACACATCTTGCAATACTGTGACATTTGGGCATGCATGCAATGTAAGGCTCAAACCTTTGATCACACCAATAATTGTCACTATTGTTCCATCTAATTGCACTACACCTCTAGAAATGAATTCATACTAAAGGCCTAATTGATTAACTATTTGTTTGGGCATTATAGAACTGCTTGCTCCCGAATCAATCATGCAATTGTGTATAAGATTGCTCCCAATAATTAGAGAAATATAGAATGGAGGAGGCTTCATATTTTTACCGGTTGACCTCCTTGACTTCCTTCTTGTGGAGCTGCATTAGTGAGCACCTTTTCTTGATTCTTGGGTGGCTCATTTGATGTTGACCAATTTTCCATGGTTGTTTGCAATAGATCTCTTTGGCCTAGGATTGCTAATGACTCCCACATTGAGATGTTGACATTTGTTTTCTTCATTTTCTCTATGATATTGAAAGGAGAAGAGATATATCTTTTTTTTCTTTTCTTTACATAACCTTCTCTTACACATGAGCTGCTACAACTGGTACATGAGCTAGTCTAGAAGGTGGCTTGGGCTGATTATGCACATTTGGAGTTGTACTTGGATTTCTAACTCCTTGTAGAGTGACAGAGGGCTAAGTAGCACTTGGATTAGATGAATTACCTTCCTCTAAATTCCTCTTTTAGACCTTTTGTTCACCTGCCACACCTTGAGAAGGAGCTTGATTTATGCCACAAAATCCTCAGCTTGCCAATTCACAAGCGTAGTTTCACTTGGAGGTGCTTCTTGGGTAGCTACCTATTGTTGACTTTCTTCTTGATTTGTTTCTTGAGACACACCAACCATTGTCACCATCAAATCTTGGTTCAGAGCACCATTGAAACATGTTGACTGATTGTGAGGTTGATTACATGGGAAGCACCATTCATATTCTTGTGCCATGTTATTTTGAGTTGGAACCAAGGCTCTAGATGTAGAAGTAACATTAGGATTATAAGGTTGAAATGGAATGTTAGTAGGAGGTTGTCCTTGGATTTTATTAGCATCTTGGCCATGTGGTATAATATACTGATATGGAGGTATATTAGGTTTGGATTCGAGGATGATATGATCTAAAATTTTGTGCTTGTTGCCTCTTAATTGTCACCAACTCATTTCCTAAGTTTTGTAATTACTTCATGACCTCTTGAAGCTCATTTGAGGTGTTACTAGGAGAAGAAGTAGAAGCTTCATTAGAATTCTGATTTTTTGGGGTAGGAATGGGAGCTAATGTAGGTGTTTGGCTAGAACTTGGATTCCCCATTTCCAGATAGAGAGGCATAGGTGGCCTAGGTGCAAGTTTACTAGCTTGAATCAAATAATTTTCAGCTCTAATAGTGATGTTATAGGTAGGAAAAGTTGTACCTCCCATAGATTGTATCATCATGGCTATATCAAAATTTAAAGATTTTAGGAAGTATAGAAAAGCACCTTCATTTCCGATCTCACAAAAATTGGAATCTAATCCCATGTCCTTTGAAATATGAAGTTGAAATCAGCCATTTCTCATTTGGTTCCCTTTTGATTGTAGTTAATTGCTCCAACAGAGATAATTTGTCTACTTTTTCTCCAAACTGGCCACAAAGAGTTGTGCACAATTGATCCCAATTATTAATTGATCCTACTCCTAGGCTCTGAACCATTGTAAAGCCTTGCCTTTGAAAGAAGAGGCCAATAATTTAACTGCCACATCCATCTCATTGACCTCATGAATAACACAAACATTTGTAATGTCTTGAATGTGGTCAATTGGAGTTGTGTGATTTTCCCCAGTGAAGTATGAGATATTCTTCAATGCTTTGCAATTGGAATTGGGTTTTGTGCATTGAGAGAAAGTGGGTTGTTGCCCGTAAAATTGACAAAAGGATTTTGTGGTGGTGGTGGTTGTTGATGATCCATTTGATTGATCATTCGAGAACTCTAGTTGACTAAATAAATGGCCTACCAGGTGGAGGTGTTGACAACGTTCTATTCGGTGGAGATGGTGATCTCTCGAAATATTCTTCCTCTCTTCTTCCTCTGCCTGGAAATAGTTGGAGATATTCAAAAATACCTTCTTCTCTTGCTCTAGACCTTGTTTGAATCCTTCTCATAAATTCAAACCACTAGCACTACTGAAACCACTAATTAATGCCACTTTGAGTCGCCGATGTATGTCTGCACACTGAGCCTCTTAAAGGCTAGAATTTACAACAAGAGCACACCAATCTTGTTGCAATAAAATGAAGACTTATTTATGGGTCCCACCATGCATGCTAGAACTATTATCACCAAATTAAATTCACCCTTTGAATTTCTTGCATGTGAGTTTATTGGGAAATTAGTGTAACTAGGTAACATGGAATTATATCAAGGTGTGGGACCTTGCAGTTGAGATAATTCTCTAGAGTAAGATGGTTCCTATTCCTAATCTAATACTAAAGTTACCCCTAATGCTGGAAATACACTTATCTAATCCTATTCTATGATTCCAAGGGACCAGGAGAGAGGAAAATGCATTAAAAATGAGAAATCCTACACTAAGGAGGTGATAACACCAAGAAAAGGGAGTGAGATACACTGCTGAGGGAGAAAATTGAAGAGAAATGCAACTGAGAGAGGCCATGATAGCTTTGACACAGTCCTAGAATAAAATTTAACACCAAATCCCCATGAAACACAACAACAAAAGCTTGAAAATAATAGAAACATGCACATAATAGAACAAAAATAATCAGAGAGGCAAGGAAAGACAAGAAAATAAATGCAAGGGTTGAGAGAACACCACAAACACAAATTTTATTGCTTCAAATGGTTACATAGTCCATTATATCTATAAAATAGAGGCACAAATACATTCTACATGCCCATGGGAAGGATTATAGCTCAATGGAATTGAGAAACCAAAATGCAAGAGTTTCCCTAAGTCCCAGAATATCTCCCTAAAAATGAGAAGAGTTTACAATATATAGAAGTGATGAGAAAAGAGAGAAAGAGTGAAACTCATATTTTTTCTCTCACCCACCAAAAAATTTCATTAAATGTTCTAAAAATACATGGGAATCCTTAAAAATCATTCCCCCATGTACTTTAGCTTCTAGAAGAAGAAATGGGGTGCCATACTTCATTAATTACGGTGGTTGGGCTTAGAATTGTGCATTTTCATGCTAGAGATATTTTCCATTTTTTCAAAAATCTAACCTAAATAAAATTGAGAAATAAAATTTCCATTGCATAGAGTATGTTGATACCTTTCCAATTATATAAATTTTGTGAAAAATGGAGCAACGGGTCAAAAGTTATGGCCATTTTAGTTTTGCGTGAAAAACTGTCGTTTTCCTTTATTCCGCGGATTTTCTAGTTTTCTACGGAATTTTCTATAGCTTTCTCTTCCATAGTATTCTGCAGATTTCTTCTTCGTTAAATTCTATGGCTTTCTCTTTTGTGGAGTTCAATGACTTTCTTCTTCAATGACTTTCTTTTTGCCACATTTTGTGGCTTTCTCTTTCTGCGACATTCTACACCTTTTTGCGGCACTTCTTTTCTACGGTGTGGCTTTCCATGGTACTTCTACAACACTCCTGATTTAGTTTTGCAAATTTCATTTGGTTGTCTAGATTTTTCACTAACTCCTTAGAATTTTCTAGGTTAGGGAGTTAGGAAAAATGGATTGAAGCCCCAAAAAAACTAAATTTCACCATTTTCTCTAATTCCAATTTTCTCAGTTGTCCATTTTACCAAGGGGTAAAAATGGATAATGATAGCTCTAGAAAATAAAATTATGGAAGTATGAAAAGATAAAACAACGTCAATTCAAAGCAAAATGAGTGTTGTTAATGTCTAGTTTTATTTCTTAAGAATCATGCATATAATGGCATACTAGGGGGTGATGTAATAGTGATAAGTTCATAATTTCATGTCTACATTTTCCCCACTTTATGATGGTGAATGAATATTTGGTAGCATAAAGTAGATAAGAAGAGTGTACCTTGTGGAGAGCCAAAGGAGGTTGAATGGCGATAACGTACCTAATGGATATTGTAGAATGTGTATTGTGGATTCTAAGAGGGGATAAGAACCCTAAGGGTGACTTGTGTGTGTAGTGGAAATGATACTTATGTTTGTAATTGAATATTACATTTTCTTGAGTTCTTTTTTCTTGATATTTCTCCTTGTTCCATTTGTGTTGCCTTTTTTTGGGATAAGGATGAACTTATAAAAGAAGAAAAGTGTAGTCAATGCTCATGATATATGAAATTGAACTTTAACTTAGATAAATTAAAATATAAATTTGTATGAAAAATAAGTGAATCAAGGATAGAATACACTTGAATGTCACGAGATAAAGGATAAAATTATTCCTATGTGTTTTTTGCCTTGGATATGGTTGGAAGAGTCGAGAGTGATCAATTACTGAATTGATGTGAACATACTAAGGATTTAGGCATCATGTTATCAGAGGAAGAGTGTTGGGAGAGTTGTTGGGTTTTCCTTCCATACATTGACACTTCCCCACAGATAAGTGCCAATGTAGATGGTCACAAATCCAATTGTAACTAGTCATGAATTCCACATTATTCCAAGCATATCATTGACCCTACATATGTGCTAGGTGCCACTCCTTATTTGATATTGATATAAAATATGTTAACCAAGAAAGATGAGTAATTAGTTCCCTTTCTCAAATTATGAAACATGCCACTATTGGAAGTATTGTCATTGATGTCAAAAGAATGTTGATAAGTATTTCATAAGTTATAAATATTGTCATTGATGTTTTCAGGAGTGTGTCATTTATGAAAAAATTGATTCAAAGTGTGAATTTTTCATGGCTCATAACAAAGGAAAATATTTTATTATGTTATGTGGGTTTTGAAGTGTTTTGTAGGTTTTATAATATATTGTTATTTGGTTGAAGTATTTCATGGGCACAAGATAATACCACATAAAAATTTTCATGTGCCAGGATACAAATGAGGATTTACATGCAATGAAGAGAATGTCGTTGAATTCTGTGGAGTCTCACACAATGAAGATAAATCTGCAAAAGTCAAGAGATGCCACATTATGAAGGAAATGCAATGGAATTCAATGTTACAAAAGAAAATGCAAGAGAATGTTTTAGAAGTCAAGGATTGGTTTAAAATTCAAGAATAGTCCATAATGGTCATAAAATGCCATGGGACAAGAAGAAAACAAGGAAAGTACGTAGGGGCTTAAAATAATTTCATATATTTAGATATTATTCTACAGAGGCCGACTCAAACTTAATTCTCAAAAGTATACTTATCTCGCCGACTCGTGGTAAAAGTCACGTCCTTTCATGAGATGAATTTGGTATATATATGGATTCAATTGTAAATTCAATATAGCTTAAGGGATTGATAATGTCAAATCTTTAAAAATGAAAGAGAGATTAAATTAGAGAAGAATAAAGGAGTAGTTAATGAAGATATATCGAGAGAATGTATGAAGAAGAAGGAATAGAAAACTCAAGAAAATTAGAATGCTAAGACGTAGTCAATTTTACTCCCACTATAAGAGGAAGGAATCCCATGCGCATCAGCCTATCACCCAGTAGAAGCTGAGCGCTCACCCGAGGCACGTGCGGGTGCCGAGTCTCTCTTTTATGTGAGTTTTTAGTGGGAAGCATTCATCAATGATTAGTATAGGAGTATTCAGGAAAGAAGTTTAGACATACAAGGATTACAGGGCTTAGGATGACCTCCAGATCCTTGTAGCTTCTTCAGACTGTGTGTTTTAAAAGACTCCATAACATATAATATAACAGAAAGAAAGCTACAACCATTCATTCATAGCATGAAAGGAAAGAGAACTTTTATGAATGAAATATACATGAAACCCACTGATATTCATATCTAATTACAATAGGTAACCTCATTGTATTCATCGTTTCATTACAAAGATCCATAGAGGGAAGATTGTAGTCACGCACATCACTAGGCTTGTATAACTTAGTACATTCCTTTCGCATCGTGAGCCCCACTGCGCAGTAATCCTGTAGAGCTTCACCCATGTTATCTCTCTCTGTGTGTATCTCTCCTATCTTCTCTTCTTATGTCTATATTCCCTCCTTTTTGGTCTGCAAGCACTTGTATTTATCACCTTCCCATGATACCAACTTTCCTTGCCACACCCTCGGATCCGTAGCCAAGTGTCAAATGTGGTCCTTCAGCGAGCATGTTTCCTCAGGCCCGAGCTCTCCACTCCATCTCATGATGGTCTTCTAGAAGATTCCTTTGCTGGAATGCTCTTTCATGGGCCACTTGTTGCCAGGCTAACATGTTATCCACGCGTAACCGATCATGCTTTTCATGTGTTCTTCCTTTGTTGCTTAAATCGGCTAAGTCATGAATCTCCTTTCACATGCCGCGCGTGCTATATGCTTCCTTGAGCCTTTTCTCTTGCATGATTTTGCCTTGCGTGCCATCCTCGTAATCGGGGTCCCACACACCCACGTGACTTCATACTCAGTCAATATTTTAGGGGCCTAACATCACCCGACACTACGCCCTGTTCTCCGCCTCGGAAACATTCTTCTTGACTAAGGTGTAAGTTGGTTCAATGGAACCAAGATGTAGATAAATATTGCAAAAATGAATAAGGGATAAAAGAATAGGGGAAAGAATGAAGAATGGGGGGGAGCATTAAACCAAAAGGCTAGGGAATTCCTTTCGTAAGTATGCCTCTAACTTACTCCATGTATTGACCTTGTTCTGTGCCTTCTAACAGAGGTCGCCAATCGGAGGTTTACCTCATCAAAACTTAGGCCAGCTCCATGGGTGCCCAAAGTGTCCACAATTTGTTCCATATCTTTACCCAGGTCTGCAAGCTTGTCCATTCTTTTGGTAATTTGAGGATATAGTTCCTTTAGTCATGTCTTGGTTGAGCCCCTTAGTGCCTCAATCTCCTCGGATCTTCTTTCTACTTCTGCCAGGACTCTATCCCGCTCCGCCTTGTTTCCTTTATTCTTCTCCTAGAACTCTTTTAGCTCTGCTTCAAGTGTGGCAACCAAAGAGCTTGCCACCTTATCTCTATCCACACATGTGTCATATGTGGCCTCAAAAGATTGGGAAGCAACCTTTACATATATGAGCACCTTGCTATACTCAGCAACAAGTGCTATCACCTTTAGCCGGTCCTCCTCCTTCAGGCGCGTGGCTACTTCCATCACATATTCCAATGATAAGGGTCACCTCTCCATGGTGAGGATGCATGTTAATTATTCTAGGCATTCTAGTGTTGATGCATACCTCTGGGGATAGGCATTAGATCTGGATGTTTCAAGATGATGGCGCTTTTTATCGAGTCTACTTTCTTGTAGACCTCCTGCACCTTTGCCTTTTCCTCCTTGAGATCGCACCTTAGCTATGCAATAATTAATTCCTCCTATTTTAAGCTTCTCGCCGCATTAGCCAACTCTTCCTCCTTCTTGGCCAACTTTCCCTCTAAATCCCTTATGCTATCGTTCCACACGAATAGCCTTGCCTCCGTTTCCACCGTGACCTTGTTTAGGGCATTACACACTTGCTCATCTGAGAGCTCCTGGGAATTCACTAAGGGGTTGTCTCCCTTAGACTCTGGCAACGTGATAAGCACCTTTTGGTAGACTTCAAAGTCCAGCTCGTCGACGTGGGATTCAAATGCCCAAGAAAGCATCTTCTTGGTCCTGGGGTACACGCCCTCCTTCTCGAATGATCCCATGGCTATAAGTCTTTCAGTGGGTACCATGCTCTGGAATCGTGTGCATAGCACCTTCCTTGAGTCATCCACATATCCCATTATCTACCTTTGTTCTGCATCCAAAGGTCTTCTACCCAAGCACGCACCTTTGGGGAAGCTGACTGTCAGAGCGGGGCCTCCTAGGCTGTCATGTCCCTTTTCACCGCTCTCTTCCCTCCCTTCCTTTAGCACTATGTTTGCACTTCACTCTAATTCCTAGTCTACAAGGATCTCGAGCATCTTCTTCGCTTCTCACTCTACCACTTTGGTTATCTACTCCTTTGTAAAATCTGTGGCTCTCTGTCCCTCGGCATCCCTCTCATTTGCCCTTGTATCTTTAGTGCCTTCATCTCCTTGTGCACCTTTCCGCCACGTAAATATGAACTCTTTCTTTTCTTCTCCACTCTCCTCCTTTGAGTCATAGACACTAACTATGCGAGGTTCCAAGGGTTCCTTGTATTTTTCTGGATCTTTCTCCCGTTGCCACCTCCTTCACTCTCATCCTCTCCTCCCAGATATCTCTCCAAACTATTGGTCACCTCCGAGTCAAGTTCTTCATCTACCTTCTACTTCTTCCTGAGAGGTTGCTTCTGGTAAGGATATTCTTCCTTCTCTTCTTCCTCTTGGGACTCCTCTAAGGTGGTGGATTGTTCGAGTGCCTCTACTTCTAGCGTCTTCTCCTTTACTAGGGACTTCTTCCTCCGAACATAGGTGCTTGGCTTGGCACTCGTAGAAGGAATGCTCATTATCTGAGTAGTTGGTACCCTTGGTGCTCCTTCCTCTCCTCTGCCCCTCTTCTTAGACTTTCCGGCTTCTTCAAATATGAATATCTCATCCACCAAGTATGCACCATTTTCAAATTTCAGCCTTATGTGCATGTATATGCACACTGCAGATCCTCCAGTAATAGGAAGTGTTATTGGTCTAGTCATGTGGATCTCATGCGACACGTACTTCTCCACGTATGTGTGCTTACCTCCGGGATAGTTCAATTTCTTCCTCATATCCCTGTGTTCTGGTCCAACTTTCCTAGCTCTAGCCTTAGCTTTTTCGATTCTTTAAATCTGTTCACTCCTGCTTGGAAGTATTGGGCAGTGAACGCAAAAGGGAGCTTACACCAAGGGCTCCATGATTCATCAACAAGTTTGAACCTGCCCAAGCAATAGTGCTGGTATACCGCGAACTCAGCTTCTCCTTGTGTGGCTGCTGGGAGTTGTTCAAGGATCCTCCACTCTGCCCCGAATGCATTTCTCAAGCGCGTATACCATTTTTCAAGCCACGCTTTGTGGGGAGTCATCATTGTATCACATGCATACTTTTCAAACCTCTTCATGAGCGAAGGGTCTTCGTTTGGGTATTCCCACACAAACTTATCTGGTGCATCCGGCACTCCAACTTCTATAAATACTATGGTGAGCAGGACATTGCCAAAGAGGATCATGTCCCCTTCCTTTGTGCACTTTACAATTTCCTTGGAAATGTATGTGGAAAAGTTGTAAATAGTCCCCTCTGCAATCTTCCTGTAGACATGCAGCCATGGCTTGTTGACTTGCGTCCACCTTTCTTGGCCATTCAACTTCGTTACTAAGTGCACGACCATCTTCATAACTGGGTCCTTGATGTCTGAGATGTCATAATACCGTGACCCTTTCTTGCAGGCATACTTTGTGATGGTCTCCTGAATAGCTTCCTTGTCACTAAGGTCATCTTCCAGGCTATCTCCCTCGCATATGAGGCCTGTAAACTATGCAATCAACTAGGGAGTTACATGCATCTTACGCCCAACAAAGTAGAAGTAGTCCGCATGCACCCAAGACATTAATCACCGGTACAAGTGATTCAGCTTTCTAAAATAAGGCAACTTGTAGAGTTGCAACAACCTTGCCTTTGCCAGCTTGACCTTCACGTCATCATTGTAGATAGGTAACCCTTCAGGTGTTCACTTGTTGGTTTGGCGTACCAACTCTCATATCATTTCTTTCTCTATAGCATTGGTGTGGTGATTATAGTCACTTATTAGTATGCTTCTCAAATGGGATTCACATTCCTTCCCCATCATCACTCCATCTGTGGTCTTGCATTTCTATATACCATTCTTCATTTGTTTCCACCTCGGGTTCTAGATATTTAGGCTTCAATTTTCCCTTCCCTTTCTTCGGTGTCATGGTCGAGGTAATTGTATTACTCAGTCCTCTCCTTGTTAGTTTGATTTCCTTCTCCCAACCTTCGATCTTAGATCCGTGATACAAATCTCCTAAACCCGTGCCCTAGTTTGCTGAACCCTAACTTCGATAAATTCTTCACAAGACAATGTTTTTTCACTTCGTTCCACACCCGTGTAATTCCTTCCTTCTGGTTCGCAATCTCAAACTAGCTCTTTTACTTTTTTATCACACAAATCTTCTCTTTGATCGAATCTGAAAAATTCCTAGCTTATATCTCCAACTCTTCATTTTCGCAAAGTAAAATGAGAGTGCCCGACCCTCTATTTATAGTTTTTCCTTTTGTTGGTCATTAGATGCTACTTTACCTACCCCATATTTTGTTCATTTAATGCATATTTAAAAAAAAAAACCCGTCTTCAGCACCTTCACTCACACGCCATTCCTGCATGAAAACTCATCCAACCTTCTAAAGACGCAACCAAACCAACCTGAGAGGAGACTCTTACACACACTCAACTTGCATTGAAGGCACTTCTTCTGTCCAGATTCTTGCTTTCACCTACCTCGTGTTGCTTTAAATACACTTCATTTTCCTTTGTATGTGGGATCTATGAGTAGCTTTACCTGGCACCAACCATTCTATCTTTTCTCTTCATATCTCTTTTAACCAGGCTACTCAACAAGGCTCTTCAACACAACTTCCTTAGTACTTTTAATCACGTGCTTCTTCACTTTTCTCCACCCCACACTTAAATGATGTGTGGTCCTCTATGCACTCATAAATTCTCCAAAAAAAAATCAATAAGGTTACCGACGCCCAAGGTGCAAAACAAAACAACAACGTGAAAGTGAAACACAAGGAAATGAATATGCATGATAGAAAATTATAGACTAACTAGCAAAACTACCTTATTTACAAACACCAAGAAGACTTATTTATAGTAGGGCTTCATCCTACTACCATTGAAGTGTCTAGGAAACTCCATTCCATCCAAAGACTTGTAATTGGCATGCGCTGAATCAAGGATGTACGAGATTGTGTAGGGACCTAACCAATGGACTTTCAACTTCCCTGGATGGCGTAGAAATTTAGAGTCAGATAGTAACACCATCTGCCCAACCTCAAACTTATTGTTTCTAATATGGCAATCATGCCAAGCCTTTTGCTTTTCCTTTTTTCGTTGTTTGGCTAAAACGGGAAAGTGATCGTCTCTCATCTAGTTTCATTAGTTCATAAATTCTTTCTTCCAGTGCTTGTTCATCGGCTAATCCTCCTGCGCGTGCTATTTGTAGGGAAGGTAACATAAATTCAACCAGAAAAATAGCTTCCACACCAAACACCAATTGAAAAGGTGTGGCTTTATTTAGTCTTTTATACTTAGACTGTAAGCCCATAAAAAGCTGTTGATACCGTATCATCCCAATCCTATCTTCCAACATCACAAATTTTGGTCAAGGTATAAATTAGTCGGTGGTTCATTTTAAGAGACCTCTTGGAAATCGGAGGTGGAAAATACCTAGTGAATATCCTTAGAACCGGTTTCGCGGGAAGGTGAATTTTTTGGGGGTTGTATGAAAAAATTTCACCTGATTGTCAAGTGGTGAGAGACAAGGTCGTAGACGCGTGATAGGAGATTTATTGCCGCCGCATGTCAAAAAATGCATGATTGACGCGCGTCAATAGACCTCATGCACAGATGCGTAACAGACACTCTTTGACGCATGTCAACAAGGTTGTTGACAAAAGCGCCAATGAGGTAGGAATATGCAAAGGCGTCAATGCATTTTTTTTCCAATGACAACAAAATCTTCGTCGCCGCGTGTCTGCAGCCTCTCGCCCTATGCTTTCTCATCGAAAAAACCTCCGTGTTGCACGTCAATAAACTCTTTGTCATGCGTATATGTATTGATGCGCCAATATCTATTGTACCTCCATTATCACGCGTCAACTATCATGCCGATTTATTGTCGCGTGCCAAAAATAATCCTCATTGACACGCATCACCGCAGACCTCTTATGACACACGCGTCAACAATGTTATTGATGCGCGTCGGGGCACCTATCGACGCGTGTCAACAAGGTTGTTGATGCGGGTCAATAGACCTCATTGATGCACGTTAACAACCTTGTTGACGCACATCAATGAGGTCCGCATTGACGTCGCGCCAATCGAGGTCTCGTTGACGCGCGTCAACAAATAACCCTCATTCGACGCGCGTCATTTTGGTGACCTCATGTTACCGACGCGTGTCAACAAGGTTGTTGACGCACGTCAATGAGGTCTATTGACACGCGTCAATGAGGGTTATTTGTTGACGTGCGACAACAAATCTCCTGTCGCGCACCTGCAGCCTCCGCCCTCTGCTTGCGCATCGAAAAATCTTCGTGTCGCTCATCAACAAACTCTTTGTCATGCGTCTACTATGCGTCAATATCTGCAGTACCTCCTTATCACGTGTCAACTATCCATCAGTGTCGCGCATCAACAAATAACCCCATTGTCGCGCATCTACAATACAGGATATATCATATTGTTGAAAAATGTGAAGTAGAAGTGTTCTACCTGGCGAATAATCTAGGATTATATAGGGGATATTTTTCAAGGGTAGGCGAAGCCGACCCCTAAAAAAATTAAAGTGTAATTTTTAGGCGAACAGGTCACTGACCCGCGCCAGAAAATTCACCTTTTCAAAATTTTCAAAAATGGAATATTCACCATATTACGAATATTCGCCACTAAAATTATCCCTGGAATTAGTATTTTGTTGAATGCTTCTCGCGGTTCCATTTTCTTGTGGGTGATAGGGCATAGTCTTATGATGAGCAACCATGAACTCGGATATAGTAGGATCCTCACGGTCTCATTTAGAAAATACATACCCCTATCACTGGTCAAACTCAAAGGGCATCCATACCTTGTGATAATGTTCTCCCATAGTAACCTTACCGCCATTGCTGCCATGCAATCTTTAGTTGGGGCTGCTTCTACCCACCTTGTGAGATAATATATGCAAGTGATGACATAACGTGACCTAGTCCTACACGCTGCTAGTGCAATAGGTCCTACAAAGTCTATCGCCCACTTTTCAAAAGGCTTCGTGCTAGGAATAGGATGCAAAGGCATTTCATCTCTCCTTCCTGGTTTGCCAATGCGCTGACAGTGGTCACATGCTTTACAATAATCTCTACAATCCCTGTACAAGGTTTCCCACCATAAACCTACCATTAAAATCTTGCACGCGGTGGCATCACCTATGTAATGCCCACCCACACTTCCTCTGTGTGCTTCCTCCATGATGGTCAGGCACTCATGTTCTAACACACATCTGCGCAAAACTTCATCACATCCCAATTTGTATAAGTCTCCACTAATCAACATGTAGGGCATGACACGTATGGCCAACTACTTTTTCTCCAATGCCCTCATTCCATCGGTGCCACACCTTCTTTTAAAAATACAACAATCTCTTCCAAATCCGAGGGCATGTGCTCCAATCTAAACAGTTATGTGTCTAGCATTATTTCCTCAATACTTTATGTGTCCTCTCCTGAATCAATTGTGACAGATGATCAGGTCCACAATTACTTTTTCCGGGCTTCACTACAACAGTGAACTCAAACTCTTGAAACAACAACACCCATCAACATATGCGCCCTTGAAGAATGGGCTTGTTTACTAAATACTTTAATGTCATGTGGTCGGTGTAGAATACAAAAGGTGTTGCCAGTAGATATTGTCGAAATTTGAAAAGCACATAGATCATTGACAATGCCTCGCACTCGGTTGTGGTATAATTCTGCTCTACTGGTGTTAACTTCTTGCTTGTGAAATAGAGAGGATGATCAACAATCCCCTCACCTGGTTGTGCAAGTACTACTCCAATGGTGGTTCCTGAGGCATCTACATGGACATGGAAAGGCTTGTCCCAAGAGGGAAATTGCAAAATAGGCACGGTAATAAGCCTATCTTTTAATGTATCAAATGCCCTCTGCTACGCCTTTCCCCAATGGAAGGTACTTTTGTGTCTAAGCAGCTCCTCTAAAGGTGCGGTGATCTTGGCATACCCCTTAATGAATTTTCTGTAATATCCCGTATGCCCAAGGAATCTACACACTACGCTCTAGCTAGTAGGTTCCCTTAACCCCATAATAACTGCAACCTTAGCAGGATCTACCAGCAAGCCCTCCTTACATATGATATGCCCCAATAAAGTCCCAAAGGGTGTAGTAAACACACACTTCTTAATGTTGAGGGATATCCTCAACTGCCTACACCTTTCAAACATTAATCTCAAGTTGTCACAATGGTCGTTAAACAGACCATATATTGTCCAATCATCCAAGTAAAATCAAGAAACTTATGAATGAAGTCCTCGAATACTTGCACTACTATGCGCGAAAAGACAACAGTGCATTTTTCAACCCAAAGGGCATGACCGTATATGCAAAACTTCCCACTCGGTGGCAAAAGTTGTCTTCTCTCGATCCTCCTTTGCAATTCGGACTTGGTGGTATCCTACAAATCCATCTATAAAGGAATAGATTTTGCGCGCCGGTGACTCCTAAAATTTCTTCAATGAAGGGGTCGAAATGGATCAATGACACAAATTACATCCAATTCCCTATAATCCAAACAAATTCTAATCCGCCCATCCTTCTTGATGCTGATTACCATCGGAATTATCCATTCTAATTCTTCTACTACCTCAATGATCCCGAAGCTATCATCTTGTCTATCTCCTCCTTAACCTTCACGCGTAAGTTGGGATTCATCCGGTAGGGCCTTTTTCTAACTCGGGTGCACACCTTCCTTTAGTTTTATCCTCATCTCCCCAAGGAATGGTGGATGCCTTTTAGCTCATGGTACCCGCGTGGGAATAAATCCTTGAATTCATGCAATAGATCAATGATCTTTGATACTTCCTTCTCCATCCAATAATCCCCAATAATAGCTTCCTTAGGTTCTTCTCCTGAACCGATGTTAACCTTCTTTGTCTTTAAAGGCTCATGGTAGGCACGTGCATGAGCATCTGCACTACCCACTACTTTGTGCATCCCCATAGAATGGCTAACATTTAAACTCTCCGATTCCTCTCCATCAATCACATATACTAACTTTCCCTTTTCCTTTTCCAAACACGCATGCTCAAGTTGTAACTCTTCTATTTCTTCAATCTCTTTGAAGTGCGCCTCCAATCCTAGTTCACCTAGTAGTTCTAACAACCTATCTTCCATTCTGGCACTATCCCCCATTATAAGGCACTTGATACCTTGCAAGGCCTTATCAACCGATGGTTTGGTACTTCAATACTCAAAGGCTTGAATAAGATCAGCCGTAAGCTCTTGCCAATTCCTTGTTTGGTAGTGTGTCTCTGAATGAATGTACCATGTGCGCGCACAACCCTACAGTGTAGAATAAAACTTGTGCACCTAGAGGGATGGTGGAAAGGCTTCCGCGCCTTCTCTCTAGACCCGTTCACATTCCTGGATATGAAAAGAGGTGGGCTCCTTCCCATGGTACTCCTTGATGATGGTGGGTATATTACTTCTAGAAAATCTGACAGAGAGAGCAATTCTTACCTCACACCATTCTAAAAGGCTCTCTTGATGCGTGGCCCACCAACGATCTGCTATGCCGAGCAAGACGTAACTCAGCATCTCCCTTCATTCCTTTTCATTTTTCCACTAAGCTTCTATCTCCTATAGAAATATCTCAGGGAAGGCTCCTCCTGAGTACTTGGGTAGTTCTTTTCCCCAAGGCACCGAACCGTGCATGCCTTAGTTACCTTGGTCACCGATCCTCTCAACTGTTGTCCCATTAATTTTTAAGTCCCATACACCCAATTATCACATGTTAGGCTGGTGGTATCACTCATCGATCGAGTATCCTCAAACTGGATAACACCGTTAATAGGGTGTACCATCTCAGGGTCTTTGATTAAGCGCACATAAATCTTATCCAAAACCTCTTCTCCCAACAATTCAATGTAGGGTGCTGACTTCCCATCAACCAGGGGTATAATGACCCACTCCTCTTTGTTCTCAAAATTGATGTACCCTTTGTTGAAGCAGAGGTCTCGCATTATTCTTGTAACACCAAGGGTGCCCAAGTAGTGCTAGGAAATTGTCCACCTCGGCAAGCGCCAAGACTTCGAAGTCCCCAATAAACTTGGCTCCCTGGATAGTAATAGCTGCATCCTTCAAGACACCGATGGGAATTTCCTTAGTCTTGTTCCATATACAACACATTTGAAGATGGTTGTAATGTAGGTCTCCCCATCTGATGCCATGCATCCAAAGTCAAAACATTAACCTCCGTGCTAGTGTCAATGAGTATATTGCTAAGGAGCCATCCATCCACAACTGCATTCAATGTAATCTCCTTGTCATAGTTGAGGCTATGAGGGGGAAGGTTTACATGCAAGACCTACCTCTTGCACTCTTCTCCGGTGTGTGGTACCTTCTCTCTCAACAAGGATCCTAGCAAAGGAATGATGTTCTCTTGCCTTAGAATTTCACACACCTCCTTGACCTCATCCAAGTCATATTTCTATGCCTCAATCCTCCTTCCTTGTTCCTCCCTCTTGGATTGCTCCTTTAGACACTGGATCTCCCCTTACAAGCTTTGAATAACATCCATGGTGTCCTGATATATCTCCTTCTGATGCGTGGGGTCTGGGTAATTTCTATGAATTACCTCTTCTCTTGAAACGAGGCTCTTCTGTCTTGGTATCTCTCTTATGTGCGTGGCTTCTGCCCTTTTTGTTACCAAGACAAGCTCCAAACCTTCATCTAGTGTTACCCGAGGCATCCATTGTATGTCTACCTTCTTGATGCTAATCATCGCAACGCCTTTATCCTTCAAAGGTCTTTGCTGATTTATATGCTCATATAACTCCAGGAACTCCTCATACTTATGCTTCTTTCTGCACCATGAGCACTGTAACAAGTCTAGGCACTCACACTTGTAATGTTCTGCAGATCCACAATTGAAACACGTCCCCCACGAGAACTCATTCCTTCCTCTGCAGTTACCTCATCCATGGAATCCTCCTTGAAAACCTTTCCTCGCGCGCCTCCTTCTACGTGCTCCTCATAATGGTGATCATCATTTTTAGAACTACTGGAAATATTGGTTTGGCACACCCCATGATCAATGGCCTCATGTTTCTGATCAATGAGCCTACAGTCTTTAGTATCATGGGTCGTGGAGGTGTAAATCTTGTAATAATAGGATACATTCTTTCTGATCACAAGTTGTAGCAAGGGACATCTACTGGCATCATAGTACCCATGACAAATTTCATAATCTAATGTTACATCACGTACCATCCTCTGGGGGAAATTATTCTTAACGTGCCCCTTTATCTCACAATTTATGCACCACAAACCACTATGAGTCTCATGGACTGAGTTCACAGATAGATTTTCCAACTGTTTATCCATAACAACAATCCGAGCCTCAAATAATGGGCTAACGCTAGTATCAATACTACTAATGGCTTCGGCGCACAAGGTAGCCTCCAATGCTTTGCGTGGATCTGTGAAAATATTATGAGACAGGGCCCTTCTAAAAGGGGTGATCAATCCTCCAAAAACCATTGTGCATACTGAGAAGGATGTATATCATATGATAATTTAGACAAGAGAGTCTTAAAGCGTGCATCATACTCCCGCACACTCTCTACCATTCCTTGTTGTATCTCCTTCAAAGCACTAATGCTTTTTTCCTTGAACTCATGAATGTGGAACTCTTCTAAGAATGCATTCTTTAAGGTAGTGTAATCCGCCACTGTTTGATGAGGATCATACTTTCTATACCATCTATGTGTGTGTCCCTGTAACATAGTCATAAATTGACTAGCCTTTCATTCTAGGGTTTTGATACCTTTCGCGCACCATAGCAGTTCATACTTGTGAACATGTTTCTCAGCATCCTCAATTCCCCTGTAATCTGGTAAGTGTAGAGACATTTTAAAGAAAACTTGAGGTGGTGGTTGGGGTCCTTGTCCTAAACCAGAGCCTTGGTTCCCTTCGGTGTTTCCTCCACTACCTGATCCACCAGGTCCACTAGGTCCTGTACCTCTAGAGCCACTAGATCCACTAGAACCACTGGGTCTAATAGGGCCTATAGGATTTGTGCCAAGTGCCCCCACGGTCCCACTAAAATTTTTGCTTTGTGTTTGTGAGTGTCCCGCCACCGCTACTTTGTCCGTGCCACTCCCTAATACGAGACCAAAATTTTGTACATCGCCCCTTTCAAAAACTCCTCCCCTTTCCAAAAAAATCCTCCAAATACTGGAATATGTGCAGTCATAGAAGAAGGGAATGTAAAATTATATCTCCTAAGCATGAGATATGTTTCTTCCACTAGTTTTAACTGTATCAATACTTCTTCCGGTTTAAGAAAACCAAACACCGGGATCGGTCACTAGGTGGGTTCAGATATGTGCCAATGACTCTCCTTTCTCCATGTGACAAACTCTCACCAGAAGTTGAAGGGGTCTCCCTCACGCACTTACCAAGCTAGGGTAGCACAGATTACTCAGGTTCCACATCCTCCATGTGAACCTTAACTCCTTCCCACAACGTCTGTCTCCTTAGATCCATCACACTAGTAGCTTCACGTCATCTAGTAATCTCCCTTTCATGCACTTCACCATACTTGAGTCGTCTTTCTTCCCTCTCCTTTTCTGTTGTATCATCTACCATCTTCCTCCACCCGAGCTTCCTTACCCAACACTTAGAACAGTTTAGCCGGCCATTGGGAGCACTTTTAGACTCATGGTAACCATCAATATCTTCATAGCTAGGGGATAAAGTACGTAGAAATGATCCCCTAGGTTCTCATAGAAACTCAAACTCAAAGCAACCTCTGGACAAGAATACGTGGAAATGGCGTATTCCAGAGTGTAGCTAGCTAGTACTCCTCCCCACCAGTGATCTACAACATGGGTCCACGTCAGATCTACATCTTGCAACCTTTGGTAGTCTTCTTTGGTCCATATCCATGATCCATAATGCCAACTTGATCTAGATGCATAGGCTAAAAGCCACCCAAATAACTCTACTGGGAAGCAGTAGAAAAAAGTCTCATATAGATCATGGTAGAGATTATCCTCTACCCATCTACGTGTATCAAACTCAGGTCCAGTGCTGAATCTCTGGGAAAATTCATCCTCCGTGCTCTTGAACCATGATTCAACATTTTCCAATGTTAACCGATCCGTCATTACTCTTTACACAGATCATGATGCATGTTATATCCCACTACAACTTTGAAAAGAGGTCCCGACAACGGAACCAAGATGTAGTCAATTTTACTCCCACTATAAGAGGAAGGAATCCCATGCGTGCTGGCCTATCACCTAGTAGAAGCTGAGCACTCACCTGAGGCACACGCAGGTGCCGAGTCTCTCTTTTATGTGAGTTTTTAGTGGGAAGAATTCATCAATGATTAGTATAGGAGTATTCAGGAAAGAAGTTTAGACATATAAGGATTACAGGGCTCAGGATGGCCTCCAAATCCTTATAGCCTCTTTTTGATCGTGTGTTTTAAAAGACTCCATAACATATAATATAATAAAAAGAAAGCTATAACCATTCATTCATAAAATGAAAGGAAAGAGAAATTCTATGAACGAAATATACATGAAACCCACTTATATTCATATCTAATTCCAATAGGTAACCTTATTGTATTCATCATTTCATTACAAAGAGCCATGAGGGCGATCAAGTCATGCACATCACAAGGCTTGTATAACTACACAAAAACAGAAAAGAAATTACAATGCTAAACTCGGTACATTCCTTTCGCATCGTAGTGCCACTCGTAGTAATCCTGCAGAGCTTTACCCATGTTATCTCTCTCTCTCTCTCTCTCTCTCTATGTATCTCTCCTATCTTCTCTTATTATGTCTATATTCCCTCCTTTTTTTGGTCCACAAGCACTTGTTTTTATCACCTTCCCACACTACCAACTCGCCTTGCTATGCCCTCGATCCATCGCCAAGTGTCGAATGTGGTCCTTCAAACGAGCATGTTTCCTTAGGCCTGAGCTCTCCACTCCATCTCATGATGGTCTTCTAGAATATTCCTTTGCTGGAATGCTCTTTCCTGGGCCACCTGTTGCCATGCTGACATGTTATCCGCATGTAACCAACCATGCTTTTCACGTGTTCTTCCTTTGTTGCTTAAATCGGCTAAGTCTTAAATCTCCTTTCACGTGCCGCGCGCGCTATATGCTTCCTTGAGCCTTTTCTCTTGCGCGCTTTTGCCTTGCACGCCATCCTCAGAATCGGGGTCCCATGTGCCCATGCGCCTTCATACTCGGTCGATATTTCGGGGCCTAACATAAGTTGTTGAAGAAGAATGAAGATTGAGCAATGCATAATAAAAGTGTGAAGTAAGAGGTATAGAAAGTGAAGAATGATATAAATGTCATCATTAGGTTGAAAAAGTAACTACAATAAGTGGATCTTTTCATTGTTGAGTTCAGTGCCTCATATAATTAGATAATGGTGTCTCCAAAGTGAGTTGGTTCTCACAAATTAAGTTGAGTTGGTGCTCGACATTGGGGATTGGGGTATCAAATGATTTGGTGCTCACAAATCAAGCTAATTTGGTGCTTATAATTGGGAAGTGGTGTCCTCTATAGGTTGGTTCCTACAAAAATTTGTAAAACAATTAATTTTATGGTTGGATTTGGACAATAGCTCCAATAAGTATTTTCTCTATGGTTTTCTCCGAAAGGGTTTCCACATAAATCATGTGTTATGCAATTGTTATATCTTATGTGTTCATTGTTGTTATTAATGTTAATGATTAAAGAATAAATTTTTATATTATAATGATTCACCCCCTCTCAGTATAGGTGTGTGTTCTACAATTGGTATCAGAGTGAGTTCCTTCATAATAGCTTAACCACTAGAAGGTAGATCTCATAAACACACATGACAAGTCAAGAAGGTTTATCCTCAAATAGATCTCCATTGTTTGATGGAACTAATTATGCCTTCTGGAGTATCAAATCTACACCTATCTAATGGGTTTTTGTTTTGACATATGACAATCCATTGTTAGTGGATATACGACTCCAAAACTCCTCTAAGAGATCAAACTGGAAAGAAGGCAAGTGAAAGTAATGCAAAGGCTATGAATGCAATATTGAGTGTACTACATGAGGAAAATTTTATCGAGTAATGCATTGTAGTTTAGTAAAGGAAATTTGGGATAAGCTCAATAACATTTATGAAGGATATGATAAATTGAAGAAAGCAAAAATCCAAACTCATAAAGGTCAACTTGAGAGCTTGAAGATGAAGGTTGATGAAAAAAGTGTAGCTTATCTTATTTGTAGAGATACAATTTTTAACATTATTATAGGACTTGGAGAAGATATTAAGGATGAAATTATTGTGAACAAATTTCTAAGATCTCTCCTTTTGAGATTTGATGCCAAAGTATCTTCCATTGAAGAGTTGAAGGTCTTAATCATCCTAACAATGGATGAGTTACATGGGATTCTCACAACATATAAGATCATAAGTGAAAATGATAACTCATCAAAGTGAGAGGTTGTATTCAAGGAATCAAAGAAGTGAAAATAAATAAACCTGAGCCACATGATTGCTCCAGAAATGAGTTAAATGAATAATAAAATCACTTTTTCATAAGATGAAGAAAGGGTATGGGAAATACAAAGGTAAGTTATCATTCAAATTCTTTGATTATGGCGAAATAATATATTATGTGAAAAAATCCCATATGCATAAAATAAAAATAATAATGATAAATAAAATCACAACTTGAAGGAAAGTAACAAGTATTATCAGTCTAAGAAGAAATATAAGCAAAGAAAATATGAAAGAAAGAAAAATCTCTATACCAAGGAGGAAAATTGCTCATCTGAAGATAGTGATGAAATTATCTCTACTAGTGATAAAGAAGAATCACTACTCATGGCATTAGATATCAAAGAAAGAAAAGATGAGATAGATTCAAAATATGAAGAAGATACTGAATTTGAAGCTGAAGTGGATCTTGAAGGATATCTCATTTCTTCCCTAGAAGAGCTCAAGAGTCTAAGAAATAAAAATCAAAAGCAGAAATATCAATTTCAAAAACTTGAAGATGAGTATGATGAATTAAAATCAAAGATGACACAAAATCTTGAATAATCTAAGAAGATCATCGGTGGGCTAGAGATTCAACGAGAAGAGATGAAGAAGATGGATGAGCATGTAAGAACATTGCTAAACCACAAGGAATAATATTTTGAGAAGCTTGAATGTGATGTTTTTTCTATAAGAAAATAACTTGAGAAAACAACTACCAAGATGAAAAAATGTCTCAAATTTGAGAATATATTTGCATTCTTAGATGAAATTATCAACAATAAGATATCTCCATTTATTAAAAGAGGTATTTAATACAATGCAAAGACTACTAAAGAAGATCCCAAAGAGTCAATAAAGGTAACAAATATAGACAAAACAAGAATATATGCACATGCTCTTACAAGTTATGCTAGAAATGAGAACAACAAGAAGAAATAAGCACATAACCCTCAATATACAAGTACTTCAAATGAAATCTATAGAAGGGAAGAAATTCATATTCCAAAATTACCAGTACTCCTCTAAAGGGAAACAAGGATGCAACAGGAAGATAATTTCCTCCAGTGCACCATTACAAGATTAGGTTTCAAAATTACTCTTATGGTTATTATTATTTTTGTAATTAGTTTGATCATAAGGAAACAGATGTAGATATCATGTAAGGAGTTTTGATAGGAATAAAACGTAAATATAAATTCATATATGTCCTCAAATAGAAACTACAACTCATTTTCTCCTTTGATGAATTTTAATATTGAATGTTATAAGTGCCACAACTTTGGGCATAAAACTTTTTTTAGAAGTGGTTTTTAGAATCTACCGGGAAGTTAAGAACTAGGAAACCAGGGAAAATAAGAGGGATGAGTCAAAAAAATTTCAAAAGGAGAAGCAGGAGAAATAAATAAACAAAGAAAAATCCATGATTGTTTAAACAACATTTCATGTACAAAATGAAGAAAATCAGTGGTACATTGATAATGGTTTCTCAAGCCACATGATTGGAGACAAAAGTAAGTTTCTCACTTTGAAAGAGGTAAATGGAGGTACTAGTAAAATTTGGAGACAATGTTGTTGTAATAATTTTAGGTAAGGGTAACATTAGCTTGAACAATGGTAAATCAAAAACTGAAAATGTCTTGTATGTTGAAGGACTAAAGCATAATATTTTGAGTGTGAGTCAAATGAGTGATAGGGGATACACGAAACATTTTATGCTGGAGGTTTTGAAATTAGAAAGGTAAGTACATGAAAGCTTGTTATTGATGTATGTAGGAAAAAAAATAATATTTACATTCTTAGTAAGATTAAAGGTGAAAAGTGTTACATGGGACAAATAGATGAGTACTGGTTAAGGAATAAAAGAATTGGTCATATGAAATTTGATAATATAGTAAAATTCATCTCTAAATAAGTTGTTAGAGACATGCCAAATATTGCTAAACTAGTAGATACCCTTTTCAAACAATGTCAGTTTGCAAAGCAGATAAGAGCCTCATTCAAGACAAAGGAGTACTCACCCACAAGGTTATTGGAACTTGTGTGTATTAATCTATGTGGGACTACTCAAAATCATAACATGTAAGGTGAGAGTTATTTCATGTTATTTATTTATTACTTTTAAAGAGAAAAATTAGAGGCATTTAAAAATTTGAAGGCATTCAAAACCTTAGTTAAAAATGAAACTGATATGAAAATCAAGTGTTTAAGATTTGATCGAGGATGATAATTCAATTAAAATGAATTTATATAGTATTTTGAGAGCCATGGAATAAAAATACATTATTTAACTACAAAAACTCCACAAAAATGGATTTATTAAAAGAAAAAATAGGACTGTACAAGAGATGACTAGAACTATGTTAAATGAATCCAAGATATTAGATAGATTTTAGAGAGAAGCAATCAATACAATAATCTACATTTTGAACAGAGGGAATATTAGAGTAAACGACAATAAAAATCTTAGGAATTATGGAAGGCCGCACAACAAATTTCAAACATTTCAGAGTATTCGAAATAAAATTATATATCAAGAGAGATGATGATGACTTAGGTAAGTTTGATTCTAGATATGATGAAGGTATTTTTCTTGGTTATTCCTCAATGAGAAAGGCCTATAGATGTTACAATATGAGAACATTAAAAATTGTTGAAAGTGCAAATGTGAAGGTAGATGATATCAAGTATAAAAAGAAAAGGATACAAGAAATTGATTATTCAAACAAAGCCAACATTGAATAACAAAAATAATATGATGATGAAAAGGAAGAATTTAAAAAAAAGATACAAAATTACCATCCAAATATGTCCAAAATAATCATTCATAAAGTCATATCATAGGTGTGAAACATTGAAGTACAAACTAGATGAAGAATAAAAATACAATCGATCATGCAAATATGTATTTGTTGTCCAAAATAGAACCTAAAACATTTAATGAAGCAAGAGAAGATAAGCATTGGATTGGAGCTATGGAAGAAGAAATTGATCAGATAGAGAATAATGAGACTTGGGAGCTTGTCCCAAGACCTAAGGAAAAAAATGTGATTGGCACCAAGTGGGTATTCAGAACAAGTTGAATGAAGATGGAAAAGTAGTAAAAAATAAAGAAATGTTAGTATGCAAAGGTTATACATAAGTTAAAGGTATCGATTTTGAAAAAAAAATCTCTTGTTATACGCTTAGAGGCCATAAGAATATTTTTAGCATTTTCTTATTTTAAAACTTTAAAGTCTATCAAATAGATGTCAAATCAACCTTTTGAATGGGAATGAGGAAGAAATATACATTGAACAAACATAAGGATTCATATTATCAGATGATAAGGACTATGTTTGAAAGCTGAATAAATCTCTTTATGGGATAAAACAAGCCCCTAGAGCCTGGTATTCAAGACTAGACAAGTATCTACAATAATAAGGGTTCAAGAAAGGTATTGCTAACAATAATCTTTACATCAAAAATGAAGGTGAGAATCAACTGATTCTAGTTGTATATGTCGATGACATCATTTTGGGAGGGAGTAATGATAAAATATATCAATATTTTGATGAAAAATATAAAAATAATTTGAAATGTCCATGCTTGATGAATTTTCATGCCTCAGATTACAAATTTCTCAATTTGACAAAGACATATTGATTTAAAAAACTAAGTATATTAAGGAGATGTTGAATAAATTTAGAATGGAAGATTGCAATCCAATAAGTACACCCATGATCACAGGATGTAAGTTGAGAAAGGATGATGAATCTCCTAAAGAAAATCATACTCTATATATATTTATGATCAGAAGTTTATTATATGTGACTACATTAAGACCAGATGTAATGTAAGCAGTAGGCATGGTAGAACATTTTCAAGCTACCCCTAAAGAAACTCATGTACAAGTTGTCAAAATAATATTCAAATATCTGAAAGGTACATTGGATTATGGTTTGTGGTATCAAAGAGGTGAAGATTTCACTTTAAAATTGTATACATATGTAGATTGGGCTGGTTTTATTGATGATAGAAAAAGTACAAGTGGAGGTGCATTATTTTTGGGTAAAAATTTAATATCTTGGATGAGCAAGAAGTAGGATATTATTTCCTTATCTATAATAGAGGCAGAATATATTGTTATACTACATTGTTTCACACAAGTTCTCTAGATGAAATAGACATTGAAGGATATCGAGGTAGAATTTGATTCTCCTATTTCCATACTCTGTGATAATACTAGTGTAATAAATATCTCAAAGAATCTATTCATGCACTCCATAACAAAGCATATTCCCATTAAGTATCATTTATTGAGAGAGAAATTTGTTGATCAACATGTTAAGTTAGAATACATTACTACAAAAGAACATATTGGTGATGTATTTACATAAACTCTTCCAAAATAAACATTGAATATATGAGAAAAAAGTTGGGAGTGATATCTCTTTCAACAGGTCATTAAAAGGAAACATAAGTTTATGGGGAGCTAATATTTACATAATTCCTTTAGCTCCTTATAACAATTATCTTAGTAAATTTCAAACTCAAAGGGGAGTGTTATGATATTTTCTCATTTTCCATTGATGTCAAAGGGGAGAATTAAAATCTAGGATAAGTAATACATTAGGGGAGAGTTAAAGCTAGGGGAAGAAATATATCAAAAAGGTATCACACAAGATGGAAGGTGCTATAAGATGGTCTCCATCAATGAAAAAAGGGGAGATTGTTAGAAATATTGTCATCGATGTCAAAACAATGTATATAGGTATTTCATAAGTTACAAATATTGTTATTGATTTTTTCAAAAGTGTGTCATTTATGAAAAAAATTGATTCAATGTGAATTATGCATGCCGCACAATAAATGAAAATATTCTATTGTATTCCACGGGTTTTGAAGTGTTATACGGGTTTCATGATATGTCATGAGCTAGTTAAAGTATTTCATGGGCACAATATAATACCGCATAATAAAGTTCATGTGCCATGATACAAAGGATGATTGCCATGTAATGAAGATAATTACACACAATGAAGAGAAAGTAGGAGAAGTTATGGGATGCCATGTTATGAATGAAAATGCAAGAGAATGCCACATTATGAAAGAAAATGAAAGAGAATGTCACAATAGTCAAGGATTTATGTGAAAGTCAATAATAATCTGCAATGGTCATAAAATTCGACAGAATGGAATAAAATAAGGAAATTCCGTGGGGGCTTAAAATAATTTCATATATTTAAAATATTATTCTACAAAGTCCAACTCAAGCTGAATTCTCAAAAGTATACTTATCTCGTCAACTCATGGGAAAAGTCACATCCTTTCATGAGATGAATTTAGTATATAAATGGATTCAATTACAAATTCAAGATAGCTCAAGGGATTAATAATGCAATCTTTAAAAAGGAAAGAGAGAGTAAATTAGAGAAGAAGAAAGGAGCAGTTAATGAAGATATATCAAGAGAATGTATGAAGAGGAAGGAAGAGAAAACTCAAGAAAACTAGAATGCTAAGTTTTTGAAGAAGAATGAAGAGTGAACAATGCATAAGTAAAGTGTGAATAACGGGTTATAGAAAAAAAGAAGAAGTGAAGAATGCTATAATTTTCATCACCAAAGTTAAAGAAGAAACTATAATAATTGTATCTTTGCATTGTTGAGGTCATAGCCTCATATAATTGGGGATTGGTGTTTCCAAAGCAAGTTGGTGCTCACGAATTAAGTTGAGTTGGTGCTCAATATTGGGGATTGGTGTCTCTAGTGAGTTGGTACCCACAAATCATGCTAATTTGGTGCTTGGCATAGGGATTGGTTTTTCTAATAGGTTATTTCCTACAAGCATTTATAAAATAATTAATTTTGTGGCTGGATTTGGATAGTATCTCCAAGTAGTCTTTCTCTCGTGGTTTTCTCCCAAAAGGGTTTCCACATAAATCCTATGTTGTGCAATTGTTATATCTTATGTGTTTGTTGTTGTTATGAATGTTAATGATTAAATAAGAAAAGTTTGTATCATGTTGATTCACCCCCTTCTTAATATAAGTGTGTGATCTACAACCACTAGTTTTGTTCATGTGTAGTTTGTGGTAAAATGTATTTGAGTATTTGTTGATGGATTATGAGAAAACCTATCACTAATGACCTATTCCATATATAAAGTACCTATTTTCCCCTAAGAAAAAATACCGGGTGGGACACTAGCACCCATTGTTCCTGCCCGATCCGGGTTCTTTTGTCCTTTTATTGTTTTTGGCTCATGTGTGATTTTGAACCATTTCATTAGATCTTGTTTGTCCAAATTATTTTTTGTACTACTCGTGTCTCGATGTATTTATCATTGAAAGGGTGAAATAATAACCCAATGATTTCCCTCTCTTATTTGGGGTGCATGAGATGGATCTAGGTCGGTGTGGACCAAAAGAGGGAACTGGAGCTAATGTGCACATATAAAGAATAAATCCTGAGGGGATATGGAATGTTCATGGTAAAAACTATGACATATGAAAAATACTAGGAAGAAAGGTAGAAAAAGTGTTAGGGAAAAACAAGCATGATAAAATGTAAGAGAAAATAGTGAAACACACAATAACACAACAATGGATCAATGTAGTAGCTGATGGAAAACATGGGAAACCACTCATGATGTCACAAAGCACTAAAAGGCATTTAAGGCCATATAAACAAACAAGTAATCAATAATAGGGCATAGCCCATAAACAATGTCAATCAAGATGTAATCATAGATAAGATATAAGTAAATTAGATAACCATGGATAAAAGTAAGCTTAAGAAAAATGCTACACATGAAGCACCTGTTAGCATGTTAAGATAATTGATACTATTTCACAATGTATATAGTAGAATAAAAATAAAAGTAGTAAATATTTCAATGGTAACACTAGATTAAAGAAAAATTATGGAAAGGTAGATTCCCCCTGTGTATGGAATGGTAAAGAAAAATGTCAAACATCATGCATCATGTGATATTCTGTAGATAGCCTACATTCACCTAAAAGTACCATGTGAATGTATATGCAAAGTAGTAGCAAACAAAGCACAAACACAAGATGTGTATTCTTTTCTTGTTTACATATTTTCACTTTATGTATATGCAAAAGTAAATATTTTTGTCATAGGTTCTATTTGAGTTACAACCAATTATTTTATCGATTTAATTTTAATTGAATTAAATACAATTGTAGAGTGACTAATGTTCCTAGTGATGTACAAAATTCTAATATACAATACAATCTAAGCAATAAGCAAGAAATGATGTAAAACCCTAAGAAAAAAGTGTATATATGAGGAATCAACTAATTTCAAAGAAAACTGGAGGTGATCTAGGCAGGTAAAAGTGTTGAACAAGTTGAAAACAGTGGTCGTTACTTCTCTCTGTAAATTTTTGAACTTATAAATAGGGAAGGACATAAGCACCCATAGAAGGACACGTGTGCCCAAGAGCTAGTGACCGGATCGGGCGTAGTGTCAGCACAGTGCACATGTTTTGAATTTTCTTGGGTTGGAAGGTCTTCGCTCTAATATTCATTTTATCACTTTGATTTTGCTCTCGGTGTTTTGATCACACCGTAACTTGCAAACAAATTGTCTACCTACATATTTCCACAAACCACATCAAATATAATAAAAATATATATAATGTGGAGTCAAAATAAACCCATCAGTCACCCAAAGAGTGAACTTACAACCAATCATTTCACTACATCTTAGACTCTATGTAGTTCTTGTATGTGTGTGTAATAATGATGCTTATGGGATGCCCTTGTGTAAGTTACATTTGATAGCGGGTGGTAGCTAGAATGTAGCAATGTAATAATATGTGTAGATATAATAGAATAAACTTCTTCTTCCTATGTAGTGTATGCAGAAGTATGCAACCCTTGTCCCTTGAATGGATTCTAGATGGATGTCTTTATACTGCTTTAGTGCATTTGGAATGTAAGCTTAGGTGATGATAGTAATGCTTAGTGCTTGGTCCTTAATTTCGAACACATAACTATGTATTTATACGATTCCCTTATTTGAATTTCATAATTGACAACTAGAAGGCTGACCCATAAGTGAAAAATATGACCCAAAGATAAAAGAGACAAAAAAGGAGCGAGTAAAATAAGAAAAGGGTAAGGGGCGCCCAGGAGGGGCAAGAGCATCTGGGTATTACTATCCTAGTTGGGCACTGGTGTCCAAAGCCATGAAATATAAACAAGTAAAGTTCTAACTAGGATGTAGGATGTGTAAGACAAACTAGAAAACAAAAGACAAATAAAAGAGGCCAAAGATAGTTGTCAACCACTATTTTCCTTAGGAATTGTTGTCTAAAATAACTCTCCTAGTTATTTTGACAACTTACATTCCCATTCTAGCTCTGAAGGTCAACATTACAGGTTGTGCATCCGCTAGTTGCTTCCTTGGCATAGTTCTTGGTTACATTTCTTTGCACTCATGCGCACTCCTCCTTATGTGCCTCCCATCTCCCCTTCCCCTTCATTTATCTTCCCCATTTCCTCGTACACACACTATCTATGTAGTCACCTTCCTCCTAGCGTACCTTGAACTTTATTCTAAAATTAATAAAGTCCCTGGTATTCTTTCACACCCCTTTCTCACTGCTACACATTTCCCTCTAGATGTTTGTGCACCTTCCCATACTTGCCTCCCGCAAGTATTCCTTAATTTTGTTGCACGCCCTCCATCCGATTTCCTTCTACGCCTCTCTCTTTTGCATGCACATTCACACCTTCTTTTGCACTAGTTACTATGCCACATAGCATATATCAGGACATTGATTGAGTTAAAAACAACCAATCCAAGTACGCGAACAAGACATCGAATCATTATGACCAACTAAAGCTTGACACGTGGCAAAAATGACAGAACAAATGATGATGTGGGCTACACTCTAGATCATTCAAATTCAAATGTTGGCAGGATTAGGTAGGTGAGAAATTAAAAACATCCCTCACACCATTAATGTAGGATCTTATTGCTCCAACCACCAGATTTGATTTAGATCTCACCTCCTTCCTTCTCTTACATGCCAAATAGATATGGGGAAGTGAATTTGAAATATTTGCAGTGGATTTGTATGAATTCATTCTGATTGTTGGTGGTTGGGTTTTCAAGTCGGATTTTCCCTCCTCCTCCACTTCTCTCATCCATTCATCTATAAATGTAAGAGCATTTATCATTGATAAGGGTTGAATGATTTAAGTTTGTATGTGCATTTATTAGCTGTTTCCTTGAATTTTGAGTCGTAGACCTTTGGATTTGGTTTTCTACATGTGGATACTCACCTCTTCTACCATTGTAATCTGTAGACACCTATAATTACACCCAAGCAATTTAAATACTTAAATTGCGCTAATTATCCCATTTCTCACAAATCAACGACATATCGTCAAAAGCACTCATTTTCCATCATATCAGCATTAATTAATTACACTAAGCTAATTATTTAAGTTGCCTATCCAACAAATACCCTAATTAACGACCTTTCGTTAATAAATCACCCCTTCTACCTAGACTAATTAATTATTATTAATTAATTAGCTTTCCCTTCCATTTAACCAATAAATCAATATTTAATTGATTTAATCCCCTTATAATAGCCTAAATCGTACTAATATTCCTCTAATTATCTTCTATAAGCTTACATCTACCTATTAGTTAATCACCTTTGATTAATTAAAACACCCCCTAACTCCCATGACTTGCTAAGCATAAATTAAACCCTTCTAAAGTAAGGTTACCTTTAATAAAACAACCTTATCCATTCCTAATCATGTTTTACCTTTATCCCACATTCATGAGAATGTGTTGAATCCTTTATCCTTTGGGCTATATAAAGAGCCCTCCACCTACCTTTTTACTTACACCTAAACTCCTTAGAGAGCAAATGCAAAGCATATAGCAAAGAGACTAATAGCTTGCACCTTGTTTTCTTGAGAGTTAATCATCTTGAAGAGTTAAGCTTCTAGCCTAAAGTGCTTAGGTCATATGAGAGGTGTCAAAAAGGGTCTTGTAGCCCAACTTTGATAAGCCCCCATTCCTAGGTTCTCGGAGATATCAAGGACAACCAAATATTGATTGTCATGGAGCTTATTTAGGTCCATTTACTTGTTTGTTGGTATTGAAGTTAGCTATGCAATGAAAACATAAATTTAGAATTTATACTTACGTAAATTGTAGGTTTTTCTCGTTAGTTTAAAACTGGTCATTTTCTAACATGTCTAATATTTTGATGGATGTTGTATTTCCATGCTTACTCGATTTAGACCAAAGTGTGTGTATGCTCTTCTCTTGCACCTTTTGGTGATCTTGAGAATCAAAAACAACTTTGATCTCTATCTTTTAACATTGGGATTAAATTTAGAAATTTGATTATTCATTTTGCTTAAGGGAATGAACCTTTTACAAAGCATTTTTCAATGGTCCTTTGATTTGAAGTTTTCCATTTCTATATAGTTGGGATAAAGTTTGTGTATGCTCTTCTCTTGCACCTTAGGGTGATCTTGAGAATCAAAAGCAACTTTAGTATTCTTTTTATAACATTTGGTAAATTGAAAAATTCATCTTTCACTTTTGGTTTAGGGAATGAACATTTATCAAGAATTTTGTATGGTTCATTGATTGAAAATATTTTCTTTCCTTTTTAGTTGAATTATTTGTTGTGTATGCTCTTCTCTTACATCCTTGGATGATCTTGAGAATCAAAATCAACTCTTAATCCTCTTTTAAATAATGTGATTTTCTTAGAGAACTACTAACGCTTGAGTGCAGGACCTAAAAATACTTTTCAAAGAAAGGAGGAATCAAAACAAAATCAAAAACTACTAATATAGTTTTTATACAAGTTGCTAAAAGGTGTTCAAGCAAACCACACCTAATTAAACAAGATAAAAAGAACAACATATTCAAAACACTGTATTGCAGGTTTCAGAAAAGGGTACGTCCCTCTCCGCTCAACCGGAACATAACCCCTTTGGCATAACACCTTAAGCTACAATAATGGGGGTGGTTCCAGGAACCCCAAAGTAGTCCACGCAAGAGGGAACCTTGTGGAAGAAACGGGAAGTGCTCCACACTACCTACTTGACTAATGATTCCTTTGTGAGATAGTGTTACAAGTTTTCTGTTGTGGCGACCCCAGTGATAGTATATGTAGATGCACTAGTTGCCTATTGTTCTTGAAGGGGGTAAAGTAAAGCTGAGATACTCCCAAACTAGTCAGTGCAAATTTTTGGGTAAATCACACTCGCTTGTGGCAACTTTGTAACACCTAGGGCGATAGAACCACCTAGGAGAATATACTTTGGCCAGGAGCCCACTTTGACCATTTTAAAATAGTGTTGAGTTGTGAACCTTTTTTTTGAGAAACACGTGACGTATTACTTTCGCCTAGTTTTTACTTGCCTTAGGTTGAGGCGAAACTATACCAAAGTGAGGCTAGCATTTTTCGTCATTTTTCTTTATTTATTTCCTTCATATTCTTTTGACACTTTGTTGATCAAAAGAGGTGTGATTACCTTTGTGTTGCCATTCGACTGTTTCTCTCACTTTTATGTCCGTTTACGCCCATCCATGTTTGCGGCTGGGTTAGTTAAACGTCTAAAGTGAGCGGAGGCATTTTCATGTCATTTGGTAGCCATTGTGATCTTGATACCCACATCAAGATCGTCATTATAGTTAGGCATGGTTCATCACCGTGGAATTCCATAGAGGAGTTAGCTTGTTTGTCTCGTATCATTACAATTTCGATATTTACGTCTTGTTTCTTGTAAACTCGACATAAATACCTATATTGTACGGTTACGCTGCACACATTTTTAACTATTCCTAGCTATACTTTGAGATTTTAGTTTGGTTCTATTATTACCTTGATTTCAAAGAGTGCTAGGTGTTACCATTTGTGCATGTTATATCAATAACACCTCGATATCAATACTTCACTTTCTAGTAAAGTGGGTTAACATATCTTGGTGATATTGTTGTGTCATTCGCGAATTGTAATTGACACTTTTTGAGATATAGGTCTTAATCAAGTTTGAGCTCGCTCATCATATATCTTTATTGAGAGATCACATTGAATTCTTGTATTTACTTACGTTTTGTTCATTTCCTTGAACTTGGCATAAGTGAAAACATCTTGTTGATCATCTTGCGATGCAAACTACTTTTTGAAACGTAGTCTAGGAAGTACTTTGATCAATTTTTAATACCAAACACTTATATCACGGGTGATTTATCACTCTATCATATTGGTATTCTCACATTGTTGACATATTCATACTCTTAGCAATTTCATTTTGCATTTCACTTAGGGGTAGTCACTAAGCTTTGCACATATCTACAACTCACCCTAGTGAAACTATCACGAAAACATGGCTCCCAAAACATGTCTAGGGTTGAAGAAACAGACATATGAGGAACAACAAGAACATGCTTGGGAGACCTCTAACAGACAAGGGTCAAACCCCTTCATTGGACATGACTTAGGGCCACTGTTTTCTACAGAAAAGGAAACCAAAGAGATGGTTGATCATAGTGGAAATGAATTAGAATCACCACACGCAGACTTTGATTTTGACCCCACTCTACTAGATGAGTTTCTCCTTAGAAACAAAGATAGAGTTTTGGCATGGGTTGTGGAATTAGGGGCCAAATTGCCCACCGAGAATGAACCAATATTACCTACAAATGACACTACTAAGGAAGAACACCCCCTTATCAATATGGAAGATATTTTAACAGGCGGGCATGCTTCCACTTCTTACAGAAAATGATAAAGTGGTAGGGCATAGAATACCCCTCATCAAAGTGCCATGAAGAAATAAGATAGAACATGAGATAGGGGAAGAACCTCCACAATACGAAGAGGAAGAACCTTTAGAAGAAGAAGACACAAACCAAGTCACAATCCAACAACAACTTAGTAACCTAAGCCAACAACTAGCTTTGCTTACTTTCCAAGTACAGAAAGACACAAACAAGAATGTTCAAAAGTCAAGGCCTAAGTTTAGGATCCACGAACTCCATCAAGAAAACCAAGGAGAAGAAGACACAGGTATCATTGTGTACACGTCCCTCGCTTCTCCCACTAGAGAACAATTGCTCGCACAAGAAGTGCAATCTATGAATGCAACGCTTGTGAGCATACAAGAAAGCAATATAGGGAGTATTAGGAAATAACAATACGAAGAACTATGCCCCTATCCTTTTAACAAGACAATGATCCTTCAACCTTTCCAAAGAAATTTGATATGCCAAAGTTCGAAAAATACAAAGGAAAGGGAGACCCAAGGGATCATGTTAAAAATTTCTACATGGCATGTCAAGAGGTGTCTTATAGTGATAATTACCTCATCAGAATTTTTCCTAAGAGTCTCGGAGGTCAAGCATTGGAATGGTTTACGCGCTTATTAAAAGGATTAATTTTCACTGGCCGTAATTGGTGGAAATATTCGTGCATCATTTCTCTTATAACATAGAGAGTGATGTCACCATGGCATGGAGACTTGTGCGGCACAAAACAATGCCCAAATGAGACCTTTGACAGCTTCCTCCAACGATGGAGAGGGATAGCTAGTCACTTCCTCTTGCGCTTTCCCGAGAAGCAACCTGGTCAAGTATTTTCATTCCTAATCTCAACCAGATATAGCTTTCCACCTCCAAATGCATTGTGTATCCGCACCTTTGAGGAGGTTATCGAGAAAGGGATTCAAATAGAAAAGGCTCTCATTGCCAAAGGCACCCTCAAAACCCAATCTAAAGACAACCAAAGTGTCAAACCCTTTGAAAAGCCAAAGATCTTAAAAAAAAACAAAAATGTGGTGGGAGACGAAATCACCGATTCTTAACGTGTTCAAACGGTTCAAACCAGTCAAACTTTTAAACCGACCAAGGGCCCAATTTAACCAAAGCACTAAAGCGACAAACATTCACCTCCCTCAATGAACCGTTGTCTGTCATACTAAAATAGTTGGATGCATCCCACATGATGACCTATCCTACAATGCAACCATTTGATGATAAGGCTCCTAAACCTTCATGGTATAAGGAGCATGAATACTATGAAATGCATCATGTTAAAGGTCATAAGACAGACAAATGTCTGCGGCTTTGCCACTATATTCAGGACCTCATTGATAATGAGGAGATAGAGGTGGATAATTCTGGAAAAATGCAAACACCTAATGAGAAAATGGGGATTTATAAGGAACCATTCCCTAAGCATGATAAGTCAGAAAAGACAAAGCCAGATCAGGGAGACTCATCCCAAACCTATAAAGTCTGCGAATTACTTGTATACCAAAAGAGATAACAATCATTACAATTCACTTATCAGATGTATTCACTCCCCTGCTGACCGTGTCAATACCATCCAGATCAAGGGAAAGGAATGCGCTGTGGTAACAAGGTGTGCCGTCTCATGATTCGGGAACCTTCTCGCTGACCACCCCGCAAACTGGTAAATATAACCTTTTAGAACAACTTGAGAGGACACCTGCTAAGATCTCGATCTTAGATCTTCTCAAGATATCCAATGTGCATAAGGACATTTTGTATCAAACTCTTCAGGGGTCGGGAGTGCCTTTAGAAGTTGATCTTACATACCTTCAAGCCACGGTGGAAAATATTACACCAAGTGAGCATCTCACTTTTAACCATAGGGAGGTCCCTACCAAGAATCCTAAACATAATCTTCCCTTATACATTGAGGTAGTTGTCACCCGCAGGAAAATCAAATGGGTGCTTGTGGATAATGGATCTAGATTGAACATCTACATGCTTAAATTAGTCAAACAATTGGGACATACGGAGGCAAATCTTGAGTCCCATATCATCACTATCACCACATACGACAACGCGGAAAGAGAGTCAAGCAGGCACCATTATGCTACCCATGGAGGTGGGTCCCACTTGCCATCAGATGAAGTTTCATGTCCTAAACTTGGAACTTCCATATAATATGCTTCTAGGTCAACCATGGATCCATGCCATGCAGGTCGTGCCATCAACATTTCATCAATGCATCAAGCTGAAGCATGAGGAACATACGGTAACAATACCAAGAGACTCAGAGCCCTTTGCTCATTGTAGAGCTCTCAATAGCTTTGCATGAAATGGTACATACACATGTCCCTCCACGAGATATGGCCATTCCTTTTTAGTCTGAGGCTATGGAATCCCGGTTGGATTCAGATTCTCTTAGGTCTTGCGCTCATGGGGCGTCCACTTCCACATCTCCATTTGATTCATGGGAGATGAAAATTCTAGAATATGGTTGTGGGGAGTATAATGTACAACAAGCACTCTTGGTTTCTGACCTCTCTTTGTCACCTAAGACTAGAGGTCGACCCAACTACCACTTCAAGAGACCTAGAGAGGAACACACTATTGGGTTGTTCCTACCTGGAGGCTTGTTAGCTGAGGAAAAATTACTTGATCCACCTACTACTTGGGTCCCTAAGGACACTTAGCCATCTTGTTATCAAACCCTGGAATATGAAAAATCTAGTAGAATGATGTACTCCATGGGCTACAAAGGCCTAGGATGTGGGAGGAATGAACAAGGACAAAGAGAACCAGTCCCTCTTCCACATTTCAAAATAAAAAGATATGACATTTGGATTCGCCCTTAAGGAGCACACCCCAACGATCAAGATGCGACTTGTTCTGGGCATGAGGATAGCTCCGAGTACTTAGACAATGATAAGATTCCCATTGTAGCCTATATGAGGATTTGTCCTCCACAAACCTTTTCATGAACAATGTTGTCCTGACCATAACCCTCACTGAACCGACCCTTGACATTGTGTACCCTTCCCTTGTTGAATGAGACCAACAATGTCACGTGCCACTAGATTTATTTGAGAACGACGAGGCTATTTCGCAGTTCATGGGCATAAGGGATACAATTCCCATGGGAGATCACAAGAAGGGTTTCTTTATCGACTTAGACACCTGCACCTACTTCAGCGAGGAGGATGAACTTTGTGGTCAGCAAAATTTAAAGAAAAGTGAGGGAAAGAGTTCTAAAGAAAGCCTCGGAAAAAATCGAAGTCCAAGTCACACAGTGAAAACCTCTTTGAGGCACTGGCTAACAAATAAATAAGAAAATCAAAGGACAAACAAAGTGACCATGCCAAGGATGAAAATCTCGTAGAGACATCCTTGGATGAAGATCTCAACCTACCTCCCAATCCTACGCGTATGGAGGATTTATCAAAATTGCTAGTCAAAGAAACCATTGATGTCAACATTAGTACCGAAGAAGATCCCAAGATAGTAAAATTGGGGGCATCACTCTCAGCTAGAGAACAAAAGATGTTCACTATGTTGTTGCGAGAGTTCATTGATGTGTTTGCATGGTCTTACCAAGACATGCCTAGCCTAGATCTAACTTTGGTCGTGCACAACCTGGTCATGCACACAGATGCCAAGCCTATCAAACAGAAACTCCAAAAGATGCATCCAAGAGTGGCCTTGTTGGTTAAGGAAGAGTTGGAAAGGTTGCTTGCGCAGAGGATTCATCCAACCAATTGACTATTCTGAATGGATATCAAACATTTTTCTGTCCGTAAGAAACACTGTCGGTATCCAAATCAGACAGATTTTAGAGAAATCAATAAGGCTTTCCCTAAAGATGACTTTCTATTACCCAACATTGATATGATTTTTGACTCAACAGCAGGATATGAAATGCTATCGCTCATGGATGGCTTTTCAGGTTATAATCAGATTAAAATTGCTGAGGAGGACCAACACAAAACAACTTTCACAACTCCTTGGGGCACCTTCTACTATCAGGTGATGTCATTTGGCCTTAAGAATGCGGGAGCAACTTATCAGCGGGCCATGATAGTAATATTTCACGATATGATTCATGACATCATGGAAGACTACGTAGATGACATCCGGGAAAGTCCAAAATAAGAGAGGATCATCCTATCATTTTGTGGTGTATCTTTGAATGCCTGCGTGAATACAAAGTCAGGATGAATCCAAAGAAGTGTGTCTTTGGTGTGCTATCCGAGAAACTATTAGGCTTCATTGTGTCAAGATGAGGTATTGAGGTAGACCCTCATAAAGTGTCTGCCATCACAGAAATGCCTCCACCTGAGAATATCAAGCAACTGTGTAGCTTGTAAGGGAAAATTCAAGCCATTCGCGCTTTATCTCCCAAACTTACGAGATAAATGTCACTCATTCACTCATTTTCTTAAGAAGGACGTCACTTTCATCTGTGGACCCAAGCAACAAGCAAGCCTTTGCTTTGCTTAAACAATACTGGCTAATCTACTACTGTCCTCATGCCTCCCACTGGGAGAACCACTTTTGCTCTATATTTCTACTACACAATATGCTATTGTTGTGGTGCGCCGCTAGCCCAATATGACATTAACCATAAGGAGAAAGTGGTGTACTATCTGAGTCACACCCTCATCACCTATGAACTTAATTATCCTCAGATTGAAAAGGCTTGCTTGGCCATTGTTTTTACCTTTCAGAAACTTCGCCATTACCTGCTAAATACTAAGACCAAGCTCATATCCAAGGTCGACCCACTTAAGTATTTGTTGTCCAAACCCGCCCTCATAGGTAGAATGGATAATTGGATCATTCTACTCAGTGAGTTTGATATAGAATTTTTCCATCAAAAATTAGTTAAAGGACAAGTACTTGCCGACCAGCTAGCGGAAGCACCTTTGCAAAGCACATAACCTTTGAGTCTAGATCTGCTAGATGCATCTTTGCTCTACATTGAAGAATCTATCGTATGGCAGATACATTTTGATGGATCTTTTACGTTTCATGGTTCAGGTGCAGGAGTGGTCCTTATTACTCCTTCGGGTGATCCTATACCACAAGCTTTCCACCTGGCCTTCCCTTGCACGAACAACATTACGGAATATGAAGCACTCATTGCAAGGATGAAGCTAGCCATCAAGTGGAATATTCAACATGTTAAGGTTGTAGGTGATTTGCAACTAATCATCAAATAGGTTATTGATGAGTATAAAGTTAAGGATGACAAGCTCATACCTTACAAGAAGTTGGTGGAAACTCTGAAGGAGTATTTTGTGTGCATTACCTTTAAGCAGATCCCAAGAGCGCAGAAAAGATCAACAGATGCCATGGCAATGGTGGGATCTATGCTTTGTATTCTACCAGGGAATAATGATATGCCATTTTTCGTAGAAAATCTACACCAGCCCGCGTATGACGTGCCAAAATCTTGCCTGGCTTGTGAGGTTGTTGGTCCCTATTCCCCGTGGTATGAACCCATTTTCACCTATCTTAAGGATAGTACTTTCCCTCCCAATATCTCCCATTTTGAAAAGCAAAGCCTGATTCACAGATAGCCCGTTACACCCTTTTAGGAGGTACACTTTATCATCATGGCTACGACGGGAATTTGTTATGTTGTTTGGATGTGACGGAGTCAATCCAAGCAATTAAAGAATTACACGAAGGAGTATGCAGAGCACATACAAACAGAATGGTCTTGGCTAAGAAACTATTAAGAGTAGGTTACTATTGGCCCACCATGGAAACTGATTATTGTAATTATGTTAGAAAATGTGTGCTTTGCAAAAAGTATGGAAATTTCATCCATGCTCCATCGTAACCATTGTAACCAATCACTATCTAGTGGCCATTCTCCAAGTGGGGACTTGATCTAATAGGAAGCTTACTCCTACCTCATCCGATGATCATACACATATCATCACACGCCTATAAAATACTTTACAAAATGGGTGGAGGTTGTCCCTTTAACCTATGTCACAGGAGCAAGATTTCTAAATTCATCATGAATCACATTATTTGCTGATATGGTATCCCTATAGCCATTGTCACAGATAATGGGAAATCATTTAAGAAAAAAGCTCAGAAAGGTCTTTGCCAACGGTTCCAAATCATATTGAAATGGTCCATGCCATATTACCCACAGGGTAATGGACAAGCTGAGGCAACAAATAAGACTTTGGTAAGGATAATGGAGAAGATGGTTAGCAAAACTGGTCGAAACTGGCACCTACAAATCCACCCAGCCCTCTGGGCCTACCGAACATCAATTCACACTCCTACGGGTGTGACACCATATTCCCTAGTGTTCGAGACAGAATCTATCATCCCTTTAGAGATCAAACTCCCATCCCTGTGAATTTCTCTTGAGACTATTTGGATAAGGATGAAGATTATCGAGTGGCAAGATTGGTTGAGTTAGAGCTCCTGGATGAGAGGCGCATTCGCACTCTTAATCACTTGAAGGTATTCGCAACTACAACAAGAGAATCATCCCTTGCCAGTTTGAGGTGGGTGATTTAGTTATGAAGGAGAACCTGTTCAACACCAGAGCATAGCGAGAAAAGAAAGGGAAGTTCGAACGACACTGGTTAGGACCCTATGTCATAGTTGCTAAGTATAGCACCAGGGCATACAAACTGGCTCACCCCAATGGTGATGAGCTTGAACATGGCACAAAAATTTAAAAAAATACAAAAACATTAAAAAAAAAAATAGAAAAAAGGAAAAGAGAAAACAGTTGTCCACTAGTGAAAACCACGTAATTGTGGCACTTTAGAAAAGTCCATGGGTGAAAACCAGTTTCTCAGGCGCCTTGGGAGGATTCATTGTTCACAAACATTTTGTATTAGAAGGGTAGTTGTCTTTGGCCTAGACCTGGTTTTGCCTTCGATTTTCCTTGTGCACACCATCTTGTCCATCCTTGACCCGGCTTTTCCTTCTTCTATTAAATCTGTAAAGATTTGGTCTTTTGTTATTTCCCATCTTACGCTGGGGCAACTCAACGACTTCACCTTCTTGTCCATAAGCACGTGGCTTACGCCCTTGTATATTCCCCACCTAATGTTGGGGGCATCCACACTTTCTTGGTTACCTGCACATAGCTTTGGAAACCGTTAGAAAACACAAAAACAATAGAAAATTGTTTCGAGAAAACACAAAAACAATAGAAAATTGTTTTGATAAAACACAAAAACAATAGACAATTATTTCACAAAAACCTAAACAATAGAAAATCGGTGCATGAAAACATATCTTACAAAAACATTTACTTGCATTGTCTTGTTTCCTTGCTTTTCTTGTTGCTTGTATAGTGTTTTGCATGGGCTTACTTTTGAGTTGTTTGTTGCTTGGGTGTACTTTGTCATAGTTTATCTTTTCTTGCTTAGAATAGATTCATTCTTGCTTGTGCATATTGTAGTGGGTTTCGACATGCTAGTGTGTTAATTCTTTATTTATTTCTTAATGCATTTGGTTGTGTTTTGTTACTTGTTAATAAGGCATGGTGATTCATGGTGTATTGCATTAATTCTTGGTGTTCTTTGTAGCATTTGGCTGTGTTTCTTACATGTGCTCTATTTTGTTATCATTCACATCATAGTACCATCACTATCATCACATCTAAGCATCATCTATACATCATATATAAACAAAAATGCTAAGTTTTACATTATGCATGTATGCTAAGCTAATCATCGCATATCATATCATTAATGGGGGCAAGAGGGGTTACGCATAATAAAAAATATATCCCCCCGCACCAATATCATCATATCATCTCGTCCATATACATCAAAATAACACTTGAAAACAACATTTGATATTGTCTGACGATCTATCATCTACAATCTACTGCATGCCTCAAACGATCATGTGTGATCAACATCTCTCCCGAGTGTCGAGCCTCATGGTAAGTTTTCTAAACCGAGTGGTTAAGATGAACTGATTGCGATGTTTTTACCCCTCCCGGGGTATATTAACCAATTTTTCACCGATCGGACATTGGTAAGGACACCCGTTTAGCCTGGCCGTTTTCTCCCTGTTCTTTGTGGAATAATTATTTTTAATTAAATAATTATTTTTCACCGTATTGGGGCATTTTTTGTCCAATACCCCTTTCTTCTCCCCCAGACAATTTCATTGCTCCTGGCAATTTTTATTCTCCTTCACACTCTCGTAAATAATTATTTTTCAAATAATTATTTTTCTTAATTTTTCCACTAAACAAGGACATTATTTGTTGTTTGTTTCTCTTTTCTTCCACCTAGGGCATTTTTGTTGCCTCTAGGCCCTTCTTTTTCTTATTCTCCTTTCTTCTATTGTTTATCACGGTTGTAAAGCCAAAACAATACAATCATTTACTATATCAAAAAATCTAAAAACAAGGCAAAATTTTTCAAAAAATTCCTAAAAAGTAAAACATCCTACAAAATGCTAACTTGCTTCTTACGGCTGAAACTTGTGTCTTGCGCATGGTATTTTCTCCATATCCTGTTGGTTTGTCTCACATCTTCCCGATTAATATGACTCGCGGATCGGGATTCACAACCATTCACAAAAGCTAAATTTGCTTGCTTAAATCGTCTGGGGCACTTTTGGTTGCCTGGTGCTATTTCGTTGTACAAATGATTTTCATGGACCCGTGTCCATTTTCATTTCCCCTTGCATGTATCCTTGCTTGGGGCATCATTTTTAACCCTTTTCATCAATCATGATCTTGTGGATCTCTCCAAGACCGATAACAAAACATTTTTACAACTTTCCGACCGTTGTTGGGTTGGATATGTGCGTTCGTACTTGTTTTCCTGTTAGATGAGCTTGTTTCCTTCTCGTATTGCATTACATTTTTATATTTTGGGTGGAGTTGGTATTTTCAGCAATGGAAAATTATTCATATTCGGCTTTTCATGTCATTCTACCTTTTCGTATGCTTATATTTTACATAAGGACCGATGACGTAGTTCTATGGCAATATGATGACATCCAAATTGTTTCAAACAAATACATGGCTAGAGGCTAAGCTCTTCTCCCCTCATCCATATTTCTTCTACACCACTTCCCTTTCACCCCTAATTCTCACTCTCATTGAGGAATCTTTCCTCGTCCCCCTTCTTGTCTATATCTCACCTTTTTTGAACGTCGATCGCTTCTTCCATCACCCCATCGACACTTGAGGGGGCATCTCTCCCTCCTACTAATTTTTATTCTATCCCTTCAAAATCTCTTGTCTACTATCTTTGAAGTGGCATCACTTACACCACCTCAAAGAGGGGTAAATGTAGACACCTATAATTGCGCCCAAGCAATTTAAATACTTAAATTGCGCTAATTATCCCCTTTCGCAAATCAACGACATATCATCAAAAACACTCATTTTCTGTCATATCATCATTACTTAATTACACTAAGCTAATTAATTAAGTTGCTTATCCAAAAAATACCCTAATTAACAACCTTCCGTTAATAAATCACCCCTTCTACCTAGACTAATTAATTGTTATTAATTAATTAGTTTTCCCTTCCATTTAACCAATAAATCAATATTTAATTGATTTAATCCCCTTATAATAGCCTAAATCGTACTAATATTCCTCTAATTATCTTCTATAAGCTTACATCTACCTATTAGTTAATCACCTTTGATTAATTAAAACACCCCCAACTCCCATGACTTGCTAAGCATAAATTAAACCCTTCTAAAGTAAGGTTACCTTTAATAAAGCAACCTTATCCATTCCTAATCATGTTTTACCTTTATCCCACATTCATGAGAATGTGTTGAATCCTTTATCCTTTGGGCTATATAAAGATCCCTCCACCTACCTTTTTACTTACACCTAAACTCCTTAGAGAGAAAATGCAAAGCATATATAAAGAAAGAGACTAATAGCTTGCACCTTGTTTTCTTGAGACTTAATCATCTTGAAGAGTTAAGCTTCTAGCTTAAAGTGCTTAGGTCATATGGGAGGTGACAAAAAGGGTCTTGTAGCCCAACTTTGATAAGCCCCCATTCCTAGGTTCTTGGAGATATCAAGGACAACCAAATATTGATTGCCATGGAGCTTATTTAGGTCCATTTACTTGTTTGTTGGTAATCTATAGAAGTAGAGATTTAAATAACATGCATAGTTTTGATCTCATGCTTTCAAAGTTATAATGTTATTTTAGATCTTTCTTATTTCTCTATCTTGATGGTGTTTATGTTTTGTTTTAGATAAATTGTAGAACTATTTTAGGTGGTAGTTCTTGCTTCATTTCATTTAGCATTAAGTAAAGTATACATGCACACATTTGGCACCCAGGTGGGACTTGAACTCGGGTTTTCTACCCATTCTCCCTCCTACTAATTTTTCTTCTATCTCTTCAAAAATTTTCTTCCGTCTACTATCTTTGAAGTAACATCACTTACGCCACCCCAAAGAGGGGCAAATGTAGACACCTATAATTACGCCCAAGTAATTTAAATACTTAAATTGTGCTAATTATCCCCTTTCTCATAAATCAATGACATATCGAAAAAAGCACTCATTTTCCCTCATATCATCATTAATTAACTACACTAAGCTAATTAATTAAGTTTCCTATCCAACAAATACCCTAATTAACGACCTTTCGTTAATAAATCACCCCTTCTACCTAGACTAATTAATTATTATTAATTAATTAGCTTTCCCTTCCATTTAACCAATAAATCAATATTTAATTGATTTAATCCCCTTATAATAGCCTAAATCGTACTAATATTCCTCTAATTATCTTCTATAAGCTTACATCTACCTATTAGTTAATCACCTTTGATTAATTAAAACACCCCCCAACTCCCATGACTTGCTAAGCATAAATTAAACCCTTCTAAAGTAAGGTTACCTTTAATAAAGCAACCTTATCCATTCCTAATCATGTTTTACCTTTATCCCACATTCATGAGAATGTGTTGAATCCTTTATCCTTTGGGCTATATAAAGAGCCCTCCACCTACCTTTTTACTTACACCTAAACTCCTTAGAAAGCAAATGCAAAGCATATAGCAAAGAGACTAAGAGCTTGCACCTTGTTTTCTTGAGAGTTCATCATCTTGAAGAGTTAAGCTTCTAGCCTAAAGTGCTTAGGTCATATGGGAGGTGTCAAAAGGGTCTTGTAGCCCAACTTTGATAAGCCCCCATTCCTAGGTTCTTGGAGATATCAAGGACAACCAAATATTGATTGCCATGGAGCTTATTTAGGTCCATTTACTTGTTTGTTGGTAATCTAGAGAAGTAGAGATTTAAATACTTTAGCATTGTTTAATTCAAAGTTAATGCATTATGCTAGGTATTAATCTTGTTTAGATCTCATCTTTGATGGTGTTTAGATTTTGTCATTAGCTTTGTTATAGAACTATTTAGGTGTTAGTTCTCATTCATATAACTTAGCTAAAAGCGTAGAACAAATCGGCAGATGCCATGGAAACGGTGGGATCTATGCTTCATATTCCGCCTTGAGGAACAATGATATGCCATTTTTCGTAGAAAATATATACCAGCTTGTGTATGACGTGCTTTGGAATCTTGCCTAGCTTGTGAGGTTGTTGGTCCCTATTCCCCATGGTACGAACCCATTTTCACCTATCTTAAAGATGACTTTCCCTCCCAATATCTCTTGCTCAAAAGCAAAGCCTAATTCACTAGATAGCCCGTTACACCCTTTTAGGAGGTACACTTTATCTTCGTAGCTATGATGGGAATTTGTTACGTTGTTTGGATGCGACGAGTCAATCCAGGCAATTAAAGAAGTACACGAAGGAGTATGCGAAGCACATACAAACAGAATGGTCTTGGCTAAGAAACTATTAAGAGTAGGTTACTATTGGCCCACCATGGAAACCGATTGTTGTAGTTATGTTAGAAAATGTGTGCTTTGCCAAAAGTATGAAAATTTCATCCATGCTCCATCGCAACCATTATAACCAATCACTACCCCATGGCCATTCTACAAATGGGGACTTGATCTAATAGGAAGCTTACTCCTACCTCATCGATGGTCATACATATATCACAAATTTATAGAATACTTTACAAAATGGGTGGAGGCTGTCCCTTTAACCTATGTCACAGAGCACAGATTTATGAATCACATTATTTGTCGATATGGTATCCTTGTAGCCATTGTCACGAGATAATGGGAAGTCATTTAAGAACAAAACTATGAAAGGTATTTGCCAATGGTTCCAAATCAGATTGAAATAGTCACGCCATATTACCCTCGGGGTAATGGACAAGTGAGGCTACAAACAAGAATTTGGTAAGGGTAATGGAGAAGATTGTTAGAAAAATCGGTCGAAACTAGCACCTACAAATCCATCCACCCTCCGAGCCTACCGAACATCAATTCGCACTCCTACGGGTGTGACGCCATATTCCCTAGTGTTAGGGACAGAATCTATCATCCCTTTAGAGATCAACTTCCATCCCTACGAATTTCTCTTTGGGACTATTTGGATAAGGATGAAGATTATAGAGTGGCAAGATTGGCTGAGTTAGAGCTCTGGATGAGAGGCGCATTCGCGCTCTTAATCACTTGAAGGTATATCAACACACGAGAATCTCCACAACTACAACAAGAGAATCATCCTCGCCGGTTTGAGGTGGGTGATTTAGTTATGAAGGAGAAACTGTTTAACAATAGAGAAGAGCAAGAAAATAAAGGGAATTTCGAACCACACTTTGGTTAGGACCCTATGTCATAGTTGCCAAGTACAACATCTGGGGCATATGGAACCGGCTCACCCCAATGGTGATGAGCTCTAAGACCCAATGAACGCCATGCATCTTAAGAAGTTCTATGCTTGAACATGGCACAAAAATTAAAAAAATACAAAAACATCAAAAAAAATTAGAAAAAGAAAAAGAGAAAACAGGTCATCCACTAGTGAAAACCACACAATTGTGGCACTTTGGACAAGTCCTTGGGTGAAAACCAGTTTCCGGTGCCTCGGGAGGATTCGTTGTTCACAAGCATTCTGTATTAGAAGGGTAGTTGTCTTTGGCCTAGACCTGGTTCTGCCTTCAAGTTTCCTTGTGCACACCATCTTGTCTAGCCTTGATCCGACTTTGCCTTCTTCTATTCATTTGTAAGGGACGTGGTCTTTCATTATTTCCCATCTTACGCTGGGGAAACTCAACGAATTCATCTTCTTGTCCATAAGTGCGTGGCTTACGCCTTGTATATTCCCCACCTAATCTTTGGGGGCATCCATGCTTTCTTGGTTACTGCACATAGCTTTGGAAAACCGTTAAAACCACAAAAACAATATAAAATTGTTTCGAGAAAAACACAAAAACAATAGAAAAGTGTTTCAAGAAAAACACAAAAACAATAGAACATTGTTTCGAGAAAACACAAAAACAATAGAACATTGTTTTGAGAAAACACAAAAACAATAGAAAATTGTTTCACAAAACAAAAAAATATAAAATTGTTTCACAAAAACCTAAACAATAGAAAATTGTTTTGAGAAAACACAAAAACAATAGACAATTATTTTACAAAAACCTAAACAATAGAAAATCGGTGCATGAAAACATATCTTACAAAAACATTTACTTGTATTGCCTTGTTTCCTTGCTCTTCTTGTTGCTTGTATAGTGTTTTGTGGGCTTACTTTTGAGTTATTTGTTGTTTGGGTGTACTTTGTCATAGTTTATCTTTTCTTGTTTAGAATAGATTCATTCTTGCTTGTGCATATTGTAGTGGGTTTTGACATGCTAGTTTGTTAATTCTTTATTTCTTTCTTAATGCATTTGGTTGTGTTTTGTTACTTGTTAATAAGGCATGGTGATTCATGGTGTATTGCATTAATTCATGGTGTTCTTTGTAGCATTTGGGTGTGTTTCTTGCATGTGCTCTGTTTTTTTATCATTCACATCACATACCATCACTATCATCACATCTAGCATCATCTATGCATCATATATAAACAAAATTACTAAGTTTTACATCATGCATGTATGCTAAGCTAATAATCACATATCATATTATCAATGAGGGCAAGAGGGTTGCACATCATAAAAATCTATCCCCCGCACCAATATCATCATATCATCCCCTCAATATACATCAAAATAACACTTGAAAACAACATTTGATATTGTCTATGAGATCTATCATCTACAATCTACAGCATGCCTCAAACGATCACGTGCGATCACCATCTCTCCTGAGTGTCAGAGCGTCCCGGTAATTTTTCTAAACTGAGTGGTTAAAATGAACTAATTTTGATGTTTTTACCCCCCCTGAGGGGTTATATTAACCTATTTTTCACCGATCGGACAACCTGGGACACTGTTTAGCTCACCGTTTTCTCCTCATTATTTGTGGAATAATTATTTTTAATTAAATAATTATTTTTCTCTTATTTTTCACCGTATTGGGGCATTTTTTTGTCCAATACCCCTTTCTTCTCCCTCGGACAATTTTATTGCTCCCTGGCAATTTTTATTCTTCTTGATAACCTTGAAAATAATTATTTTTCAAATAATTATTTTTCTTAATTTTTCCACTAAACAAGGACATCATTGTTTCTCTTTTCTTCCACCTAGGGCACTTTCTATTGCCCCTAGGCCCTTCTTTTTCTTCTTATCCTTTCTTCTATTGTTTATCATGGTTCAGAAAGCCAAAATAATACAAACATTTACTATATCAAAAAAATTCCAAAAACAAGGCAAAATTTTTCAAAAAATTCCTAAAAAGTAAAACAACCTACAAAATGGTAACTTTCTTCTTACGGCTAAAACTTGTGTCTTGCGATGGTATTTTCTCCATATCTGTTGGTTTGTCTCACATCTTCCCGATTAATACGACTCGCGGATCAGCGGATTCACAACCATTCACAAAATCTAGCTGCTTGCTTAAATGTCTACACTGGGGCACTTTTGGTTGCCTGGTGCTATTTCGTTGTGCACAAATGCTTTTCATGGACCCGTGTCCATTTTCATTTCCCCTTGCATGTATCCTTGCAGGGCATCATTTTTTAACCCTTTTTATCAATCATGAACTTGTGGATCTCTCCATCACTGATAACAAAACATTTTTACAACTGTCCTGACCGTTGTTGGGTTGGATATGTGCGTTCGTACTTGTTTTCCCTGTTAGATGAGCTTGTTTCCTTCTCGTATTGCATTACATTTTTATATGTTGTGTGGAGTTGGTATTTTCAGCAATGGACAATTGTTCATATTACGGCTTTTCATGTCATTCTACCTTTTTCGTATGCTTATATTTTTCATAAGGACCGATGACGTAGTTCCTATGGCAATATGATGACATCCAAATTGTTTCAAACAAATATGTGGCTAGAGGGTAAGCTCTTCTCCCCTTGTCCATATTTTTCTACACCACTTCCCTTTCACCCCTAATTCTCACTCTCATCGAGGCATCCCGCCTCGTCACCCTTCTTCCGCCTATATCTCACCTTTTTCAATCGTCGATCAACTTGTTCCATCACCCCATCGACACTGAGGGGGCATCTCTCCCTCCTACTAATTTTTATTCTATCCCTTCAAAATCTCTTTTGTCTACTATCTTTGAAGTGACATCACTTACGCCACCCCAAAGAGGGGCAAATGTAGACACCTATAATTACGCCCAAGTAATTTAAATACTTAAATTGTGCTAATTATCCCATTTCTCACAAATCAACGACATATCGTCAAAAGCACTTATTTTCCTTATATCATCATTAATTAATTACACTAAGCTACTTAATTAAGTTGCCTATCCAACAAATACCCTAATTAAACGCCTTCGTTAATAAATCACCTCTTCTACCTAGACTAATTAATTATTATTAATTAATTAGCTTTCACTTCCATTTAACCAATAAATCAATATTTAATTGATTTAATCCCTTATAATAGCCTAAATCGTACTAATATTCCTCTAATTATCTTTATAAACTTACATCTACCTATTAGTTAATCACCTTTGATTAATTAAAACACCTCCCAACTCCCATGACTTGCTAAGCATAAATTAAACCCTTCTAAAGTAAGGTTACCTTTAATAAAGCAACCTTATCCATTCCTAATAATGTTTTACCTTTATCCCACATTCATGAGAATGTGTTGAATCCTTATCCTTTGGGCTATAGAAAGATCCCTCCACCCGCCTTTTTACTTACACCTAAACTCCTTAGAGCACATGCAAAGCATATAGCAAAGAGAATAAGAGCTTACACCTTGTTTTCTTGAGAGTTCATCATCTTGAAGAGTTAAGCTTCTAGCCTAAAGTTCTTAGGTCATCTGGGAGGTGTCAAAAATGATCTTATAGCCCAACTTTGATAAGCCCCCATTCCTAGGTTCTTGGAGATATCAAGGACAACCAAATATTGATTGTCATGGAGCTTATTTAGGTCCATTTACTTGTTTGTTGGTAATCTAGAGAAGTAGAGATTTAAATACTTTAGCATTTTTAATTCAAAGTTAATGCATTATGCTAGGTATTAATCTTGTTTAGCTCTCATCTTTGATGGTGTTTAGATTTTGTCATTAGCTTTGTTATAGAACTATTTAGGTGTTAGTTCTCATTCATATAACTTAGCTAAATGTGTGCATGTATACTTTGCTTAATGCTAAATCAAATGAGGCAAGAACTACCACCTAAAATAGTTCTACGTTTAGCTAAAACAAAGCTGAAACACCATCAAAATAGAGAACTAAGCAAGATCTAAACTAACATTATAACTTTGAAAACATGAGATCATAACTATGCATGTTATTTTAACATCTCTACTCTCCTAGATTACCAACAAGAATGAATGGACCTATTTAGCTCCAATGGCAATCAAAAATTGCTTTGTTTGATCCTTAAAGAATGCAAGAATAGGATGATTTAGCTCTTAACAATGGTGACCTCTTAAGAAAACAAAAGGCAAGCTCTTAGTCTCTTTGCTATATGCTTTGCATTTACTCTCTAAGGAGTTTAGGTGTAAGTAAAAAGGTAGGTGGAGGGTTCTTTATATAGCCCAAATGATAAAGGATTCAACACATTCTCATGAATGTGGGATAAAGGTAAAACATGATTAGGAATAGATAAGGTTGATTTATTAAAAGTAACCTTACTTTAGAAGGGTTTAATTTATGCTTAAAGTAAGTCATGGGAGTTGGGGGTGTTTTAATTAATAAAAGGTGATTAACTAATAGGTAGATGTAAGCTTATAGAAAATAATTAGAGGAATATTAGTATGATTTAGGCTATTATAAGGGGATTAAATCAATTAAATATTGATTTATTGGTTAAATGGAAGGAAAGCTAATTAATTAATAATAATTCATTAGTCTAGGTAGAAGGGGTGATTTATTAATGGAAGATCGTTAATCGTGGTATTTGTTGGATAGGTAACTTAATTAATTAGCTTAGTGTAATTAATTAATGATGATATGAGGAAAATGAGTGCTTTTGATGATATGTCGTTGATTTGTGAGAAAGGGTATAATTAGCGCAATTTAAGTATTTAAATTGCTTGTGCCTAATTATAGGTGTCTACATAATCGATTGAAATTTCTAGAAGCAATACAAGTTATTTTGTGGCTATTCTCTACCTTAGCTCGTTTTATTGCATCTGTTTACTTTTCCTTTCATGTCGATAGCTTATTGTGCATTTGTTTACTTTTCCTTTCACGTCGATAGCTTATTGTACATCCTCACGTCCCTTACAGGTTCTCTTTTCATTGTGTCCCATGATAATGAATGTTGAGTGTGTTTCAAACTGTGGTATGTGTGCCTATCCTCCCCTGTCCACATTTTATTCATTCTCACTCAATTTTTTTGTATTCACCCCCTTTCTTTCTGGTGCTATCAACTCCCTTAGATTAGTTTTCCTTTTCGGATATCCTTCTATCCCTAGTCCCTTGGCATGTTTATCTTAGGATTTCTGTTTCAACATTAGGAGTAACTTGATGAGCAGTAGAAGTAGGTAGAGGAATTTACCTTCTATGGAGGTCTATCTCAAGTGTGCAAGGTCCCACAACTTGGAGATAATCCCATTGTTGACTCAATGAATCTGCACAATATGACCTGAGGCGGGTGCCGGTTTGAGTTCCAACAGAATCATATAAATGCTAGTATGCCTTTAGGACCTAGAAATATACCCATGTTCATGATTTTATATCTATATTTTCCCCAATTTATGTTGTTGAGTGAATACTCGATAACATAAAGTATATAGAATATGTGTAACTTATGATCCTATAGATCATGTAGTAAATAGTGTCTTTGAGTAGACAAGTGAAGTGTGAAGTGATTGCAAAGTGAAGCGTGAATACTAGGAGAGGAAAGTGACCTTAGGGGTGAAGTGTATGTGTTACATTTACCTATTTTCAATCTTGTATTTGCTATTGTAGGTTGTTTCTTGTTGTGTATTAAGGACGAACCTACAAAAGAAGAGAGAAAGAGTAGTCAAAGTCCTGTATATGAAAAATATGAGAAAAATATACAAGATTATGTAAAAGTGTGTAAAAGTAGTAGTAAAGGAAAGTGTGCACTTGATGTAAAAGAGTGTAAAGGATAGAAATGTGTCCTGAAAATGTTGTGAAGATTGAGTTTTTGGAAATTTCATGCCGATAGCGAGTTTTTGGGCGATCTCACACCAAGTGCAATTTTTTTAGGTGATCTCATGCCAAGTGCAAGTTTTTGGGTGATATCGTGCCAAAGAGAAAGTGTTGGGGGAGAGGTATAGTTTTACTCTCCCTCCATGACTATGCCCGATAAGCACCACCGGATGGTACAACTTGATTTGTTCTTTTTGTTCCTTTTGTACTAATTGTTTCAAATTGTTCTGATTGAAGGAAATAGAATGCATTCTATAATTGAAGGTCTGTGCATGTAGCTGTAGAACTGCTATGAAGACTATTGTAAAAAATTTGATATGAGAAGATGATTATATTTTCCTCAAGACATTAGCACCAAGGGGAGGACAGGGGAACCCAGGTACTAGTTTATGAGTCTAGGTGATAGTGTTTGTACTGTGTTCAAGGTACAAGTCAATTTCTAAACCGTTATATGGTTTTATTTCTATGATGTTTTTGTACTGTGAAGATCTTTTTTGTAGCTCTAAGATTCTGTAGGGATGATTTATTCACCCAATGTATGCCCCCTTTTTTGGGGTGCATGTGACAATATAGGATAATGTGGCCCAAAGGAGAGGACATGATGCTTATCTAAAGTGTATACCTATAGGGGTAGGGGATGTGCATGATAGAAACCAAGACACATGCAAACATAGTGGATAGTAAAATGTGTTAGTGGAAAAAGTAGCTAACATGTAGTATAAGAAAATGTAACAAGTAAGTGTGTAAACAAAGATAAATTACGAAAAGTGGGTTTCAAACATGGGACATCACTCACAATGTCCCATGATAATTAGGGCCGAAACATCCAAAATAATATGATGATCATAAAATACATAGGGCATAGCCCACAAACAATAACATATGATGGTAAACAAGATAAAGTAAAATGTGTTAGATAACCATGGTGGCATATAATCCTACAAAGAAAATTATATACATGAAGCATTAACATGTTAGATAGATAAATGGTATTTCATGAGTGAGCATAAATCAATGAAAGGTAAATTAATTGTTAGGAGATTTAAAAATAGAACATGTGTAGTATGTGATAGTAGAGATCTGCATTCACCGCAAAAGACTAAGTGAATGCACATGTGTATATATAGAATGATAATGACATACTAAGAATCCGTCTAGCATGGAAAATAAAGTGCAACATGTAAATAGAATAAGCTAGTAAGAATAGATGCAACCAAGATATGCAAATGCAATGTATGAGTGTGATGGTATAGAATGCAAAGTTTGAAGATGATAGGAGCAGTGTGCCCCACAGATGTGTATGATATGAGGTTCATTTATAGGAACCCTCAATAGTCAATAATGAACCATAGAATAAGAGTGTGTCATTGAGTAATGTGTGATGTGAGAATAGATGCTAGAAATATGTACCATGATGCATAGAGTGTGAAATGTGTTGATGAAGCAAGGTTATTTTCAAAATCGAGCCTCAACAGAGTTGATTATGAACCTGTGGAACTATAGTGCGTCATAGGGAAATGAGTGGAGAAAATGGGAGTAGATGCTAGAAATATATATCGTGAAGTATAAAGCGTGAAGTGTGTAGATAATGTTGGGTTCATGAAAGAAGTGATGCCCTCAACTGTCAAGTGTGAACCATAACACTAGAGTGCATCATTGGGTAGTGATGGTACAATGTGTGTATCAAAGGTGTAGGAGTGCTAAGAAATATTAGTCATGAAGCGTGGAGCATGAAGTGTAGTAGTATACATTATGGAAAATTGATCGGGAGATGGTGGAAAAAGATGTGATCATTGTGAACAAGAGTATCCAGAGTATGTATAGTGCATGCAAGGATGTATACCATATATAGAAAGTAGTATGTGTACCATGAATAGAAGGATCCATAAGTAAGAATGAGTATAAAAGTGTGTATGGATTAGTATAGGAGCATAGAGAGATGTAGCAAGGTGTGCCCATAATGTAGATATGAGAAAGTGTTGCTAGAAATATTGATGTGAATTGTAAAGCAAGAGTAATGTATAGATGCGTATGTGAATAATATGGATAGAAAACTGTTGATTAGAACATGTGACTATGAGGGGGGAGAGTTTGATTCCCCCCAAGTGTGTGAGTGATGGATATCTATCTAAGGATGGAAGAGAGACCATGCCATGGTGGTGGATGTGGCAATGTGTCAGGAGTATTGATATTGGTGTTAGGAGGAGTAGGTTTTCCAAAGTAAGTTGTAGTATGGAGAATGATGGAAATTAATTTTTTTGATGGTGAGTATGTGAAATAGTGTAAACCTTAGGAGGAGATGTGGTGGGAATAAAAGGAGAAAGTGGAGGGAGATATCCAAGGCCAAGTCTAGTGGATTGTGTGGGAATGGAAAGAGGTTCTTTGAATCCTTTTGCATATTTTCCTAATCCGGTGCTAGTGAAACCATAATGAAGCATATATCAATACCTAGGACCATAATTTTTGAAATTAGGAGGAGGGTGGCCAAAGTGGGGGCTTCAGGTGAATGATCGATAGTGTTGTAAAAGGAAAATGGGGAGGGATCTACCAAGGCCTCATAGACCACACCCTGATATAGGAATTTAATACGTGCGTGAAGTGTTGAAGGGACATGCATGTATGACATGTATCCAAGGTCATTCGAGGAGAATATTATAATTAAGATTGTTAGGAATTACATGGAATGGGATGGACAAAGTGCATTTCCCAAAAGTAATGGGAAGTGTGATTTTACATAGGAATTTTTAGGAATATTGTTAAAGCCATGAATACAAATAGATGGGGGTGTTAAGGATGCTTTGGAAAGGAAAAGTTATCAAGGAATGTAGGTTAAAAATGTTAAGGCCTCGATCCATTATAACCTCAAGCTCGATTAACTCTTGTGTTATTGATACAAACATGAATATAAAGACGTGGATCATGATCTAAAATAGATTGAGAAGGAAATTATGTAGATGTAAAAGTAATGTGTTCTTCCTTAAAAATAATCATGTGGTAAATTTATGATACACATATTCGGAGAAGTATAAGGATGACTATAAGTGTTGGACAAAAATATTGGATTTTAGTTTCATGTTCTGTGGATTGGCCAACAAAAAGGTAAGGATGGAGATACTCATGGTTACAGGATTCTAGGGTATCAAAGTTGGAAACAAAGAAGGAATTATTAGTGTTCGAATGAGGATACGGATTCACCAAATGATTTAATTTAAAATGAATTAAATCTAATTACATCGTAACTATTGTTCCTAGTGATGTACAAAATGATAATATACAATAACATCCAATAAATAAGTAATGATGTAAAACTCTAAGAAATAAGGAGAGATAAGAGGACTTAGCTGATTTTCAAGAAGACTAGAGGTGATCCGGGCAGTAAAAGTGCTGAAAATTTTGTAAAAAGGGTTTTCACTTCTCACCGTAAATGATGGAACTCGAAACAAGGAAGGATAGGAGCACCCACAAAAGGACAGGAGTGTCCAGATGCTAGTGAGTAGATATGGGTGCTAGTGAGTAGATATGGGTGCTAGTGTCTGGATAGGTGATCAAGGTTTGAATTTTTCTAGGTTGGAAGGTATTTGCTCCATTATTCATTTTATCGCTCCAACTTAGTTGTTAGGGTTCCAATCACACCTATAACCTACAAAAAAAAAAATCTACTTGTATATGTCCACTAACCACATAAAATATAATAAAAATATGTAGAATATGGAGTGATCTGACCCTAGTGGTCACCCGAAGAATGAATTTACAACTAAATGTTGCAATACATCTTAGACTCTATGTATTTTTTTATGTGTAGAGATGATGCCCTAGGATGCCCTTGTGCAAGTTGCACTTGATAGTGGAATGTAGCTAGAATGTAGCAACGTAATAGTATGTGTGGATGGAATATAATAGAATTCCTCTTCCTATACAATGTATGTATAAGTATGCAACCCTTGTCCCTTGAATGAATGATAGATGGATGGCTTTGGAGTGTTTTAGTTCCTTTGGAATGTAAGCTTAGGTGATGATAGTAATGATTACTTATTTGTCCTTGATTTTGAACACATAACTATGAATTTATATGATTCCTTTTTGAATTTCATAATTGACAATCTGGATGTTTGCCCCATAAGTGAAAAATATTCCCGTAAGATAAAAAATACCCAAAAGGAGTGAGTGAGATAAGAAAAGCGTCAAGGGTGCCTAGGAGGGATAGGAGCACCTGCACGCTACTATCTTGGCTAGGCATTAGTGTCTCGAAGCCATGAAAGATAAACAAGTAAAGTTCTAACCTGGGTTGAGGGTGTGTAAAACCAACTAGAAAACAAAAGTTAAATAAAAGAGGCCAAAGATAGTTATAAAACACTACTTTTCTTGCTTAGGAATCATATAAATGCTAGTATGCCTTTATAACCTATAAATGTACCCAAGTACATGATTTTGTGTCTACACTATCATGGACATTGACTACACTCTATGTTTTAGGTTTCATCATAGAGCATGCTAACACCAAGCACAATAATGTAATTGCAAAACAAATATTCAAGAAAAGACAAAGTGTGTTTACACACTTAGGTACAATTTTCCTTTAAGCATGCAATTTTCAATTTCATACTTGAAGGGGGAAATGTAGACACTAAAATTTGGCATTTTCACTATCGAAACCCTTGATTTGACTATGCACTCTTTCTATGTTAGACACAAGTTCTCCATTCCCGCTTAGCAATTTTTAAGGTCCATTATTTAACTTGTTTATCTTTACACACCGAGATGTCGAGACATCATGAGAATTTGATGCATTAAATTTAATTAAATACATCATTTTACTAGCTCCAATATTCATTTAGCACATTCCTTGCTTCGTTCATGACTGTACCATACTATCATAACCTCTTTATACGGTCTTGGTTCAACATGTCTTCCAATAATGCTTCCAATTTAAAATATCTTTTTGGGTCTTATACTTCCTCTGGGTTGGCCTTTCTTAGATAAATAATCTATGAAACCCTATATAAGCAAGTTAATACTACATCATTTGCTAACCTATAACTCTTAAGGCAAAGCACTAAATCACTCACTTAGATTACACTTATATAAGGCATCTAAATCTCCCTAAATATTGGAATTGCACATCTAGAGTCATTATGGTAACACCCACATCAATTCTAAAGCTACAAACCAAGTCCGGTAGACATATAGCTCATCTATAAGTATCCGAACGTCCTCTCTCCATGTTTTTTTAGCAAGATCCAAGTCAATGAAAACATGCTCAAAGTAATTTCGAATTTGATTAATCTATCCGGATATCACATGCTAGTTGGAGAATGACATGCAATTTGAGGCCTCTTCTGAGTAGCGCTAATGTCGGTGATACATTGGGGTTCCCACAATCCTTATAATGATTGTTTTATATGAATATTCATCTATGGCTAGGTTTGAGATTATGATCGGTTCACAAAAAGAGCTTCATTGCATGTGTGACAACTAGGGCTTCACATCAATAGAAAAATATAAGAAGCAAAGTAACCTAGAAAATTTCAGAAGATGAATCAAAGTAGTTCCAAGACCGTATAAAAGGTCCTATACAATATGGTACAGTCTTGACAGTGTTTTGCGGTCATCACCTAGGCATATTTCTAGTTTTAGTTTAGTTTGTGAATCTATCTCAAGTTCATTTCTCCCGATTTCTTTGGTACATAGTCCAAAATATTTCTAGAAATCATCGGTGGTGAGTAAAGTTCCTCTATACCTCTATTTTTTACTTTTGATCGCATGTTAGGTTAAGTGGTGCATGCCAGCTTTTTCTTATTTGATCCGAGTTACAAATATTGTTTTGGTGTTTATATTTTATCATCATTATTAGATCAATAATAAAATATAATATATCCTACACGTAATTAAATTGATCTAAAATTTAATTTAAGCTTAAATAGTTAAACAATTTTACATTTTTTTAATACTTTCACAAGTTTAATTAATGTTTTAATTTTGGTTTAATCATCATTTTTTCTCTAAATGTTCTTTCATGGGTTTCTTCAATGTTTATAACATGTGGAGAGTGAAGAGGAAGAAAAACCCATAAGTTTGTTATCCTTTGGATGAGACACGATTTTAAAATGTTCACAAAATAGTTTTACACTTTTTTATACTTTCAAAATTTTAGCTCATGTTTTACTTTTGATTTAATCATCATTTTGTCTCTAAATGTACTTTCATGGTTTTGTTCAATGTGTATAATGTGTGTAGAGTGAAGAGGAATAAAAACCCATAAGTTAGACATCCTTTATATGAGGCACAACCTTAAATTGTTCACACGATGATTTAACTTTTAATTTTATATTGATTTTAAACAATCAAATTTAATCTACTTATTTAAACTTTGTGGTAGGTTCAATAGTCCACTGATTTGATCCAAGTGGAGAGAGGGATACACATCGTAAATCATATTTCTATTAAAATTTTGGGTAGGCCTAAAATTTGCAATTCTTTGTATGCAATAATACCAATGGGTGCTAAGTGTCACCCATTGACGCAAGAAGAAAAACCAAGAAGATAAAAATCACGTTGATTTACGCGAAGTGGCATTAAAGTGAAGTCAATTATTACATAGATATGTCAACTAAAGACTAGGAGAGATGATGTTGTACAAGTGTCAGTGATTGGTAGCCCAAGTTTATGAAGGTTAAAACAACACAATTTTTAAGTAATGTGGGATGTGGTAATGTTGATGGCATGCAAGTGGAATTTTTGTATGAACCAAAACCAAACCCAAGATCCTACAGAGAGCGGTTAAGAAAATTAAGGCCGCATGTCGAAGATCGAAAAAGGATAAGGTTTCGAGTAACCAATAAAGAGAAGGACCAAATCAAATCAAAGAAACACACATACAATTATCTTTATTACGGATAAGCCACCAAATATTTTAAATTGACTAATCCAAAAATATAAAGTTAGAGTCAAAAGAAGGACATGGAGGAGATTTATTGGAGATTAAAGCTAGTTGAAATGTTTAAAGTGACTAAGTGTTTTATCAAAACATTAAAATGACTAGTTAAATAAACAAAGAAGCCAAAGAACAAAGTTAAATGGAAAAGAAGGTTTAAGAGGAAAAATTCTAGCCATTTATTTAGAAAGGAAGATGGATAAGGATGAGAATAGGTCAAACAAGACTATTATAGTTTAAATTGATCCTATAATCATAAAAATTGATGAGTTGGAACAAATGATAAAGAAAGAGGTGGTTCATAATTTAAAAGCAATCATGTAAAAGATAAAATGGTTGTTTCTTTGAGTGTTTTAGGGAATATTTTATCCATTTAGTTAAAATCATTAGTTTTTTCTAAACAAGAGCAATGATGATGTTTCTTTGAGTCGAGGTCTATTTTTAGTAGAAATCATAGTTAATAGGAGCTTATTCCCAAAAGATTTATTTTCTAGATGTTAGCTTAGTTTCACTTTAGTTTTTCCTTCTTTTTTAGGGTAGTTTATTTTTCTATAAGTTTTGTAATCATGCAAATGTGGTGGTTGAGTCCCACGCCTATAAATCCATGTAATTTTATTGTAAAAGGAATCTTGGCCATTAGTTCAATACAAAGGAGATATTTTGGAGTTTCCACATGGATTTATGAGATGTATTGTTGTTTTCAGTTGATAATTCATGTCTTGAGGTCTTGATAACAAATCATTTTCAATGATCGCATCCTATCTCGCACTTAAAAGTATTTACAATTTCATCGAACAACATGTGCATAGTGTATGCAACCTCAACGGGATTACTGAAGACATTTGGGGCCCCAAAGAGAAAAGAGATATGGAAATTGCTCTGTGTGTGGATCTCGAAAGACCCTTCTCATGCCACATCTATTACATTCTTTGTCTTGTTTGTAAAACGATCAAAACCAAGATTGACAGGCTATCAAGTAAAGTGGGCGTGTTGTTGTTTATCGGCGCGAAGTTCTTGATATGACCGGATCTCGGTGTTGTTTTTTGGCGAAGATATTCTATGATAGATATCTCTTGTTTTTTTATCTCTTCTCGCTATTTTTTTATCATTGTATTTAATGGATCCTTTTTATTAATATGTTGTTTTATCTGGCTGATGAGCCCTCTGAGGTTGGTTGTTTTTCCCTTCTCTGGGTTGTTTCTCCCACTTCTGGTATCTGGCTTTTGAGCCCTTTTGTATACAGGGTATAGTCCCTTCAAAACTATTTTCCTTAATAAAAAAACAAATCATTTTCAATAATTAAGTAGAGTTTTCACTTATGGTTTTGTTTTAAAATGTAGGGTAAGATATTGAACATATGTTGGTCTCATTTTCATGAATTGATGTTTCTTACATTTGATTTCTTGGATGTGCTATATAATCAAGGGTATTAAATGGTTTGGAATTATTAGTGAATGGATGAATACTCTATTTTCTTGTTGTATCTAGTTAGCTTGATCTAATTCTATGCTAACTAATCCTCGTCATGAATTTTGTGAATGTACACCAATTATTTTTGGATTGTGCAAGGTTATAATACTTTGTTTCTTGTTTCCTTTGATTGATTTTCTAGTGTTTATGTAGAAATAAGCCAATGATTTTTATTGTATTCTTTCATTTTATGCATGATTTATTTGCCATATTTAGTAATAGAGAGAGTATAGTATTTCTATTCATCGCTACCCTTCTCTCTTTTGATTTTTGATGAGACTGAAATCAATTAGAACCATTGTAAATACCAATAGGATTGAACTTAATTCATATTAGGATATTTAGATTATAACCCAAAGATATAATAGGTGGTATGACCAAAAATACTAGTCTCTAGATGTAGGTTAAAACTTGGCCATGTAGTCTCCCAATAGAAGATATATATCTTAGAGTATTATTTACCTTACACCAAATGTCCAACAAGGTTCTAAATGAGTGGCGTGAAAAATTAAAATCCCCATTCCCCTTCGTAATTCGATTTTAGTGTTCTTAGAACACTACTAAACACAAGGATATAGACTACACATAACCCATGTGCTTCAATGCCTTCCTTATTTGAGAATTCAAGCGAGAGAGGAGGAAAGAGAAGTCTACCTAGATTTGAATTTTACTTTGACACTTTCCACATTTAGGAATATAGTGAGATAAGAGGAAATAAAACTCTAAAAATCTCTTATTTTTGCTTAAATTCTTTCCACTAAACCCACATACTACACCATTTTAGATGGATATAGACCCAATTTGTACCAAATAGAAAAAGTAAACCTCAAAAGGAATGGGCATTTCCATGGCCCCATAAGGTGCTACTTTGACTACAATAATCATGTAAAATTTTAGAACATTGAAGGGGAGAAGGAGGTACATTCCCCAAACCCTATTTTGAAACTACATATACATAATGTCATGGAGAAGGAATGAAGTAATCATGCCCCCTATAAATTTCTCTTAATTGTGGCACCCGCATCTATAAATGTATATGAATCTGTAAATAACAGATAAAACATATAGAATTGAAACATTCGGTGAATCTTTCCTCTTTCCGAAATGTATGAAATGGTCAAGATCATACCACAGCCTTGATCGCATTGTATAGTTTTGACTATGTTTATATTATCCCACATATCAATATCTCGTGACCTTTTCCGAGGATTTGATACCTATGAAAATTATTCCAACATCATGTAATATAAATGAATATTTAGAAATATTTTGGTGAATGACTCATATTTTGAGGTGTGTGTGTGTGTGTGTGTGTGTGTGTGTGTGTGTGTGTGTGTGTGTGTGTGTGTGTGTGTGTGTGTGTGTGTGTGTGTGTGTGTGTGTGTGTGTGTGTGTGTGTGTGTGTGTGTGTGTGTGATAGAGAGAGAGAGAGAGATAACATTTGAGAGTGTAAATCAAAAGAAAAATATGTACCAATGTACCATATGTCTAATAATCTACACAAAAACACATAAAAGGTTGTAATGATGGCCAATTTTGAGAACCTATATGTACAAAATGGGTTCACATGGTGACAATCATGACATGGAGAAAAATTTCATTCAAAAAGCAACAAAGAATAATACATGTGTAAAAAAACTAGTAACAACAAAGAAAAACAACAATCATGTCCTACTCCATAATAAAACAAGTATAGAAATAACATATTAAAGATATCGAATCCATAGAAAAATAATAGTGTAACTGTCAATGTATAATATAATTATGTTGTAAGATAACAACAATAGAGTAATAGAAATGACAACATATAGTCAAAAATTAATAATGTGTGGAAGCACAATCATATATAGGCATGTAGACACAAACATAAGACACTTATGTTGTCACACGATAACAATAAGAGAAGGAAAAATGTTCCAAATTAGATAAATGTGTGCATACACATAAAATAGGAATGAATCCAAAAACCTAGGACACCTACGGTGTCACAAGACAATCAAGACCCTTAATTCATATAAAGTGAATATTCATAGCATCATAATTAGATAAGATAATTGATTAAAGTCATGTAGTGGTAACTAATCAAGTGTATAAAATAGTACAATAGAAATAAAATACATATCAAGATAAGTTAGCACTACACTTTAGTCTCATTTATCCAATAGGTAGAAATAAAAACTATATATGTAATCAAGTGTGATGAGGAAGGTGTAAAGTAACATATAATGAAAAAAAAAACATGTATAATGTGGAGGGATTCCCCCAAGAGAGTAGTGTAAGGAACCAAATTGACTCATATCAATGTGTAACAATTAGTGAATGTCCTTCATCAAGCTCGAGATACCACATCAATGCATGCGTGTAAAGAATAATTATCATATCTATCAAATCAATGTGAAAAACATCATGTATAAAGTAACAAGTTAGCCAAGAAAACTAGAACATGTTTGATTTTTTCTTTCGCTAATTTTTTTATGTTTTAGTATTATGTGATTATTTCAATGTTTTTACGGTGTTTTGAAAGGAATTTTAAGTATAATATTTACACAAGTGGATGATTTAATTATGTTTCAATAGGTTTACCTTCAATTAATCTAAGTGATAAATACTAGAAATGAGTCATTTGGTGACCACATATGGGTTGATCCAATCAAGGTTGCCCTTGAGGGAAGTCTCGACATTAGTATTTTTATGATTTTTTTAAGAAATAGATCACCCATATGAAACTCTCAAGTGTAAAACTTCTTATTATATGTTCATTTGATATGGGCCTAGTATATGCAAAGATGCTCAAGGGATTGTACACATTGAGATTTGAAAATTTCTAGTTCCTGCACTCACTTTTCACGATAATAATTTTACTTAACAATATCCTTAAGTGAGACTTGTAGTGAGGGAATTTTTAGTTCAAGTGGGAGAATCAAATTCATTCCATAGATTATAGGAAAAGGGGTAATGTTCACGTGTATGCAAAAACTAGTACACTATGCTTAAAGGGAATATAAATTCTAATAATGCCAGTTGGCACCTCATTTTCACAAGTATTTTTGTAGAATATTCACAATTGTCTTATTGGTAGAATTGAATTGACCATTTCCTTAAGGGTAATAAGGAGTGGAGGATGTATATTTAATTTTAAACTTGGCACACAACTTTTTAACTATTATATTTTTAAAGGAAGATATTTTATCAATAACAATCACCTGAAGGCACCATAGAATGTGTAATAATATTTGAGATGAAGAAATGGCATATGTAATCAAATTTAGTTGAATTGATTTATTTGAACCATTTAATAAATTACTTTTGGTAGTAATAATAAATTTATGTCCTTGGGTAAATTATAGATTAAGCTACCGACATTTTGAAGCCCCATAGTGAAAAAACCATGGGAAATAATAGGTCGCAACATATGTGATGATGAATTATTGAGATTGTTGTGTTTTTGACATTGATCACATTTCTTTGAAACTCATGAAAATCATGTTCCATGGTGGGAAAATAATATCCATGGTGAAATAAATTTTGGTTCATAGTTTTTACACTAAAATAACCACCAAACTTTTCATACATCTACGAGAAGGCTAATTATGCATCATCGGTTCCTAAACATCATAATATGCATCAATCCAAATATAATTAGAATAAATTTCCAATAATAAGGGTATATTGTATATCCTTGTGTCGTAGTCAACATCCCTCTTTTGGGGACATGTTTGTTGGTAGTAATTTTCAATAGAGGAAATTGTAAATATCTACATATCATTCAGGGTTATCAAAATTACAAGTACATGAAGAGTATCAATATTATCATGGGTAATAGAAGGGTTATGTAGTTTAATTTTTAAGGTAGCACAATAATTGACTATATTGATGGGAATAAGCGAGGTAGAAATGGCCATGACATCTCTCGTGCCTATTATCTTTTGGGGAATGTTATAAATATAGTAAGAGTGAAAGGTGTATATAAATTGTTTGAATATGTTATTATATGGGATTAAACAATCTCCCTTTATGTGATAAACATATTTTACTTGATGAAAAATTAATTGTGACTCCCAAAAATGTAGATATGGTAAACATGTAACATTTTTGTAGTGTAGAGGCCAAGTATTAAAGCTTCATATTCAACAATTTTATTTATTTGTGAAAAGAATAGGAAATATACAAAGGGAATGGTTTCACTATGGGGTGTAACATATTTTCTACAAACCAGATTTAATTACGAAAAAAAGACGGTGCTTGCATAATTTTATTAATATGAAATCAAGCATTACAAACAAATGAGAGAGCTGTAATATTTATAGATATTGGACAACTTCTATCTCATCCACAATATATGGAAGCAAATCAACTAATCTGAGAAAATATGCAGAAATAGCATATTGCCCCTAACTACCCCTATTGCCCCTCATGGAAATCATCCGGGAACAAAATATGCAAGATAGAACATGATCCCACAAACATTGGGATGAGAACATTATCACTTAGTTAACTAATAACTAAGGATAACTAATACCTATTGACATAAGTTTAAAGTATTTAAATTAAATACTTTAACTTATTACATTTATTCAAATATCAACTAATGATGAATTAAGCTAAGTTTTATTCCTAACATAACAAAGACAATGCCTACTCCCACACTAGTATCACATCTAGATCCATTAAAGTATGTAGTCAAGGATTTTGTGTCGATGTTATATATGGTGAATTAATTTTGAAACTCTTCATTAATTTGGGGAGAGTTTAAATAATAGTGCATCAATGAGCTGATCGAAATTACTTATCCCTTAATAGAATTTTGATTAGTAAATTTTAGGTTAAATTTGGTCGGAAGTGTGATCCATAGGGTCACACGGTTAGATGATTGGGTGTGAGAGAGAGTAAATGACACAAGGGATAAAATTTGATGATAATGTGAAATTTTGTATGGAGTAAGTAATGTATTAATTTGTTAGTAACAAAGACCAAAGATTAAAAAAATATTTAATAGGACTATAGTTATGTTCATAGGTTAGCAAAGTGCAATTTATATAATAGATTGTATACTCATGTTTATTATCATTGTATTTTGCTAACAAGGCTCCAAGTGCATGGGAGGTATCAAAAATATATAAGAGGTAAAGAACATTAGGTACATGTGGTATGAGAATAGGGATTAATAAAATATTATTTTATGTCATCAAAAACCTTTTAAAAAGTAACATCCCATTCAAAAGAAGTATTTTTAGTAGGTATGCGAAGGGTTGTGTTTTATTTGTTAGCTAAGAAATAAAATGATGAATAGCTTAAATCATTCCTTGGAGTGGTTGGAGTACTTAAAATTATGAGGAGGAATTTCAATGATAGATTAAATATTTTAGTGTTAACCTCGATACCACATTGAGATATTATGAAACCAGAAAGATTTCAAAAAGTGAACCCAACACACATTTTATAGGATTCTCGTGCACACATCGTATTGTTGTAACTATTTAAAGATGTAGCATAGATCAATTGTATGGTCTTGACGATGGTTTTTGTAATAAAATCATCAACATGCTAATTTTATGAATATAATCATGAAACATGTGTGACATAACACAATGATAACTAGCACCAACATTCTTTAATCAAAAGGGTTTAACTATATAGCAAAAAGTACCCCATTGGGTAATAAAATATGTCTTCTCTTGATCTATGAAGTTGATTTTGATTTGGTTGTATCCAGTTAATCCATCCATAAAATATAACATGTCATAACTAGTTGTGGAATCTACAATCATATCTATGCAAGGAAGGGGAAATCTATCTTTGGGACAATCCTTATGTAAATCACAAAAGTCACTAGAACATTGAATCTCATTGTTAGGTTTAAAGAATGAGATAAAATGATAATAACCATCTTAGGTAATCCATAGTTCATATAAATATAATGTCAAGGAGCTTTTGTATCTCCTTTTTAACCAATAAATAAATTCCGTGGTACATCTTCGTAATGCATTGTTATATAAGGCTAGCATTTTTGTAAGATGATGTTATGTTTGGAAATAGATTCGTAAATACCAGGCATATATTTGTATTTCCAAGTGAATAGGTCAAGAAAATAATGAAACACTTTTTTAAGAGCCTTATGCTCATAAATGTTGAGAGAAAAGGAAAGGAAATCAAGTCAAGGATTGATATCAATTCCAAAATTGAAATATGTAGTCTCTTTATTGAGAAACATAGAGTGATATTTTCTATAAGGAAATGTAGAAATAGTGCCATGGGTATCCACAGAGATGTAAAAACATAACCATCCCTAAAGTATATGTGTGCATATAAGGTGTGAGGAAACCTAATCTAATGAAAGAAAGAATGGATATCCTCAAATGTTCCCAAATAGTCAAGAAGTGATACTTCATTAGTGAATTCATCCAAAGTAGGGATTATTGGATATGCATTATCATTGATGATATCAAATTGGATAAGTGTGAGATATGTAATGATAGCTACCATGATAACCCCCTAATATTTATCCCATGAGGATAGAAGAAACATTGGAGCCAATTTTGGTGTGCATAATGGATGTGTAGTATAACCAAGACCTTAGAAAGAGGGGTATGTATGGGATAATATAGGTTCATGGATTTTTATAGAGAAATTTAATCCTCATTTGGTAAATCCCTTATGTAATAAGTATAGATAACCCATTCCATATCAATAATAAGTAGAATATATGGTCACACAATTTATTAACCTTGGAACCGAATCATATTGTACACGAGGAATAGATAAATTGTCATAATTAGTAGTACCACAATGTTTGAATAAATATGAGTCAAGTAGTGGTGTACAAACATCCTTGATAATAGTAATTGAGACAAACATGGAGGAAAAAGGGAAAAAAATTCATAACATGAATCCAAGGATGCCCTAGAAGAATGTTGTAAATAAGATGATTAGGTATGACATGACATATTCTATCAATAATGTCCATTACCATAATAACATGTAAGGTGATTTTTCCAAGTAACTGACATGGGGTATCATAAAAAAACTTATATGTATGTTATAAGGGGAAATATTGGCAACAAATAGTATGAATTTATGCAAAAAGAGATGTTACAAATATTAAGGCTGAGCCATTCTCCACAGGGGAAAACTTGATCAAAATGATATGTAGGTTGACTTGAACATTTAATGGAAGGTCACAAATAATGGAATATTATGGGGAGCTCCTTGGGGCTTAAGGATATGGATTTGGTAACTATATTTAGAGAAATGAACATATAGATCACATATTCACATGTTTCATTAAGATGAACTTGTTTGGTTTGCATTATTTGTGAAAGAAGTTGTTTATATGTGGGGTGAGTGTGAATATACTCTCTAAAAAATACAATAGGGACTTGAGGGAAACCATGATGTATCATAATCAAAAAGGAGAAAAATGTAGGGTTTAAGAAACAAATTTGATTCAAGAGTCAAGTTCACTAAATGTTTACACCCTAATTAAATCTAAATGTTATGTAAGTAAATAATAAGGTTGTAAGGGTTTGGAATAAGTGGATTATATTGATCTAATTAACTTCCAACACCATTTATACAAAATCATAATAATGCATTCAAATTTGAAATGATTGATTAATGATCATTATTTACTTAAATACATAAGAGGAGAGATAAAATTAGTTGTTCGGGGTAGGGGAGAAATATTATGGATGTGAAGGACAGGGAAGCAAGAGGATCATGAATTGTAGATTGTGTAATGGAAGTTCTAGAGCTAAAAACCCAATAAGGGTGAGACCATACAATTATTATATGGTCTAGATATTAATTATATGATCCTAACATGGATGTATATGATTTGAAACCCTTTGACAATATGGATATGTAACCTTCTATATGCTTCACTTGTGTGAAAATAATTTCATTGTATGTCTCATTTGCTCACACGACTTTAGGATGACTTGTAATAACTTGCAACATGCAGAACCCTTCATCAAATCATTAGTAAACCAAAAGGAGAAAACATGTGTGTGTGGTGAGGAAATACTACCATTGGTATTCATACTCCCATATGTTAAAAAAATCCACGTGTTGCACTATATGCCCTCATTTCATGATCAAACTTCATGTAGTCCTCCTAGGTGATTATGGAAAAGTGAATAACCAACCAACCCTTTAGGAGTATCCTCATGTCTCTTGACACCAAGATAACACACTAACTACATATTATAAAATTTACCCAACATTGTAGTAGTGATATGTTGTAGTACCCCCTCCTTAGTTGTCAATGTCCGGTGAGTGATGTTATGGTGGTGGTAATTTTCAAACATTTACAAGTATTTTTTTCCTTTTTTTCTATGAGTTTTGAGCATTTGCTAATGGTACTTACATGACATGTTGTTAATGTTAATTGGGTTTTAAAATTGAATAATTTTTAAATTATGGAATCTTGAAATTGGATAAGCTTGAAATTTGGGAACCCTAAAATTGGCCGAGTCTGAAATTTGGGAGAGCCATCCAAAATCTATATTTTACATTTTAACTCTTTGATGTTTAAAACCACTCTCAAACATCTTGGAAGTATATACATAAAATATAACTTAAATTATAAGAAATAAAATGTCTATATGCATAAATATAAATTTAAATGTTTATTCTATGTATATAATTCCTTTCACATGTGTTGTAACTAAGAAATAACAAAATAGTATTTGTTTGATTCATGGGTAAATTGATCCAAGATGGGTAAAATGTGATTAATAAATCAAAATAAATAAGCTAATAAATAAATTTATAAAAATAAAATAATGAAAATCTCATAAAGGGGCATATTAGGGAAAATGAGATTGACTTTAATTTTGGTTTCTCTTCCTCTTTGGATTTTGGTGTTTGGGTGGTTGGTTGGGGGCACATGGTTTGGATAAAGCATCATAGAACCATGAAAGGTTTTTTTAATGTTATTTTTCAAGTTGTTTGGACTATTTGGGAAGGCACCTCAAAGATATTTGGTCTTATGGAACACACCCTAGCAATGAAATCTTCATTTTTGTCTTATTTTCTTATAGTTGCATGCATGTCTATGGAAGAGAGATGTAATACTTCAATGGTGTGAGATATCTACTAAATCAAGCCCTAAATATACCTTGGATATGAACAAGTAAACCCTAAAATTTACCTTTAAATACTAATTAAGCATGTGGTGGCCATGTGCATTTGTTTTCTTGGTGTTTACAAGCCTAAAAAAGAGCATCATTGAAAATAATTTATGCTTCTTAAAATATTGTGGGGATTTTTAGATACATGAGGTAAAACATATACATTATGTATATATAGAAAATATGGAATAGAACTTAGACGTATAGGCACTTGTCCCGATGCATCTTTTGAAGATAAAAAAAATAAAAAAATGAAAATAAATGGTGACATGTGAACTAGATTCAGATTTTTTCCATTAGGTATTCATCTTATTGATAGAGGTTCTTTTATGAGTTCAAGTATATGTTTTGGTGGGTAACAAATGAAAATTATAATATTCACCTGAACACGAGAAGACACATGAGTCCATAGTCTACAATTTTGTGATAATGTGGCATATTCCATTACAAAGTTTAGCACAATCCAATTTATTCCATTATGGATTTCCATCCAATACTATTTGAATGTATAAAATGGTATCCTCAGTCCTTATCGAGTATGCACAAAATGGAGTGATGAAAATACCTTGGAACATCTAAAGAAAACACAATCGATACGTGTAATGTCAAATATTCAACTCTCACTCGCCGTATTGATATAGACATGGATTCATTCCTTCTCTCCACCTTAGTTTTAAAATTTTCAATATTTTCATAGTACATTAAATGTTAAATTTGGAGTCAATATTTTTTCTAGTATATTGTTGTTTTGTTTAAACTATATAAAAGCAGTTTGTACATCATGTTTAACCGTGTCAAATATTAACACCGTGGGTAGCATGCCAAAGTACCAGATTGTAACTTGATAAAAATAAACCTTTAACACACTCAAATTTTCTAACATTCCATGACCATTAAAACTAAAAATGAAAATGAATTTTAAAATGTAAACTTGGAATGTCGGAACAACCCTTGAATTGGGCCAAACACCTCTCAAAATTGACGCATTAAAAACATCTCTAAACCTATCCACCACTTTTAAACTATTGTGATCTCTTACTTTTCATATAAAAATCTCAATCCAACCAAGAAACATCATTAAAACCATTGGTGAACAAGTTTACAAAGTGGGTTTATGGCTTACTTTGGAAAACTCGAGTGTTGGGAGTAACTACTTACTACGAATGTACCCTCCTAGAATCACCTCAAATTTTGTGCCTATGGATTCTAGAAATAAAATTTGATTATGTAAAAATATTCTTTTCTATAGAGAGAATATTTGTAACATTTTTTTCCTTCGAAAAGCACATTTTGTGCACTTTTATTTTGGAGCCAACTTGGCTTAGTTTGATAAAGGGAAAACAACTAAAATAAACCAATTGGCTCTAGAAATTCATTTTTAGTTTGAACCTTGGTTACAAATTTTAAATCCATTCCATTTCCCATGATTCTTTGTATAGTATATAATAATGTGGGACCATTAAACATTCCATCGGGATGTTCCACGCCCTTTGCGAGGCCCATTATGTGGCCACTTTGGCTAGTTTGTACAAAAATCAAAAAGAACCATGGAACCATATTAAACCTCCAATTTTATTTGATGGGTAAAAACCAGTGTGATTCTTGGAATCATGTATGATGACTGTAAATAAATTTTCCAATATACTTAAACAATATGGTTAATGAAAAGTTAGAATCACATAATTTGGCACATTTACCTAGACCATGTAAATGACAACGAAAAATGAGAACATGGTTAGAGATTGTAAAAGTTTACAATACACTAAAAATTCTTTTTGGAATTTAAATGATATGAATCAAAATTTATTTTGTTATCTCTCACCCTCTATGATCATGGAAATGTATCTGTTTACTTGTATGAAAGGAAATGAGTGTATTCTCTCTCTAAACCTTGATAAGTTGTCTTGGTTTGAAAAGTATGGAAAGTAATTATCTATCTCTAACTATGGATTGATGTTGTGGGTCTTAATATCATGTTATATATGAGGTTTGGGTCCATGTCGTGTTTTTTCTAACCATGTTTACATAATATGACAGATTGCATGTTCCACGATAGGATTAAAATGATTGTTGAAATCTAAGTTCAAAGTTGTTTATGACTTGAAAATGTGTAATCTTGAGGGAATATGAAATGTAATTTTATTTAAGAAATTATAATTGTATAAATGAAGGAAGAAAATTTAGTATTAACATGTATGTGTGTGTAATTAATGAGATGATGAAATTCTACATTGTACTTATAGTTTAAATTGCATTGAAGAATGTGTATATGGTTATTACGGTAAATTCTTGTAATTTTGTGTAATTGTATGGTAGTCATCTTAAACTCTTAAAATATTGGAAAATAAATGAGTTCTCTTAACCATGTTACCACCCATCACTATATTATGATTTATCTTTTTAATACCAAGAAAATGTGCCTTGTGTTTTCATGACAAACTCTTGAAAGGTAACCATCATACCTTGTGCATCCTTCACACTTGACATATGTAAATGTCCATTAGTTTACCTTATGGACCAATTTGTCTTATTCACAAGTAAGAAAATAAAATACTTGTTAATAGTGTCAAACTCACATTGTGAAAGAACCCCATTGTGATGTTACTAAGCCTTATAGATAGAAGTGTTATTTTGGCAAGTAACAACTTAATACCTTGAGATTTTACAAAGGTTATGCGAGATAAGGATGTTTGAATACTCTAGTATTGAATTTTATTATGGTGTATATACCTTGAGTTCCAATGGGAATAAATTAAACCTAGGACCTATGAAGAGGTTTTTTTTGAATTATACCTTGTAATTAACTCCAACTATTTAATTTTGTGTAACAAGATGTACTAGAAGGAGTTAATTAAAAACTCGAGGTTGTAATTTTAAATTGATGTTAAACGAATAAGAGTATAATGAATTATTCATGTGGAATCACATATCTTTCTTACCTAAACCCCAACTAATAATTAAATAATGAAAAATAATTGTGTAAGGAATCAATAATAATGAGGCAAAATAATTATGAGTAAATGATTAATGAATTGAGAAATATGAAAATGTGAAACGAAAACATGTAACCTTGGTTTATGTAAATTTTCATGTGATGAAATATGGAAATCATTTAGTCTCTTTACCACTATCAAATGGTGCATAATAACATGTTTTAACAACGTAAAGGAAACTTTTCCTTGTCTCTTATAATAGATGGTCAACTTTACTTTATTTACAATAGTAAATGCACTCATTTCCATGTTGGGATGTGTTTCTTGGGAACATGGATTCCTTATTTGGAAATGATTTTTATATAAATTGTATGCATGTTAAGTTATATGAAAACAACTAAAGCACATAACATGATTGTAATATAAATGAAAGTAATAGAGTGTATCCTTGGTGAAAAAATATTTTTAATAAATGTGAAACTTGTAATTTTAAGGCACGAGCATATGTTTTGTACACATAAATGTGCTTTAATCAATGAAACTAATTGAATAAATTTAACGAAAAGGGAAATGTGAACTAATTTACCTATGTACATTGTGGGCAAATCCCTTTCTTCTTATTTCCCTCTTGAGGTCATTTTATTTTATCATGTTGCGCTCATTTGAGAAAATGTGGTGTTATTTATTGTTGTGTCATTCATGAGAATGTACGTGTGTTTGAATAATAATTGTCATTTAATTGATGTTAATACAAAAGGAGTGAATTTATAATAAGATGTAAATTGAGAAATGTATATGTATGGTGATTTAAGACCTTACGCTACCTATCCTTTGTGGTTATGACTATTGCTTTCATTTCACTCTTTTGGAGCCAATGTGAAATTGTTTTATTGTCTTTTTATTGTGTGGATGCATGAAAGTATGGGGTGGGGTACATCATTGTTTATGGAGGGATAAGTGTGATGTTAGTGAAGGGAGGAATAAGGAGTTGTTTGTTCATATGGAGGAACCAAGGGAATTCATGGCTAGCCTTAGTGGAGTGATAAGTGTTGTCTCAAGTGGAGGGATAAGTGTATATTTGTTATATTTTATTACATGTTTAATGGGAGGAACCAAAGGCTAGCTAGGATTTCCTAGTGGAGTGATAAGTGGTAGTTTGCGTAATGATCCTTCCCCTTTACAAGTCTCATAAGAAGGCTTGATAATGTGACTCATATTTATTAATGAAATTTCATTTTCAAACTCTCATTATTCTTAATATTGTTTTACTTATTGGTTTCTCATTGGATCACGTGTTCATTTATTTGATGGTGGTTGTATCTTGCATGCATGGGTATGTTTATGTATGTGTGTATGTTGGGGACTTGTATTGCCATGGTGGAGGGATAAGTGTTATTATGGTGTATGGGTTTGTTTATTTTTTTGAGGAAACAAAGGTTAGAGAGACTAGCCTTAGTGGAGGGATAAATGTGGAGGGATAAGGGTGTTTTCATGTGTGGTTGCATGATTGTTTTGGAGGAACCAAAGGCTAGTCTTCCTTCCTTAGTGGAGGGATAAATGAAGTAATGACATCATTTTCCCCTTTAACAAGCTATTGGATGGCTTGGTTGTATTATACATTTTCCTTTCTAATTTTTTGTTGACATCACCTTCTCCTTGTCTTGGAGATACATGTGAAGTGATGCATGTCGTGTTTTGGATCAAGAATCATGTTTTTGTTATATGGGCCCAAGTTATATTGTAAGTTTTGTTGATAAATAAAATAAATTTTATCTTTGTTTTAGTTATGTTACTAGTGTAAGCATTACACATGTGGTGTGCCTCAGATATGTGACCTTAGTGAAAAAAATTTATGATTGAAACCCTTGTGCAATGTTTGGAGTGAATTTTCTCTTTCTAAGACATGAATCCATTATTTTTTCATACTTGTAGATGAATTAATATAGACTCTTGGACCTAGTTGAGTGCTTCATAATTATAGTAGGGAATTCTCTAGATGGTTTTCAATATATTTAAGAAGATTTGGGAACCCTTTGAGTGATGATGAATTGATTATATAGCCTTCCGTAGGTGAAATATTATAATAAGGTTAATCTTAGAGAGATGAAATGACCCAAATAATTATTTGAAATTGAACTTAGAGCCGACGATTGTGAAGGGGTGGGACCATATAGGTTGGCCAAGACTAGACGCTACATCATGATCATTCTGTATGTTTTTAGACCAGAGAGATAAATACCAAAACTAAAACTTATGTCAGGAATATTACAGGTTTTATGTTTCTTTGATTTAATAATATTCTAAGAATTAATGAAATAGTAGAGTGTAAATATAAGAAATTTGTAGAAGAGCTATATAGATGAGGATATTGGATTCCAAATGTGAGAATTTGTCTTAGCAAGTGTACATGGTCAAACTTGGTATTGCACAAGGACAACTTACTAAATTTTAAAGAACTACAATATATAGATATTTAATAGACTAGACCCCCTAAGTTTTCTTGGCTTGTAGATACTTAACAATACTTGAGTTATATTTGAATGATTTTGAATTAGCTAAAAATGTTCTTAAGAGAGTGGAGTTAAAGATGACTTAAAGATATTTATTATGTGTCTATGAAGCCCACAAAAACTAATTTATGATTTAGAGCTCCTAATTTTAAAATCACGAGTCACACTAATTATGACTTTGTCTCTTTATTATCTCTTTATCTCTTTATTCTATGTCTATGAAGCCCAAACAAACTAATTTATGACTTAGAGCTTGTTGCTAAAGTTTTCTATTGATTTAGGGAATATTGGTGAAGCTTTTATAGATATTTGGACATTAAGATCAAGTGTGACTTTGTGATTTTAAAATTAGGATCTTATTATTTTCCAAGTTATTAAATGAGAGTGTTAAACTCACTTTTATACCCTCATAAGGGATATGATTTTGTATTAAATATGACTTAAGAAGGGAATATAAGATAAACATAATAAATTAGTTTGTTTGGGCTTCATAGACACTACCATCAAGTTGTGGAGTCTAGGAGCATAGAACACTAGAGGTGAAGATTTGGAAATTTCTACTAGGTTTTTAGGATGTTTGTGAGTAATTAGATTATTATTTTAGGCGTTTGAGAAGTAGAGTGCAATATTATTAACTGTTTGCAATTATTATGGATGGGTAAGATAGTGTGTGTGATATTTGTATGTGCACAAGTCACAAATATGGGATATAATTTGAATCAATAGAGTCAAGTACCTAATTACATAATTAGGTGTATATATTTGCTTCCCCCCTCCCTTAAGTTAATAAATGAAAATTTCTATCTTTAAAGGAAAATATACTTGTGTGTACAAACACACTTCATTTACTTTTGATTGCTTGAATGGTCACAAGATTCCACCATGAGAAAAACGCTCAACACAAGAGTGTAGGCAATGTTCTTATAATGAAATTTGAAACTTATATCTCTCTCTCTCTCTATATGTGTGTGTGTGTGTGTGTGTGTGTGTGTGTGTGTGTGTGTGTGTGTGTGTGTGTGTGTGTGTGTGTGTGTGTGTGTGTGTGTATGTGTATATATATGTATATATACGTGTATATACATGTATATATACATACATACATATACATAAATACATACATACATATATACATATACATATACATACATATATATATATATATATATATATATATATATACATATATATACATATACATATACATATATATACATATATATATGCATATACATATGTACATATGTATATACATATGTAGATATGTATATACATATGTACATATGTATATACATATGTACATAAGTATATACATATGTACATATGTATATACATATGTACATATGTATATATATATATATATATATATATATATATATATATATATTGAAATTGAAATTTAAAATTTGTAAAGTAGGAGAGAGTAAGGAAGGATTACACTTGTGTGTAGAACTAAATATTCCCTACAAATGTATATGAACATGATCCCTTTTCAAGGCATACAAAAATGGAGGTTGTATCATTAGAAATGAAAAAATAGGGCAATAAAATCCTTCATTTGAAGGAGATTGGGGCACAATTTTCCTACCCAAAAATATCAAGAGGGTAGAGTAATAGAAAAAGTAAGCTAGAAGTCTTGGGGCATAGTATAGATAAAACCCAAAGAAAGGAGGAACCGTATTGGTCCCAAAAAAATTAATTTAATAAATTTCAAGTGTTATTGAACCCTAAGATGTATCTCATTTTAAACTACTCTTCTATAGAAGGATCTAGGTTTATAATTCTTGAAAGAATTGAAATTAAAATCCCTAAAATAGAAATAATCGACATATAAATCAATTCACTTTGTAAATTGTAAACATGTCCCTTGTACTTTTCCATAAAAGACAAATAATCTGTGAAATTATTTGTATCTTTGTAAGTGATTCCCTATCTAAATAATTGTTAACTTATTAATTTTAATATATAATCTACATTTTTATTGTTGAAATTGAGTTAGATAGAATTGTCAAAATAGGACACAACTTCCAATTGTCATGTCTTGAAAGCATGAGATATTGTACTATACATAAACTACACATGTACCTACTTATAATTGAATGTAATATTGTTCATACAACCCATTTACCATATTATAGATTACTATGAAAATATGTAAGTGTCCATTATTTGTATTTATATTCTTATAATAACTCGACTAAATGCCCCTCTTTTAATAAAGTAGAGATATGATGAAGATTTATTGGTTCAAACTAATTCAAGTGTTTCATGTTATAAATATCATATAATAATTATTGGAACATATTAAAGGTGAATCTAGATTGCCACCATATAGAACTAACCTTACAAGAGAGTGCATGATAGACATCCTGGCATAAAGAGATAACATACACATCAAGCATACAATCCCACACACAAATTCATGAATAAATTTCATATAAAAAGTCCAAATGTCCAAATACAAGGGGCACAAAAGTGTCACAAACCCACAATAGGCCAAGGACCATACAATTAAAGGAAATAGAAGTTAAAAACAAGGGTCACCAAAGTTTTGCACACACATAGATAGGAAATGGCCCACACACAAATAAGACAAAAACTAACAAATCCAATGTGTAGGAAATAAAATAGATAGTAGGTGATAGATTTATAGAACACGATAGACTGGTCATGTACAATCCACATGTGTTACTACCAAAAATATGGATAAATAACATACATCACAATATATACTATAAATATAACTAGGGTGTGAAGAGAAATGTGTAATAAATATAATAATAGTACCTGATAGTGTAGAAGATGCCCCATATTAGAATGGCCACCGAGTAAAAGATAAATATAAAATATGAGATCATGTAGGCTCTTGTGTAATTCTACATCATGCTCATATACCTTTTGAAACACTTGTGTATAGAAAAAGAGTATGATATCTATAAAATCATGTGATAAACAACATATGTAGAGTAGATATACTAGAAACTCAAATAATATACTCAAAACCTGATTTTGTATTTTTAGAATATTTCAATGTTTTTTTATTTTTGAAATATTTTTACTTTTTGTATTTGTATTTTTGAAATTTATAAAAGGTGAGCTATATAATGACTAATCATATGGATAGGTTGGATGAATAATTGTTCTTAAATAATAGTCTAAAATGGTGTTATGTGCCACAATATATAATGTCCCAATTTAGGAAAATGTGTTAGATGGTCCATCAAGTGTACGTATGCATTTATGGAGTAATTTGTTAGATATGAGATTACATTACTTTAAGATTAGGTTGTAGGGATTACTTGTTTGATAGTAATTCTTGATGAGAAAGAAATGATTTAGATTTACATTATTTTTAATGTAGCTTATGTTGGATTAATGATATACATGCATGCTTGCCACTTAATTTATAACTATTTGAATAGATTTGGGAGGGTATAGGTTGTTGTAGACACCAAAATTGGTACAAAATTATTATTGCATCATAATTTTGGTAAACATTATGTATATAGGTATTGAATGAATAAATTAGATCTTAGTGGTGTAAGTCCTCATTTTAATCTTATATTGCTTGATTTTATTATAGTTTTTGACTTGTTGACTCTTATGTGTTTTTGTGTCATGTCATAAAGATACATATCCTTTGAAATTTACTATTTTGATTTTTTTGAATTTGGTGTGGGAGAATAAAAATCAATCAAGATCATACGGTCCCACCCCATTTTACTTTTAGATATATTTTTCTGTTGGGCCGTTTCGTCACTCTTTTTTTTCTTTTTCACCTTATTTTTTTGTCAAACTTATATTCCAATAGGATTAAAAATTCAAAATAAATGATTCCTATTTATAAAATGTATCTCTAAGAATGTATCATTTAACAAGAACCTATCTAGCTATCATCTAGAAGCTAGGAAATCAAGATCCATTTTAACATATTACATATCACAACATAAGGGAGTAAATTTTTTAATTTGGCATTTCACATAATGATTTCAATTGGGGAAAATTAGTTAGCTCTCTGTAGGTGTAGAATCATGTGATAACATATAGATCAAGGGTATTTTTACACACGTAAAATTTCATAATGTAGTAGGACAAATACACTAAGTCTAAATTATAGTGTATCTCTTGGTGAATCACAAACAAGATGACCACCGAGGTCAATTCCACTCAAACAATTCACGTTTTTTTATTTTTTCTGTCTTATGTGTGTTTGAGGTTATTTACACAAAGCTATGGTTATTTTTAGGTACACATACAAATATGAGGGTTACAATGAAAATAAAAATATAAAATCACAACATAATTGAAGGTGAAGAAACACAAACACTTATGTTCACATAATTCATAAGTCTAAAATAGTACATATCAAATCTATAGTGGAGTATAGTCCCACCCTAATTTTTAAGGTTTTTGATCTTCACATTCATGCAAATAGTGGATTATTCTAGCACACTACATGCTCAACATTTTTCCAAATTCATTGACCACATAGCTTGAAGTCAAGTTGAACCATATAAGTCATCTCCTAAACCCTAATCAAACTATCAATTATTGTTATCGATCCAACGTTCTTACAATGTTTTATTTTCCATTATGTAATTATAATTGTGAGAAATGTAAATAAATTTATTTCTATAAAATTCTTTATCTCTATTTATTTAATTAGATAAAACATATTTAATTAATTTAGGTTTGAAATATTTAGTGAAAGTTTTTTTTTCAAAACCTTCACCTACTTTAGGTTATCTATCCTAGCTAGGCCTTTTGTTTGTAAACCAAAGTGGCCCTAGAGTTTCCTTATTGCTTATTGAGTGTGTTTTATTGATTATAGGGTTAATCTACCTTTTTGTAGTTATGGATTTCGATAGGGATTTTGCTTCACAAACTCATAAGGGCCATCATCCCTTTAACTCGTATATTGAAATACAATATAAAATCATTCATGTCACTACAAAACATCCTCCACACTTTGGACCTTTACCCCAACATTCAATATGCCTAGATCTTAATGTCTTGGTTATTTTTAAGATCTTTATGGCATGAATAAGCCTATTATTTCCCAAACTAAGCTAGAGGTGCCTTATACATTTCCTCCTATAGTGAATTTATTTTCTTGTGAATAAGTAGTTGTGATCATCCCACTAATACACATGAGCCATGTTCTATGACAATATTTTCAATTGCGATTTTGATTATTGAAATAGTAGTACTAATGATGTTGCTCTACTTATTTCTCATAATGAAAATATGTATGATTCTAATAATGTGGTACTTACTAGTGAAATAACACCTAGTATTTATTAATGAGGTTATTTATCTTCTTCACTTCTAGAAACAACTAATGATGAAATTTATTCCTTTTCTAATGATGACGATGTTCACATGATTTATTTGTTCCTTATATTAAAACATTAATTGATGGAGTTTCTTACTCTTTTGATAATGACATGGAAATGGGAAATGATGATTAATTATGTATAAATGAATATTTTGTTCTTTATTCTCTCATAGATGATAATTTAAATACAAGTTATACTATTCCAATTAATAATGATATTTCGCTTGTACATATTTTTTCAATAATAAGCCAATGAAACTTCTACTCGTGTTACTTATCTCCCTCTTAAATGAAAAAATGATAGTTCTACTCGTGTATATTCTCTTCCTCGTGTAAAAATGTGGAAAATTCTAGTGATGGGATGTCATTAATGCCTCATTTTTATTATATCATTTATCAAACCAAAGGAGTGTCCATGTAAGTCTGCAAGAGGGATAAAAATGGTGGTTTTCCTAACAATCCCTTAATGAAGTCAAAAATTATGTTTGAAACATAAAATTTACTATTAACTAATTGTTGGAAGGAATAAAAACCTCTAAATATATAAATGAAACAATATAAAATAATATTAACTTTAAAAATTGGAATATAAATGCACAATTAAAACAATAAACTAATTTAATAATACTATAATAGAATGAACAATATATTCTAGAAATACCAAGTATTGTCATTTATCCTTTCTTTGAGTGGGCCCTTACTCCTCCCAAACCGGGAAAGCAATGAAATCACAGATACATTGAAAAAATGTCAAGAATTTTCTGAAATGGTTTTATTCTTGTTTAAAATATTAACGCTAAGAAAAAAATATTATCTACTAACTATTTAATAGAATTTTTACATTTACTTGTAGGACATTCCTTCTAGTTTACTCATTTAATTTGAAAATAATGTGGAGTGATTATACCTCATAGAAAATCATGAGATTTATTAAAAAAATTCCTATTCTAAATCTAATTACTCGCCTCTACCTATGAGGTATAAAACATGGTTAAGTTTACTTATTCAAAATTACTTAAAAATATGTTACTTTAGTTCATCCCCATTATTGGGGAGATGGAAGTGGAAGATTCTAAATTTGAGAGAATCTACTGTAGTTCACCCCCATTATTAGGGAGACAATTGTGGGATATTTTTGTGTGTAATTGTAATGATTCAATATGTATTTTTACTAAATCCTCATGAGTAACTTCCATTTTCAATATTCTATGCCACTTGTGCAAATTCTGGAGATCTCAATGCCTTTATTATTCCATCTAGTCATACAACTCTACTTTCTAACTAGATGAATGATATCCCTATTATTTAGGATATTCCACCTTTCGTGCTACTATATTTTAAGTAATTTCATGATTTTTTGTATATTATAGAGTAATTCCAAGGAGCCCTATCCATTTGAGTTATTCCTCACCATTCCACATTTTCCAGAACCATTGTACAATACTAGGACATCATCCGGAATAGCCCCGAGCTGAATTCCCATACAATTTCATCGGTTGAGATACTCTAATTGTACCCTATAATTGTCTCATATGAGTGATTCTTAATCCAACATAGTTTGGGGTCAACCCAAAGTGTTTTATAATGATCTAATTCTTATTTTATTGATTTGATTATTTCCATATACTATAGACACTATTTAAATGTTTGGTTCAACCTATTTTGAAAATAATTTAATACATGATTTTACGAAATATTAGAATCCAGAGCAATTTGAATTACATTGAGTCCTAAAAGATATATATATATATATATATATATATATATATATATATATATATATATATATATATATATATATACTATGCCTTATACCTTAACCAAGTTAAAAATATCTCAAAACACATTCATATCCAATTTAAATTTATCTCGTTAAGAAGAAAGGGATCTTGTTTTGTCTTTAAATGAGATTATTTTTGGTCTCATGTTATCCCCCACACTTAAGGTTATATAGGTCCTCTTACACTTTAATTTCCTTTTTTATTTAGTGTTAACATGCTCTTCAAAAAAATCATTTAGTTTGATGGTACAAAAAGAGAGTATTTTTAGTTTGTATCATACAATGGTCAAAGGAGTTTTCTTAAAGTCGCTTCTTTGAGTCCATGGCTTAAGATTTCCTTTCTTCATTTTTTCTAATATCTAGGTTGCTTCCTTTTAAGTGATCATTTTTTTAATTCTTATTTGAGGATAGAATGGGGTTTAATTTTCTCCCTTCTTAATATTTTTATATTAAATTGGACTAAGCGTAATAAAATAAACCTCTAACCGAGTAAGACTAAAATAATAGAGTAGATACTTGAATCCATATTAGTTTTAAATGTGGTCATTATGTACCTATTAATAACCATCTATCATTTCTTATTTTCTTTATAAAAATATAGATTTCAGTTAAAAATGTTTTACATACATTTTTAAAATAATAATCTACCATTTTTGTTTTCAACCCCTTTTTCATGGTGGAAGTGCCATCTTTGGATTTCAGCTCCACCATAACGTATATGTATATCATGTCCTCCAAGATTTGATTAACTCTCTATATCTCCCCATTTGTCTTATAATGGTATGGTGTATTGAAGTTAAGATGAGTACTCAATGCCTCTTACAAGGTTGTATAGAAGTTGGATGTATATTTTGGGTCATAATTGGATATGAATTTACACATAACCCCATGCAATATGATTATATCATCTAAGTAGACACTAGATACTACTCTAAATTTGTAGGTTATTCGAACCGTGGATATGTTTTCACCTTGGTCAACATTTCCATGGTGACCATAGTGGCATCATTATTATATGTCAAGGTAGGTACCCAAACAACGAAATACATTGAGAATGGAATACAAATAAGAATACTAATGGGGTGTTAATGCTCATAATTATTTATCCGAAACTCTAAATAGTGTTGCATAAATGCAATAATATTTGATTTCAAATCAGCCTTATGATACAACTTTCATAACTTGAAACACATCTTAATCATCTATTGATGGGCCACATAAGGTGTATGATGGTCCTATGAAATAATAATGTGACAAATATCACCATCTCTAAGAAAATTAATGTCCATCTATGCCTGCAAGTCCATCTAAGTCTAATTTATAACCCTTGAACTTATCCTTTATGGCTCATTGTACCCCAATATCCCATCTAACTACTAAAAATGTATGCAAGGAGATGATTAAAAATATGACTTCTCAAATTTATTCAAAGCGTAAGGCCATCACTCTATGTTATATAAAAGTTATGGCATTAACTACAATGCTCTCCTTTCCTTCATACTCACTATATCATGTTTTACTTGTGAATGATATCCATTCAATTCCTTTTATATGAGTTTAGGTTTGGATGAATAAAAATGTGACAAAGGCTGAAATAATTTGTTCTCGAAGTAAAGTTCCAATCAAGATTAAAGTGGTGCCAATCTATCAAGGCATGAACAAATGTGATAAGCTCAAGGTCATATGTGGGGTAGTTGAACTCATAATCCGTGAGTTTTGAGACTCAAAGGAACTCACATGAATCTCCTACATGAGGAAACATATAAATCCAACTAAATAAACATCCTTGAAAAGAAAACACTCACTATTTGGATTGGGGACTACTAAGATCAATGTATTAATGAGATAGTTCTTGAGCATTTTAAAATACTACTCACACTTCTCTATCTAATAAAAATTCTTTAATTTACATTGAAATAAAAAAATGAGGTGAGAAATATGTGAAAATTATTAGAAAAACCTACTATAATAACCCACCAAACCCATGAAATTACAAAACTATATAACAATAATAGGTGTAGTATAATAAACCACTATCCAAGTCTTAAAAGGATCAAAAGCATTTTCCTATCCCGAGATAATGTGGCCGAGATAATGTACCTCATAATAAAATAAGGAGTGCTTGTCCATGTTCCCATAATAGTACATTATATCGTAAAACCTACCAAATGTGATCCTCATTCTCATTTTGTGTGTGTGATAAAATTCATATGTCATCAAGGAAAACAAGTACAAACAAATATAGAAAAATATTTACAACCCATTCATCACTACTTATGAATATTTCTAGGAATTGGTTTTGAATGGTACCACTTTGAACTAATTATGTCCATATATCATGAAAAACATAATCTTATGAATGTTTACGTTAGTGATAATCAATTGGTGGTAGTAATATTTTAGATCAATCTTTGAAAATATGGTAGAACCATGCATCTAGTCAAAGAAATCATCAATCTAGGGTGGGGATAATGGTTATTCATCATTACCTTGTTAAATTGTCTATAATCAATACATTCTCTCTCAAATATCCATCATTCTTCTTTTTAAAATATGATGGGTGCACCCAAGGGGAAATATTGGGATGGATAAGGCTTTACTCTAGTAGGACCTCTAGTTGCATCTAAAGACCATGGAGCTACAAAGTATTCATCTTATATGGTGCTCATGAAATAGGATCTACTTAAAGTACTAAGTCCATATGAAAGTAAATATTTCTTTGTGGATGCATACTTGTAACCCACTGGAAAAAAATCTCCAAACTCTTAAATAATATGGTGATAATCTAATGATTTTGAATGAATCATCCTCTAATCTACGAAAAATAATAGTGATGAACATATGACATCCATTTCACACACTCTTCTTAAGTTACTTGGTAGATATAGTGTCAAGGAATGACCTTTGAACACATGTCAAAAATACCTCTACACCAAGGTCATCATGACACTCAATGATCTTATGTAGCAATCCACTCTCACTCGGTGAGTTCTCGAGACAATCCTTACATAAAAATATCATAAGAACCTAGGTGAAGGATGCATAGATCTATTATGGTAGTTAATGCTCCTAGGTAAATAAAACACTCACTAACTAGGGAACTCATTATCAACTTAGTCCTAGAGGCCAACTCTAAATTCCAATTGTCCTTCTTCCTAGATGCCTCTAGCCTACAACAATTCATTAACAAAGTGGATATAAAGGAGTTTGAAGAACTAAAATAAAATATAATGGAGATAATAACACCTGCAATATTACCTATTGTTAAAATTAGCATCTTGGTTCATTTTAGGAAATTCTTTACAATTTTAGAATTTAAAGGCTTTAATGGTCGTTTTACATATATTTTAAGGTAACTCTATGTTTAAAACTCATAAAATTAGCTTACTCTCTTTTTATTTTAGTGCATATAGGCTAGATCAAGAAGAATTTGTAAGTTTAATGGTTTTTTATGTAGATAAGGAAAACCAAATTCTAAAAGCATAACACTAATGTTAGATTCAAGATCAATAATATCAAACCATGTACTAGCTCAAGAACTTCATAAGAGCATTCAAGTACCAATTTCTTATAAAAACCGATTCGTGAGAGGCTTCATTAACTTGTTCTTAGCTCAAATTCTTCATATAAACCTGATTTAGAAATTCCAAGGATTTAAGACCTATTTCAATTCATTCCCCTTATAACCTTGTCAACATGCTACTATCCTCTCGTTAATGAAAATCTTATTTTTGGAACACTTCGCAAAGACTTACAAAAATTTTCTTACTTTTTCAAGTACCTTTTATGGGCCTTCAACTCCTCAAAAAAATTTAGAATGCAACTCTCAATGCAACCTCTCCAACTTACCTTCTACTGTTTTCCAATTAGGTATCCTTTTAGCCCTATTTTTCCATAAAGATCCGTATTTAAAATAAATAAAAATTTCTCCGAGAAATTGGTTACATTTATAGATACACTTTACCAAATTCTTTGTTCATGCCAAATTTCATAATTCAACTCTCAATACAATTTACCCAACTCTCTTATCACCTCTTCAATTAGGTCTTCTAGGTCTTTACTAGGTCTCTGTCTCGAGTTTTCAAAGTTTAATATTTTCATCGGGTCAAAGACATATTCAACTTCTTTATACCTCTTAAATTAACTCATTACAAGTCCTTGTTGGCCCCATACTTTGTACCTCACTCTCTAATATAACTTCTCTACTTTTTAGCCTCTTCTACTATTGATATAGAAAAGGTTTAATTGAGATTTTTCTCTTAGTTATAACAACTTCTTATTTCCATTTTTAACCTATTTCTCACCTTCCTCAAATTATTTCCGCTTGAATTCAAGCTTTGAAAACTATTATTTGACACATTTTATATTTTTACTCGAAACTTGCACTTAACCGTGAAAAACAAGGTGTGTGATTGTGTTTCTCTAGTTTTCTCCACTTAAACACATTTTATTCACCTTATTTACCACTTATTTAAGACTTATTCTCCCTATTTTACCTGTTCTAATAAGTGTCAAATAATTTCTCTAATGCTTAGTGACTCCTTAATATTTTTACCCTTCAACTAGGTTTCACTGTTGTGAAAAAGGTTTAAGGTTGTATTTCTTCATTTTCTTCCTTAACCACCTGGATATTATTCTCTATGAACACGATTACGCCTTCATTGAATATTACTATGTCTATTTTGAATGTTACAACATGAATTAGAGATTGATTCTTATATTTTAATCAAGTTTTTCATTCAAAACCCTTAAGACCGAGTTATATGTACACAGTCATACCAAGATTCACAAACTTAAGCTATGAAACTTCCTCCAATCACCTTGAAAATTAATGGTACCCTTCCTTACATCTAAATACACTTTCTCACCAATTTTTATCAAATTTCATTGGTTCTAATACAAGTTCGACAATTTATTATTTTTTACACCCTAGAACACGATATAGAAATCGAGAGGGGTTTCTTTTGAAATCTTTTCATTTTCACAAGTTTTAAATCTTATCTAAGGATTAATACATATCTACAAACTCTTATTCAAGTTATTGACCTCATTCACTCATAAATAGGCTTTGTAATATTGTTTACTACTACAAACCTTGATTACTTAGTTCTCACCAAGATCGTACATAACATTGTTCCACCAATTTTAGATTCTTTTTCAAATATCCACATGAATATAAACCTAGTTATGAATCTACAACCTTCCTTATTGTGAAAAAAATACTTTAATTACGGTTATAAATATTTATAGAGTCTACTCATTCATATAGTTAGACATAATATAGATTTCTTACCTCATTTCTCATTAATGTCAATGTTCCTAGGTAAATATGGCTTCACTAATAATCTATCTCCTTCAAATAATTCCTTCGCATGTTTCTTGAAATTATACAGTACTTTCATACCTACAAAACATTCATTATGCTATAAACAACATACATCAAACACAATTAATCCATTATACATGATCTCATAACATTCTCACAATATCATTCTCAAGAATTCCTTCATATTAATAATATTTATGACATAGTAAAAATCCTTGAGCTTCTTATCTCAGTAGCAACCTCTCTTGATCTTATAAAACCCCTACCTCTCTCTGATTCAAATAACTTCTCTAAATGATCAAAATGAGGTAGTTAGGTCAATTTTTTACCTAATATAACTATGGTGAGAGTGACCATAGTAAGTGAAACCAATAAAGAAGCATGTTGACACATAACTTAGGATTATTTACGCTCATTGACATCCATTTATAACATTTATTCAACCTAACATATCACCTAGACCCCTAAACACAACATATGGAAATTCAAATATTCAAAATGGTGGTTTTGGAGGGAAACTCCAAAATCACATTATTACAAGCCAAAAGGTATCTAAATGGACTAAGACCCATCCTAAAACATCTAAGAAAACCTCATAAACCTACTACACTAATGAAAACAAAAAAAAATGGTATGTACAATGAAACGATGCTCCTGCATCATGTTTTTCCCTTGTTATATTCAAAAATGACCAACTCAATTGTTTTTCTATTGAAATTTCCGTGTTAAACTTAATAAATTAAAGAAAGGATGGGTGGCGATAAATAATATATCCAAATCTTTTCAGTTAACCACTTTTTGAGTATTAAAAATGCTTTGGTGGTGGATGTTTGTGTAGACACTAAAATTAGGTCACACTCCCCTTTGGTCCCTCGATAAACAAGAAACCTTCATCACATTCGCCTAGCCATGGCCCCCTTAAACCCACTAATATTAATTTAATTAATTAAATTAAATTAATTCATTATCCTCACTATATTTATTATTTAAATATCTTAATTTAAATAATATCCACACATACATTTCACCTAGACACCTCACCAAGCTAACTCACCCTAATACCTATTCTTAGTAAGTTACCATAACTAACTAAGACTTACCTAAACCCTAAAAATCATTTCCTACATTCCCTCTAACCACATTCGGCATGCTTACAAGAAGCTCCTAGTCTGATCCATGGGTTAACGGCCCGAGATCCAAGGGAATCAAGAGGATCTCCTTAGTTTAGTAAACCTAGGAAATCCCACCTTGACCGACGCTAGTTACCCCTAACCATCGCCGGTTAAGACGGAACCACCGTTGGTTACCCTTTTAACCCCAAAACAACCTTATTCTCAAGGTTTGTAGAAGGTTGGAAAAATATTGGAAAATTTGGCGAACATTAGCACATTCCAGAGAGATATCACATCTTCTGAGAGTGAATTCTAACACGAACACGCATGCAAGGAAGGAGATCAAGAATCTTTTCCTACATAGCCATCCCAGTAATGATCTGATCTAACCAAGTAAAAAGGAATGTACATGCAGCCCATGCGAAGCTTTCCTTCAATTTGTGATCACCTACAACCTTCAACCTCTCATCAACACCTCCGTCCCTCACTCACATGTATTCATGACTAGAATCCAAGTAAGTAAACGTTATACTTCTCTAGTTCATTCCATTTCATCATTATATTATCATCTATTATTTACCTAGCCACCCATTGACCTCCTCCAACACTCACCCTTCCATATACCCATTAAAACCTTACCAAATCCCTCCCAAATCACCCAATACCTCATCCCGACCAACCAAATTCCTTTTGTGCAATCACAAAGGAGACCTAAATCTCGTTCTGTGGCATTCCCAGTTTTCCACAAGAACCAAGACTGATTACACCTAACCGCCGTCAGTCACCCTTAATGAGACACTCTGTCTCGTATTTTCCCATACAACCTAGAACAGTGACCTACCCACCTAATTCCCTCTCACCCTCATTCACCTATGATCTACCTGAGACCTCTATCAAACTGCAGAGATCCAGAACCAGTTATTTGACCTTCGGATCCTATTCTAGCCTAGCATGTTATATTAGATCTATTTCTTATTGTGTTTTAAGTGAGATACCTAAATCATTTCGAATTACAATAGGTTTTACCTTATTTACCACATTGAATTTTTTAAAACAATGGACTGATAGCCATCTAGGAAGTATCACACTTCCCGGATCTAGCATATGCTAGGTAGTTCACTGCATATATTGTTTAACTTTTTTTGGTGGTCTTGCTTTGTATTACAAGTATTTCATCCTAGCCAAAAGGAAGCTCTCACAATCAGCTGTGGATTCAAAAGTCATAAGCGCACAACAACCCATCAACTAGTATTAAAATAGGTATTCCTCCTATGCCTGTTACCCTATTTGTTTCGTCAATACTTCAAAGAAATGATCTAGAATCGGTGAAATAGTTTCACAACTGGTTTAGGTGAATAAGTGATATCCATTGGAAATCCTACATACCAAAAAAATGTTTGGTTCTTAATAACTTTTGCATTATTTTTAATACCCTAAATGTATGCCTACCAAGTTTCACTAATCGTCATTCAACACTATGGTGGACTTTGAATTTTTCCCCTCACCTTGAGATCTGTATAGGTAACTAATGTTTTAAAAGTGTATCTCAAGACATGTGGAAGCAATCAGTTTTTATAACTATCTTAAGGCCTTGGTCTAAACTTCCAAACTCTTTTATGCATAAATTTTAGACAAGTTCATATAGAGGAAACATGGAGGAAATCAACTCAAATTATTTCCATAGAGATTCTTGTGGGTTAAATTTCCTTGCCTTAATGTTTTCCACCTTGCAGTGCCATGATGAATGACAAATGAAAAGGAAGGACTATGGAAACCATCGAGATCTAGGGTTTTCACAAAGATGACTAAGCGTTAATGATCCTCACTTCATAATCTACAAGACAAAATTGGAAGAAACATGGAAGATCCTAGACAATTGAAAAAAGTGGTTAAATGACACAATGCCAAGGATCCCCCTTACCTCCTTACTTCAAACAATGATAAAGAATTGAATAAATACAAATGGAAGAGATGGCATATGGAAGTAATTAATACATTCTAAGATTAACTACAATGGATATCTTATGAGATAACAGTTTATGGTTTGACATAGTCTTAATCAAAGCTCGGGAATGTCATGGAAGCACAAGTAAGACTCTAGTTTTTTTCATATATTTTAACTTGTACCTCCTTTTAAAATGAGATTGGTGACATTAAAAAGTTATTTGAGATGTATTTATGTTTAGAATGTTTTCATGAGGAATGGTTTAAAACTTTGTGACAACTGACCGGGTTCCGTTTACTCATATTTGCATAGATGATGAAACCTAAATCAATTTTAGAAGGATTCTAGGAGTTTTTTATTTTCATGAAAATATGCTTTTGAGGTAATATTCTCCTCATGACCCCACAAAGAAATAAAATCAAGGAGAAAAAAGTATATATTAAATCATAAACAAGCTATCACAATAGTCCAAAGATGAAATCATGACTATTGAGAACATGATAAGCTTAATTTTTCTTCGTTCTCCTATTTTCATGGGAAAACATTGATGTTATTATAAAGGATCCACTTTAAAATATAATATTTTCTCTTTGTTTATATATGAAGGCATAAAGTTAAATTTAAAAATATCTACTTGCAAAACCTTGAGGGTTTTATCGATAGGGTTTGTTTTAGCTCCTTCTCAAACCTTCCTAGATTTTTTTATTGTTAGTGGATCATCATGAACCATATAGAGATCCTCAAAAATATGTCAATAGGTGGTTTTGAGTGAGTCATTTCATATAAACATCCTTCTATACCTCCATGATTTGTTTGAGGGGATAAACATAAGAAATAGATATTCTATCTTCGATCCTCTTGATTATCTCATCTCTCTTCTCTTATCTATAAATGTAACCAATCTTCAATTGTTAAAGGATCATTTATGAATGTAATGTTACCCTTCCTAATTTGGTTTCCAAACATTCTAAGTTTGATTTAACTCTAACTTGAACTTATGTAATGTATCTAGTAAATTACCCATGGCCATAATAAATTTTACATATTGTTAAGACATTAATATGATTTTGATTATGGATCTTTTCTATCCTTTGATTTATGTTATTTTTATCTTGCCTTACTATTCTATTTTTGTACGATGTGTATGGGATATATTTTCATGGTTTCCATTTCATTTTGTCACTAATACAAAGAGTGAGAATTTTGATATAAATGTAAGGTTGATTGTGGCTATGTTATACCCTTTTACAATATGTTTTTTCTCTTTCTCTTCTCTCAAGGAGAGTGATCCTTTTATCCTTGTGAATCAACGGGTTTTCTTTCATTTCATTCTTTCCTTCTTCCTTTTTCCCTTTGCAAACGGTTAGTATGGTTGTAGATTGGTGATAGCATTATATTAGTTAGGATAGAAAGTTGGCCTTCTTTGAAGGTCTATCCAAAGGAGCCAAGGTATCATGCCTTGGGGACATTCTAATTGTTTCTCGCCGAGATAGCCAAATTCTCCAAATTTTATGCTCTTATATAGGTTCATGCACTTTAATGACAATATTTTTGGCATGCCCAATAGGACTATTTTATTTGGACACTTTTTAAAATCTAGTTTTCATATTTGAATTGTTTCACTATAGATAAAGTGTGTGTTCTTGATTAAATATTTGTATTATTTTGAAGATAAGGATGCATGTTTTTCAAATTTATAGCTAAGCTTTGGTGTTTTCTTAGCTTATCTAGTTTTTTAACCATGTTTTCAAACACTGGTGACTCCACTAGTTCAAAAGACCCATTTCTCTCATTTATATACCTTTTCGTGATGTGCTTATTGTCTAAATCTTTAATTCACATTTATACAAAAATAAATAGATTAACATAACATATTTCCAATTGAATTACACAATATAAAAAAATCAATAAACATTGAATTTGATAACATTTGTTAATAAAATAACATAAATCAATAATGTAAACTTATTATTAACAGTTATAGGTTTTAAAATACATATCCGAAGATAAAATTATTCAATAGCCAATTGGTCTAGGTAAGCCAAAAATGAGACCAGACTCAACAATGAGGAACTAGGCATGGTCTCACATCATAATGCAAATACAAGATTCACTTAGCCCCGACTAGGATGCCAAGATGTGCACTCCATGTCACCATTTGGACACACTCGGTGGTATCTTGTCTTGTTGTTATTTAGAGTGTTACAGGTGTCCGAAGCACTTTACCTAATGGAACAAAACAAAAGTTCTTGTTTTTCTCATACAAATCATACTACATTTTGTGATTTCCACACACTTACACATATATATCAGTTGAATAATTTTTGTTCCTTTTTAAAGGGTTGAGAATGTGTCTTTTCACAATGGACATATATTTCCATTCACACCTTTTTTATTTTAACACATCATAATACTTTAACCCCATTTATCTTCTTGGGAATATCTTTTATGTATCACTTTAATCATATTTATTCTTCACTTATCCACACTTGGATAGATTTCAAATGATTTAATCATTTTTATTTACTAAAATATTTCCATGGGAATTTATTCACATAACATTCTCCCCTACAAATTTATATATTGTCCTCATCAACACAAGTTTTATCTAACACACTGAGCACAACAAACATGATTAGTTAACCAAGATGGATACTAGTCTCAAATATTTCTATGTTTCTTTCCATATTATGTTATTAATATCACAAAAGTATATTTCAACATTACTTTTAATCCTCTATTATTTAAATATGTCTTATCTTAGTTCATTTATCTAGTTCTCCTAAATTACATTCAAACATATATAGAGGATGAATAAAACATCATATAGTAAGTCACAAACTTGTGAGCACATAATCTAACACAAAAGGAAACACTATCAACCTAAAGATAGTTTTAAATATATCATATTATTAAATACCTAATTAATATTCACCATTTCACATTGGATATAATAAATCATTAAATGAAGATAATGTATTATGATTAGGAACTCCGATTTAAGAAATGTATCCTATTCGAGATTGAATTTTATCAACAATAAAATCACTAGATATAAGGGTTCATTTCTCCCTCTTTTTGGAGTTAAATATCCTTTATTTGACTAGATCCTGTAAATAAAATATTAAACGCAATTCAATATTAGAATTCTCTATTATGGATAATATGGGTGTTCCCAAATGTCCTATTATTCACATATAATGCTTATTTATCACAAATTTAGTCACTCACTCACAAAAATACTTTACAAGGATATACTTGGTCACTACTTGACTCAAAAACACTTAACTATGAAGGTTTGATTGGATTCAATGTGAAAATGTTGATATAATCATATTAAAAATAAACTTAGTTAAATACTAATCATTTTATGATTTATCACTGCTAAGAAAATTTCATAATATACAAAAGGATCTTAGAGTTTATAAAAATGAGATTTACTTTCCAATCCTTAACTATGATTACTAAGTGTCAATGTTTTCTTACAGGTAGAATTATCTACTTTTCAAGGAACATGAAATGCTACTTACTAAGAACTTAAAACATAGGAATATACATTATCCTCATAATGATTTATGAATAATATTCCTCAAAATTCCTTTCTCAACCTTTAAGTATTGCCCTTGAAAGAGATTGAATGATTCATACTACCACCATAATCACATGGTAATTTATGGATGAAATTCAATCTAAACACATATGATTATACGTAAAATTAAATAAACCTTCCTCACAATACTTTATCAACAAATGGAAAAGCATCAACAAGAAACATGGTTATCAACACTTTCCTTTCACCATAATTAAAAATTCAATAACCTAAAATGCTAAATTTTCCAAGTTCAAAATCAATCTCACTACATAGTTCACAATTGTGCCACAGTCATAGCTAAAGATACTAATAATATTTACCAACATAGTCTAATACCCAATTCATACACAAAACCCTTTTTATTATAGGATTTATTTTCCTCACTTTATTTGTATTATCCTACTCGGGATATTCCACCTCACTTGGAGTTTCCCTACACTTATGGGATATGATTGCTTAGGTGTAAACTTGACCACATTATTTTAGTTAGTGGTATTTACTACCCTTGGTCACTTAATCTGTTGAATTGATATTTCAGGTATGGAGGTTACCACTATTCTAGGTAGAGGTTGTCATGATTCTAGGAGGAGGTTACACATTCACCTCCTATATGTACATCTCTTACATTATTATATTTTATTGTATTGAGTTGGAGCTATTTATAGTACCATTCAATTTTGGGTTTCATCTTTCTCATTAATAAAGTGAATTGGTTCAACGAAGTTACGTGGATATTCTATCGTGAGGTAACTCAATTGAAATTTTGAGAGAGAGAGAGAGAGAGACCACCTCCATTTAATTTTGGGGCGAGCTTTTGTTGGTGAATCGTGTAACGAAGTTATTTAACGTAATTTGTGTGAAATCAATATAGTAACCATGAGATTCATATCTCCTTGTGTAAATGAGGTGGATATATGTAATATGTTTGTATGTGTTTAATATGTGTATATGTATACCTTTATATATTGATAGTAATAAGAAGGGAGAAAACAACGAATGATTCAAAACATGAATTTAAAAGAAATGAAATGAAACAAACAAAGTAAAATAATTATTAAAAAATAATTATAATAATTAAATAAAATAAAATAAAATATATATACAAATGAATTTTTCAACATAAGGTAGTTATCATTATAATAAAATGAAAATTTTGGGAAATGTGTATGGAATGAAATAAATGCTTAGTAGTTGGTGGAGCAATCATGTGTTTGGGGAAAGTGAATGGAGGCATGGCGTTCAAGGTGGAGCTCAATTTTGGCAGGCATGGGCACCCTCTCTAATCTTGTAAGGTATGAAAAAATTTACACAATAGAAATTCTCCATATATTTGTTTATTCAATCAATTACATATTATATAGGAATATGTATTCCTATAAACAAGGAGAGTTACAAACAAATCAGCCTAATTGTGTGAGTGGTTTCAACCACCACTATTCACACAATAACCATAAACAACCTTATTTAATTATATTACAATAATATAATTCCACCCATATTAATGTGGAGCACTAACTTAGGTAAATTCCTAACATTCCCCCTTAGTGCGAACATGGTGAAAGCATCCACACACTCATCTGTAGTATGATCACCCCTGTGAAACATGTCCTACTATGTGTCTCATGATCTTGATAAAAATAAAGGATCTCTCCTTCCATTGTTTTAAACAAGCTTACCACAAACCTTGATGTGAACAGCCCCATATACCGCCCACCTCGTGTGGCTTTCTAGATCCTCCCACAAACCCTTTCAAGATACATGAACTGGCTTACTCTAGTGATTTTTTTCCACTATGCTTGTACATTAGGGAAGCATATAGGAATCACAACACACTTAAAAAATGAACAATATAACACATACTAGAAAGAGATTTCACGTTACTTCCTATAATAATTGCAATGTTCTTAATTGCAACCACTATTGTTTATCGTTGTCACTCAATCTCGAACAACATAGGAAACTACCACTGCCACTGGAAGCTTCCCTTGACTTTAGTCATTTTGGGATCATAATCAAAATGGAAAATTGGTGTCATGTTCCTCCTCACAATGTGAAATTTCCACAAATGAACACTGAGAAATAAATTGTATCGAGGACATACAACTGACCAGATCTTGTTACACATGGTCACCATTACAAGTGAACGTATTCACAAGCAAACCATCTTCCAACAAAGTATGATGTCAAAGGATCATGTCAGTTAGAGGATCACTGACAGTCATCTGCACTCCAACATAACTCTTTTTCCATCATCCAGAACCACACAAAATATGAACTTTGAAAAGAAACACACTGCAAAACTGAAATGAAGCACAATGAAATAAAAACTCACACCACAAAAAGTGCCACCATAATTGATATGTGGCCCCTGCGTTGCATGCGATCGATGAGAGGTCGTTGATTGACCTCCAACCTCAAAATCCTCCATCCTCTAGTTGGTATTCTACTAACTCAACCTGGATTAAAATTTGAATCTCATTTTTCCACATTGTACTTTATTTTTTAAATGTCGAGTAACACCGAAAATGCGTCCGTAAGGCAATTTTTTTATCGACTCTTACATGACTCTTTTGAAAACTTTACTATTAACTTGATTTTGAATCTTTTGACTTTGAATTAACTATCAACATACATATTTGAACTCTTGATAATAATAACCCAATTAGCAACTATTTTGACACTTAAATTTTAGTGCATATAAAAATATACCTTTGAGAAAATTTTAATAATACATTTATACTCATAAAAGACAAAATAAAAACCAAACTAAATACACTAAACTTAAAACTAAAGCTAAAGACCTAAAATACCAAATGAACTTGAAGCTTAAAGGACTTTCAAGTGATGATAATATACTAAACCGAACAACTAGTAATATCCAATAGAGAGACTCAACTATATCTTAAAAAATAAAAGACCTAATACCTTTATACGAAACTTTGCATGGAATGAAAAACAACATGTATGATGGGTAAACTATTTCAATGTTATTGGTGCCAAAAGTGGATCCATCGAGTCAAGGATCTGTGAGAACGTACTAAGAACTTCATTTCCTTGTACATAAGGGAGCTGAGTAGCGAATTTGATAATCGTTATATGAATAAAAGTTTGGATGATGCACACGGGAGAGGCGTATGCATGTGGAGAAGACCATCAGAGTTGTTCTATTCAAAACCAAATGCTTAGACTATTGGTACCTATACTGAAGAGATATGTTGTATGAGAGATCACGCAGGCTCCTGATCGGTTTTGAAATGTGAGATTTTACCATCGGTGCCGAGGACAAATTGATCACAATGGATTAAATGGGCACGACCTTGATAGATACATGTGGCCATAGAAATCAATGTGATAATGTTGTGGAGAAATAATATTGGTGAGATAAACTGCACTTTCATTTTTCTCCCGAACAAACCTGCACTGAATAGAGGATTTGGTATATTCTTTGAAAATGATATAGAATGCTATTAGATATTTGACCATCGACTCCCACTTACACAGTTGCATACATGATTATGAATAGATCTAATAATGAATTGCCGGTTGCATGCGTTTTAGAGCTCTAGAATGTTGATAGTAGAATTGTATATGCTTGACTCCTGGTGCAGGCTTGAATGCCAAGAGGTGTCGCAGGCGGACAACATGGAATGCTAAGACCAATCCTTCTTTCTCACTGAATTGTATTCCAGATCTACGCCCCTATGACAAACTTCATAGAAAAATACAATATCCTACGTTATAGGATCTTTAAAATTTTATTCTTTCTCATTCACAGGAGTGAAGCACAATGCTACTACCCCTATTTTTAATTCTCCATACCTGCTCTTCCACTCTCAAATAATTCTCGCTCTGATACCAAATGTAAGGTATGAAATAATTTGCACAGTACAAGTTCTTTGTATATCTATTTATTCAATCAACATATTATATAGGAATATGTATTCTTATAAACAAAGAGAGTTACAAACAAATCAGTCTAATTACATGAGTGGTTTCAACCATCACTATTCATGCAATAACCATAAACAACCTTATTTAATTATATTAAAATAATATAATTCCACCCATATTAATGTGGAGCACTATCTTAAGCAAATTCCTAACAAAGCTTTACATTGTTTCCAAATGTTGCATCCAACACGCCTCTAACATAATTAATTCGCCTTGTTATTATACTCTGCCCAGCCGCATGTAATTAGCAGCCTTGGAACAAGGTAAATCCATCCATCAAGAAAAACATGGAGAGAAACTCGTCCTAACTAGCCTTTCAAACCTGATATTTTCCATGTATAATAATAAAAGCACTTTATTTGATATCCAAAGGCATTAACCACGGTGAAACCCAAGTTAGCATTATAAATTTAGTATTAATTGGATAGTTGCAACAAATGTAGAAAAAGAGGAAGAAGATTGAGGATTAGGATGCACTTCATTCATGCATGATGTCTAGTTGTATTGATTTTTTTCTTCTCTTTCTAAGCACCTTTGTTATGTGCATTGTAACCTTTACAACACCATTATTGGGGTAGATGATGGATATAACTTCATTTTTCCTACTCTTTATATTTTATTTCGATTAGTTATATTTATTTAGACATTGAAAGTGACCTTTCTTGCTATCCCACTTATGTCTCTAAAATATTTGTCTCTTTCACTCTTCCTCTGCGTGAAACCCTCTCGTTTATCCCACTCACCTTTATGATCGCAAGAACTACTTATGTCCACTTAGATCTAATGTTGAGGAGTCTTATAGTGTGACATGCCTAATTTTTGACCTAAGAAAGGCAATGTAATTGATGACTCATTCATCAAATCTCAAAATCTTACACATCAAATAAAGATTGGACAACGTGTCGTGAACTTGATATCCTTTGCAATGGTCATTCTCATCTCATTCCAAGTGATGAATATGATAACATCGGGATGGTATATGGTTATCCATTATGGTGGATGATATTGAAAGTATTTTCTAGTGGTCACTCTATGATGCCATATCCAACTCTGACAATCCCATTATGTGGTATAGGGAGATCTTAAACAGTGTCATGATGGTTATTAAGAATAATTTTCCATAAGGGAGGCTATATATTTGCATTGATTGGAAGAAATTTGACAAGTCTCTGCAGCACTCACTAATCCGTGAAGCTTTCAAAATCTTGGAATCATATATGAACTTTGGATGATCGTGCTTGCATGTGGTCGAGAACATGAATAATATGAACATAACCAAGATGTAAAGCGGAGAAAGATAATAGATCTTTAAAATATAGAGGCATGCACGTAACATGTGAACTATTTGACAAAATTCCTCATACAAATGTAGCATTATGGAATTCTTCATTTTCTATACAAGCACAAATGGTTTTGTTGAAGTAGCTTTAGATACTTTCAAGAAAAGGAAATGGAGGAGTGTTTCAGATGCACACAAACCATTCAACAAAATGCCTCTTTATGATGTGGAACCGAGATCCACAACTTTGATCATCTTTATTTCCTCTAGGCATGGTCTTCTACCTTTTTCTTTCATAACTTTCATACTTTTAGTTCTTCATTTGCAACGTAATAGAAATTTTAAACCTTTGAAATAGACTATACTCTTGGTTATTTAAAACAAAGTTGTGGTGCAAAACAATAAAAACTTTACCTTGTGACTCGTGAGACCCAAATGACTTTTGGATGTCAACCATACTCTTAAACCTCTCTTGGGATGTTTGGGAAATTTAAGTAACAGACTGGATAGCCATAACCACTCTATTTGACGATTTGTATTTGATTTCCCTTTTAAACCTCTAAATTGTTCCTTTCAAAAGTTAGTAAATCATGATTTTCATCGACATGTGAATTACCTCTCTGAAACCCCAACCCTAATGATCAAGGTTTGATCTTGTTCCTTGCCATCATGAGATTCCTCAACAACTATTACAACTACATAATTTGATCATTTTATGTAGTGCGTTAGGAGCCTTGTTGACCCTGTTTGTAGTGTTAGATAGTTGGTTAAAGTTAAAAGTTGACTTTTATTTTGTCTTTTTGTTTTGACCTTGAGCAAGGAAATGGATATCCGCTTTCACAAACCTCTAGTATTTTTACATGACAATTTCTTATAACCCTTAGTTAAGAGAAAAACACCTCGTTAATTAGTTTTGGAAAGGGGTTTTTAGGCATCTGGTTGTTGTTTGACCAGGTCATAATAGTTAAATTATGGTTGGTGGCTCTAGAAAACTAGTCACCAATTGTAAATCGTTCGCTAGTTCTAAGTTCTGTCAATTTCTGTGAATTCTTGGTATATATGAGAGTGTGTAGGTAATTTCATAGTATATGTCTTTCCATCGAAATATGGTTTTTGGAAAAATATTTTTATCCCTCAAGCTAAAACTGGGTATTTTCGCAACTAGCCCAATTACGACCGATGGCTCCGGAAAACTAGTCACCATTTGTAAATTTTTCGCTAGTTCTAAGTTCACAATTCCTATGAATTCTAAGTATATATGAGAGCATGTAGGAATTTCCCAGTGTGCATTTGCCATTAGAATTCAGTTTTCAAATGTGGTTCCTTAGCCTTCGAGCTAAAATTGGATGTTTTCACAAACTAGTAAGAAATGTAAAATAATGTCATATGACCCTCGTCAAGTCAATAAACCAATGAGAAAAATTATTGAAACTTATAAATAATTGTATGAAACTCTATTTTTGGCTTGTTTGAGAAATTTGATTTTTGTAAAAATAGTGTTTTCTCTCTCTTCTCTCTCTCTTTCTCTCTCCTCCTTTAGTTAAGAAATGAAGTGCAATGAAATTATTATATATCTCTAACCCTCTCTGGTTGTGTGTGAAGTATTCTGATTATGTAAATGAAAAACTAAAAACATTAATTATGCTAGATTTAGGTGGATGCCATGCCAACATTTTTTTTCTGACCATGCGGTGGTTGCAAGTACCGAGACATGGAGGAAGTGAAGTGTTACTAATAATATCATATTAGCATGTTATTTGGAACAATGAAATTGTAGAGGCTAAATAAACATTTTGTGATATATTGAAATGTTAATTATTGAATTTTGTAATAAGTATGAGCTGTTATTGTTTTGGGGTGTTTGAGAAATTTAGTATTCAATTATGATTGTTAATTTTATTTAGAATTACGTATTGCAAAATGGCTAGATATGTTATGCTAATTGAAAATGAATTGATATATTATAGTGCGTTCAGTGTGAAATTAATGAGTAAATATCTAGTGTATTGTACTATTTACATGGAATTGTAGGAAAGGAAACTAAATACACGTTCAAACTCAGAATAAAACCCTTGTATCAATTTACCCTTCTCGTACGACCACTTGCATGACATAGAAGATTGAAAATATATGTTTTGCCTTGTTCCTTATTTTAGACGGAATCTCATAGCTTAAAGGAAATAGGAACCCAATTTAGATTACCGTAATACCATGCACACTTAGTGACATTGTCACAAAACCTATCCGGTAAGAACGATAATGGTTAAATATTGTCTTAAGTATGTGACCTTCCTCCTAGGTTTGTTTTTGTGCATGTAACAAGGTGAATAGGTTCCCTTAAGTTAGTACCTCTAATTAATCTGATTTAGTACCTAATGTAAACCCTCTTAAGCCGGAGACATGAGTAAAATGAAGGGTTCTAGGTGAAAAAGTTTGAAGCCGCTCTTTAAATACATTTTGAGGGTTTGTGTCATGGAGGAATTACATTCCTTATTATAGTTATGAGTGTGCTTCACTATAAAGCACAATATTAAAAGCTAAGTGTGGGAATTAACAAAATTATAATTTATGCTTCACCCTTGGAAATGTAATCATGGGATGTTTTTCTAATAGAAAAGTGAATTTTGATCCTATTGTATCTTGTTAAGCCTTCCTATGTTGATAATAGAAGCTCTTGTTGTGTAAAAAAAATGAATATGAACCTAATCAATTATTAAATTATAATAACAAGAGAGAACCGTGAACCTTAACCCTTTAAACAGTATTTTTTTCTCTTTTTTTCACAATATTCCTAAATTGTGTAATGAATGTATGATGCTAAACCAAATAAACATGCCCTTAAGAAATGAATCCTAGAGATAAGAACTAATACCCTCGTGTTCATACAAATGTCCCAATTAACAAATGAGTTATAAAATTAATTGCAATAAGCTACATGAACCAAATTAAATGAAATCATATTAAGTTGAATGTTAAATGTAAAGGAAATTTAGTCTAGAAATATAAAGGAGAATGGGTGATCACATGTTAAGTTCCCTTCAAACTCGTAAGTTTAATTATTGAAACATGTTGTAATAATTAATAACCATGGAAGTTTTGTAATGTGGGAAGTGCCTAGCCATGAGTTATATTGTGGTTGCATCATTTTTGTCCTTGTCATTTGGGAAATGTGATCATTGTATGTCCTTGTTATTGGGGAATGTAGTTATTAATTGTATCATGGTTTTTGTGTGGTTATGTTATATTCTTATTGGGGTAAGGTTTCACCATTTTTATCGGAGGAATAAGGTGTAGCTAGTGAAGGGAGGAATAAGTGAAATGTGTGTTGTTTTGGAGGAAATAAGGGGATTTGTGGCTAGTCTTAGTGGAGGGATAAGAGCGTGTTATAATGGAGGGATAAGGGGGCTGTCAAAGTTGATGTGGTGTGTATATTTTGGAGGAACCAAAGGCTAGCCATGATCCCTTCTTGGAGGGATAAGGGTAGTTACAATGATGACCTCTCCCTATGTAAGCCTCTTAGGTAGGCTTGGTTATGTGTGTTGTCTTTCCTTGTGAATCCAATCACTTCTCATCTTGTGGTACGTGTGGGTCCATGTTGGTATAAATTTTTTGTGTGATGTTTAATTATCCTAAGCATTCCCATGTGGTGTCGTGTATAGAAAAATGTAATTCATAAAAATATTTCAGTATTTTTACTGTTGTATTTGTGTGCTTGATTTTGTGGGCGTACATTATTTTTACATTATGCAATGAACTCTCTTATATTTTCATAATTTGTAGTCTTATATGTGTTATTTTTTTGTATTAGAACAATTCATGTCTTGCATCGTTCACATGTTCATTCTTTGAACCATAAGATCCATGACACTTCTCCAATAACCCTTATCTTATATTATTGGGATATAGAGGACTTCATAATGATATCTATGAAGGTAACTACATATTTCACCTAGCCTATTAATACACTGGATTTCACTAAGGATTTACTTGGGTAGAGCTTAGGTAATGGAGTATGTAGGGAAACCAATACTTGAATAATTTTAATGCCATGCATTCAAACATATTCTCTCTGTCTCTAGATGAAATTATGCAAGATTTTTTAATCACTCATACCCAATTTAATTTCCAAGGCATTTGGTCTACATGATAGACTCTTAAAAGGTGTTTTATTCCTTTTATTGATTCACAAACCTTATAAAATTAAATGTAGAATTAAGTGATCATTTCAATTTGGAAAATAGTCTTTGTATAGATTATACGTGGTTGATATTTCCTTTTTCACCTTTTTATTGTAAGTCTCTTATTCTTTAAGTTTTAATTAAATTTATTTTATTATGTTTTTGATTCCTTGATTAAATTCAGGTATTTTACACACATATTGTTTTCTACTCATTCTTCCATAATTACATAGAGTGTCAATTTATCAACAAAGAAGGGAATTAACCATAATGTACATTGATACATCAACACAACAACACACTATAATTTTACATCTTATTCCCACATGATCAATCTAGTAATATACAATTAGAGTCTGAATAGACAGTCATCAAAGCACAATGGTTTTATTCTAAAATTGTTAGGATGAGACATGGACAACTATCAGTAAGTGGATAAGTTACCTAGAAAACCAATATATGAAAAGTGGAATTCTACACCATATAATATGTCAAAACCATTTTCCCATAATTTAATGATGGATGTCCATGACCATTTTTAAAGCTCCTATTTTGGTATATATAAGAACTTGTTTGAAAGGTTGTGAAGTTTGGATTTACAACTTCAAAATGAATTTTCGTATAAGTTTACAATGAATTTTTAATAGATCCATTTTTGTACATATTATGATATCATTATATTCCATGAGATGAGCCATCTCTAAGGAATTTTGTCAAACAATCCATATGCCTTGTATACCCTTCCACATTTTTCATTTGAATTAACTAAGGCATGTACAAATACAAAATGATACCAAAACCATTTCTACTATGTTTTAATAAATTGTACATCATATTCCACATTTCACATTTTTTCACAGTAGGGGGTATGGTGGAATAGGAGAGAGGATAATTTTAGACATTTTTTCATTATGTTTTGTGAAATAGTATTAGTGACTCTTTCGGATGACCATGTCTCCTATAAGCAATAATTATGACACTCTATGAATGTATATCTGATTCTATTATTTTTTCAAACACTTGGAACTATATTTTGATCAAAACTTCACTCTAATACCAAATGTGATGTGTTTATTTTCTAGATATTTGATTCACATTTATACAATAATAAATAGATTAACAAAAATATCCAATTGAATTACATAGTATAAACATTGAATTTGATAACATTTGTAAATAGTATAACACATATCAAGATTGTAAACTTATTATTAGTAGTTTGAGGTTTTAAAATACATATATAAAGATAAAATTATTCTATATCTACTTGATCTAGGTAATCTAACAATGAGATTAAACAATGAGGAACCAAATGTGGTCTCGTGTTGCAATGCAAAAACAAAATTCACTTAGCTCTAGCTAGAACACTAAGATATGAAATCCATGTCATCCTCTTGGAACCATTTAGAGTGTTACAGGTCTATAACCCTTTACCTAATGAACCAAAAACAACTTATTGTCTTTTTCTCATACATATAATATTACTTTTTTTTTTTTATTTCCACTTACTTACACATATATCATTTGAATAATTTTTTCTCTTTTTAAAGGGTTGAGAAGGTGTATTTTCACAATGGAAATATATTTCCATTCACACCATTTTTTTATTTTAACACATCATAATATTTTATTATTTCCAACTTAATATTTTAATCCACTTTATCTTATTGGGAATATCTTTTATGTATCACTTTAATCATCTCTCTATTCTTCACTTATACACACTTGGGTAACTTTTAAATGATTTAATATTTTTTATTTACTATAATATTTCCATTGGAATTCATTCATGTAACAATTTCAATCCATCCCATTCATTTTTCTAATGAGGTAATGAATTCATAGCCATGTCCTTCCATTATTGGATTTCTTCCTATCATCCTCATGTAGAAAAATATATATATCATCCCCTCCACCTTCATTCACTCCAAGCTTACCTAAAAACTATAGGTATGAACCTTATCATGATGGATGTGCATATTCCCGAAGTCATACTGATGTATATGGTTATCCTATAAAATATGTTGGTTTTCAAGAGTAGGGGCATGGATATGATAAAGGAAAATTCATCCCTAATCCTAATTTGCAATTAAATATTCAAGTCATGGAGAGAAGCATGAGGATAACATAAGAGATGACTGAAAAATGAGAGATAAGCATCTTGGTCCTAGAGCTCTATGTCTATGGGATGATATTTTTCCAATATGGTACAATCCTTAACAAAATATTTAAGTCATGGGGAGAACTCGAAGAAAATTTTAGATTTGGCTGAAATAATATAGGCTAAGAAAATATGGTTTTGAGGAACCATTTCCATGGGGTAATTCTTCATCATACTCATTCAATCGTTCTACTCAAACATTAGAATCTTTGAAAACCTGTTAGCCTAAATTTTAATTTTATATCCATTTATTGGATCCATGTGAGATTTATCTTCCTCCTAAGAATAATAATATACCTTCTCTACCATTTAAACCTCCATAAAATCAGCCTAGGAATCAGTATTTTCCTCATTTTTTAGATCCAAACCAATCTTAGATGAGTCTCTTTCTCAAGTACTCAAAACATTATATCCATCTCAACCTAAGGTATGTACCTCTTTTAATTTATTAGTTCCTCTTGAGAAATTGCAACAGTTTCCCACCACTCTCTTACCCTAACCAAAAGAGTTACCATATCCACAAGTGCTTCATGAATAACCATGTTAAAATCATGATGATTTGCAAAATAACCAATGGTTTTAATGGCCAACCTTGTGCAAGCCTAGTTTGAAATATATAATAGTGGATAAGAATGTGCATCATCCTTTAGAGCATGAAGAGGTGACATTACATTTGGAGAGGTAACCTAGGATGATGGAAACTAGATAAGAAATACTATAATATTTTAAGGATTGGGAAAGATATTTTAAGGTCAAAAAATCTCTTCATCAATAACGATGTATACACCAACCTCTTGTGAGTGCACCATGGTCTTTTGAGGTAAGCTTCATAACTAAAAATCAAGAAATAATTATTTTAGATATGCATGAATGGGAATGATGATGAATCCATAGATCAAATATTTCAAGAGACCCATGTTGTTTATATTGATCAATCCATAGTTGGAGGCATGGTTGTTAAACCTAAAGAGGATAAACATATATTCTATACTAAGGTTGATTGGTTAGGTATATAAGGCAAACCAAATCTTGATAACATCCCCAAGGGCTAAATTTATGATCATACAGAGGTGCAATCAGATTTTAAAGGTGGTACACACTAATTTTGAAGTTTTGAATTACAAAGACATCTTGAAACACTTCAAGAAACCTTTAATGTCCAACCATTCAATCATCTTAGATAATTACCATGAATAATAAGATATTTGATATGAATTTATTAATTATCTTGAGTTACAAATGCAAGAATGCATCAATGAAGACTTCATGGCTTCCATTTGGTAATAAATCAAACATGATGAGAAATTATATCTAGAATGTGAAGTAAAAGAGGTATATTCTAACCTTGAAGGTATGAATGAGGAGGAAGAATTAAAATATCTCATAATTCATCCATTTGAACCTAACAAATATATTATTACTATCAAATTTTAACCTGGACTTAAGAAAGAGAAATAAGTGTTATATGAATCTTCATATGAGACTACAAGTAGATGAGGAGGAAGTTGAGGTTGTAGATCCTACCTATGAGGGGTAGAAAAATGAAATTTCCTTAATTCTTGAAGACTTTAAAAATTTCATCATTTCCATTGAACATGAATGTTATTATCAAATTTTATCCTTACTTGTAAAACCTACATTGGAGGAGATCACCATTTTATCAAACTTCAAAGTTAAGGAATATGTTTCTAATAAATGTAGTCATGTATATTAATGCGGATAAAGGGGGAAATAATAAAATATAGTCATTTAGTTTTCAAATTTGGGTGTCCTATCCAAGTACCTATCTAGATCAAAACCTAAATTAGAGTTGTCACCTTTCATGTTCACTTAAGAGCATGAGTAAGATCTTTGAAACACCACACATAAGTTGATGCACCCTTATGAAGAAAGTGAGACCAATATGTGGTGTATTATTCTATTAAAGATGATAATTTTAAGGAGAAGATGTAACCATTTCTTTAATTCTTCTCACAATCCATGGGTGTTCCAAAGATGATCTCATGGCACAAGTTCATCAAAAGGGGAGGCTACTTCTCCATTTTGTTTGTTTCTTTGTCTTATATTTAATGCTCTTAGTTAGATTAGAATTATTTTACGTCCGATTAGAATAAACAAGTGTTTTACAAACTCTTTACATTTCATTTCAAGAATGTATGACTTTATATTTTGTAAATAGTTTTCGATATTTCACTCTCGGAGCTTTTCATAGTATTTATCTTCATACTTATAAGGAAAAGTGCAATTGTTTTGATTTTTTTAGCGAATTTTAGTTGAGGAGTTCTTGAGATACTTTTACGGTTAACACTTGATTATTTTATAAAAGGATTAAGTTCCAAGTTTGCAATGAGGTACATTTTAGTTTCCAAATGGTTTTCATCTTCAAAATACAAAGTTTTCAAAGTTTACACCAAACTCCATGCTTAATAAATGCAAATGAAACTGGTCCTTAATTTAGCAGGAAAATTTCCCTCAAAGGCACTTGAATGTTTTTCCAAATTGAGAACCATGCTTCATTTTGGGAAATTTATTATAATTTCATAACTTAGAGGATTTTTATGGTGGTTTTACAAACATTTTGAGGCATCCCTATGTTTGAAACACAAAATTATCTTACCCTTTTTCTCTCTCATTACAAATAGGCATCCCTATGTATGAAACACATAAGGATGAACATATAATTTTAATGGTGTTTTTCCCTTGACTTTTTAAATAGCAAAAACATCATTTATTTTCTATGAAGTTGTCTTATAAAACTTAATAGGTTAAATAAAGGATGGGAATAAATAAACGACATATTCAAACCTTTATAGTAAACCACTTTTCATGTCTTAAAAAAATGTGGTGAAGGATGTTCGATACATGGTTTGGCTTAATAAGTTAAAAATATCATTCATAGCACATCCAAAAAAATGTTTGGGAATTATTAACGTTTGCATGATTTTGGCACCCTAAATGGATGCCTTCCAAGTGTCACTAATGGGCATTTGGCTCACTAACTTTTAATTTTTACTCTCGCTTTAGGACTTCATATAGCACTAATGTTTGAAAAGTGTCTTTGAAGACACATGAAAGTGATTAGTGTTTAAAAATTTCTCGAGGACTTGATATAAAATTCCAAACTCTTCAAGTGCATCAATTTTTGACAAGCTCCTATACAGGACCGATAGAGGAAATCCACTTTTAGTATTTGTTAGATCTCAAAATTACACCCTACCTCGAGTCATATATAACATAGGGATTTTCGGGCAACATGGGATTGTCTCCAAGTTGTGAGACCTTATACCGTGAGACAAACCTCCGAAGAAGGCTGAATCCTCTACCTAATATTACTACTAAAACTACTCCTAATGCAGAAAGAAAATCCAAAACTAAACATGGCAAGGGACCAGGGTTAGAAGGGGATGCAGAAAGGGAAATCCAAAGCTAAAAGGGTAGTAATAACACCAAGTAAAGGGTGACAGATATTGAACACAATTAAAATGAAGCCTAAAAATGAGAGGAATATGCATAATCCATGGCGAAAATAAGAAGAAGGAAATATTGTAAATAAAAATGAGCCACAAAACATATTTTTGTTGCTTAAAAATGCACAATTCATTACAGTTGAAATAGAAGGTGAGAAGCATTTACATATCCAAAAATGAAGGCTCAAATTTCATAGTTGCTTGGGAGACCATTTTGACATGGTTATTTTACAGATTAGAAAGTCCATTTCTTTCAAAAATGAAATATTTTACAATATATAGCTCGAATGAGGGAGAAAGATGAAAAAAGAAGAGGGAAGAGAAGACAGACAACTTTTCAAAATTTCTAGACCAATAGTCTACATTCAAGTCCTCTCAAAGCATATGGGAACTTTGCAAGGCCATTACTGTGTTTATTTCATCCTGTAGAAGGAAATGAAGCCATGTTTCATCAATTTTGGTGGTTGAGCTACCTGATTTGATCGTTTACGTGCTCAGACTGCTCTTTTATCCCTTAGATGTCGTGTTTTCCATTTTAACCCACTAAATACCACCAAAATCATATTTTGATGATTCAAAGTTGAAGGGATCAAGGAGGTATTTCCAATGATATAAATATTGTCTGATTTAGAGTTCTGGATTAAAAGATATGGCCTCTTGAATATTTTCCTATCGGGAGGCATAGGGATACGACACGTGGTCGCCTTTTATTAGTTAGAGGATTAGCCTTTTTCAACGTGTTCTTGTTTCTCCTTTTGTCATGTGTCGGTCTCCCATTAGTTTGGGTATTGGGCCTTTACTTCCCTTTACTTTCCTTTCCTTTCGCTTTATGAAAACATGGGCCAATAAGACCTGTCATGTTTCTCACAATCACAAACCAGGACGACTTGTCGGCTCCTTAGAAATGTGAACCAATGAGAAGGCTCCACATTTTTTCCCAATTTACCTTTTCAAATCCCTTTTACTGACCAAAGTGAAGTATGAACTAATGGGAAGGCTCCATGAACTTTGCATGTCAATCTCTTTTATTTTCCTTCGAAACCTATGAAGAATCTAGACAACAAGGAATTCCCATGTCTCTCGTAATGTCAAAAAATTTTATACTTTCATGTTTCCTTCTCATGTGTTAGACTGAAAAGGAAAGCCAATGAAAAATCTCCACATCACTCTTTGTGTCGCAATTTTTAAGTCCGAGGGACTTATAAACTTTTTCTCTTTTAATTGTTTCCATGTAACCCACTTTGATCTCGCCGACTGTGGACCCGATGAAATATGAACTTTGACTAAATCTAAGGACTTAGAGTCTGGATGAGCCAATCACCTTAGGAAATTTCAGAATGTCGATACGTATCCTTCCTTTGATCATTGATCTTTTGTCACTTGTCTTCACCAACACCGTTGTGCATCCTTAACTTGCCTAGACCATAGCCTAGACCCAAAAGATTATGGAACTCGGTTGATTCCAAGACTTTGACATCCATCATGGTTCATCACCTAGAAATATGATGGAATTGTTACATGTGTCCCGGTTTTGACCATTAGATTTGTGTCATGTGGCTACCGTTGATGTTGATGCTAAATTTGACGGCCAAATGAATGTCAATCAACCTTTTAAATACAATCCGCTATTAAGCTAACTCTCCCACGGGTTTTCAAATTCCAACGCCTAATGCTTTTGGTAATAGAATTTTACGGTCGTTTAGACATCCTAGATCAGTAAAATGGATTTTAACCTAAGTCCATTTTTAATAAGTTATTCAAAATTAACCCAAGGGTAAATTTGGGATAACATTTTGGTGACCTCTAGGGGAAATTTTCCTACTAAATTTGACTAGTAGCCTTTATGTGATCCATTGGGCATGGATTCAATCCCAAAAATTTTATAAACTGATCAAAAACATTAAAATCCTTACCCCTAAGCCTTTATGAACTTATCACAAACTAGAACTATTTGAAAATGAGCTATGGAGCTTTAAATGATTTGAGTAACTTCTCCATCTATCCGATTTCGCCATTATCCCCTGCTTGGGCTGATCTGAAGCTACCTTGGTCTACTCTTGAAGCTGATTTTTAGTATTTTTTATTTAAAACTTTGTAAATCATCCCAAAGCTATATTTCTCACCAAGGAAAGGGAACAAAACTATAAACTTCAATTGATCTTTAGAGATGAATGATTGAGTGTTTAAAATTGTTCCATATTTGATTTGGCCATGAACAATGCCCCGAACTAAACTACAATGTGAAAAAAACAACAAAGAACACAAAAACTATATACAAAACATGGAAAATCATACATGTTCCAAGTGGAAACATGCAGAGTGTTCACAAACACTTATTCTACTAAAATCAAACCTACTCTACCCTACTCTAACCAAATAGAAAAGGAGCTAAAAAAAACTGCAACAGGAAGGGAGAAATAGCTTCCCTTTCTTACAATTTTAGACCATGCATTTTATTTGGCACTAGACATGGTCTTAAGTAAGAGTGAAAAATTTACTTGAATTTGGTTTTTCACCCTTTCCATCAAGGTATCAACTGAAAATAGAACAAATACCTCTTTTAGTTGCTCTACATTTGGATTTGAGAGGCATTACATCTAATCCTTGGGACTTTGAAGCTCCTCCTCATGCTCGAATTGAGAATGACTAGTTACAACTCTGATTTTGGCTCCAAGCTAGCCAAATACCTAATTGGGAAAGGGAATTTGGGAGCCAATGCGCTAACCCAAGTTGTGATTTTCCCTTTCTCTTAAAGATGAACTCCATGAATGAAGTCATCTTGCGCAGACTTTCCTTGAGGTTGGGAGTGCTTGTAGGCTAATTTTTTCTTTGTTCCGCTTCTACAAGTAACTCTATTTCCTTAAAAACTTCCTTTTCCATGATGACTGATTTAGCAATGGTTTCATCATCTTTCTCCTACTCAAGCATGAAGTTTGAAAGATCAAACTCTTCATTTTTGTCTTCATGAGGACTAATTTGGGCAATCTCTTCCTCAAGGTTCTCCTCCGTGGCGAGTTCATCAACAAAATCAAACTTAAAAAAAAATCAATAAGTCTTTAATGATGTCATCTTTATTTAAAGCCTCTGAATCTAATTTTCTCTCCTCCATGTGTTGCTCTTCTTTTGAAATTGATTTAACCTCTTCAAATGACTTTGTAAGATGAGATGAAACAACAACCTCTAGGAATATGGTGCCATCATACACACTACATTCATAAAGCAAAGAGATTATTGGTATTCTTCTTGTTCTTTCTCCTCTACAAAATCACCTTCCACCTTGTGTTCTTCAGCTCCAACCTCTTTTGAAGGTTTAACCAGAATGACGTCGATTGGTTTCAAATATTAAAGGCCAATCCTTCAAGTTTTGCAAAAGATCTTCTTTCTTGGGCTCTTCAACTTGTTTCCCTCATTCTTTTATTTTCTCGATTATTTTCTTCTCAAAATGGGTTTGGGAATACAAGAGGAGGGGTGGGTTGGGTTACAACATGATTTTGAAATTTTTAAGGTGAAGGGGGATGTATATGATCTTCTTGTGGAGGGAATGGCTGTTTAGAAGGAAGGAGGGCATAGAACTGAAAATGGGACGGAAGGGAAGAAGATGGATAAGGGGAATGATTAATGGGAGTAGGCGGAAAAAATATATGAACATGGAAGGTAGGTTGAGATGGCATAGGTTGGGGAGGAGGAATGTGAGGGCTATAATATAATAGTGTATGATTGCCCCATTGAAAGGGTTACCTAACACTAAATTCATGAGCCTCCAATAACTCAACCCATTTTGTAATTTAGGGCATCATCTCAATCATAAAGTGCGGGTATGCCGAGAGTTGAACCAAATTGGTATAGGGATAACCCATGGACAAGGGACCCTAAAACCAATCACCACTTCCTTTATTAAACATGTGATCCTAAGCTACACCATGCCCACCTCCATTTCTTGAATCTACCTCTGCAAATCAACATCTTCCATAGATTTTCCACCATCATCTACATAACCCTATTCTTCATAAACATTTTGGTTAGATGAATAACCATATGGGTCAGTGGGGGTGGGTTATATGCATATTCTTCATGATGGGGTTCATAAAACTGATTTAGAGGAGGATTTTGAAACTATGGGGATGGAGGGGACTGGTTATGTTGCTGTAAATAAGAATCCCAAGAAGGAAATGAAGCCATGATTTCACAACTTCATCAAAGAGGAAAAAGGAAGATGAAAATAAAGGAAATGAGTGGAAATAGATGAGAGGAATGGAAGAATGAAATAATTAAAAGGATGGTCTATAAATGAGATAATGGGAACTTTTTTAGATCATTGGAGTCGTTAGATATGATTGAAAATGCCTCTAAATCTGGATATTACCAAGAACACATCAAACTTGGAAATATGAAGTTGTAAATATCTTTAATATTTGTCCCACTAGGTGTGCCAAAACTTTTAGAGAAGTGAAGGCACTAAGGTGGAAAGGATACCACAATGGAACACCTACAAAAGATAAATATTTGAATATTGGTCCCACCAAGCGTGCCAAAACTTTTGGAGCTCAAAATTACACCCTGCCCTAAGTCATAGACAACTTAGGTATTTTGAGGCACCATGGGAATATCTCCAAGTTGTGGGACCTTGCATTGTGATATAGACCTTTGGAGAAGGTTGGTTCCTCTACCTAATATTACTACTAAAAATACTCTTGATGCAGAAAGACAATCCTAAAATAAACATGCTAAGGGACCAGGGTTAGAAGGAGATGCAAAAAGGGAAATCCTAAGCTAAAAGGGAGGTGATAGCACCAAGAAAATGGTGACAGACATTGAACATAATCAAAATTGAGCCTACAAATGAGAGGAATATGCACAATCCATTACGAAGAAGAAGAAGGCAAGACTACAAATAAAAATGAGCTAGGGAAGAAAAAATGTGCCACAAAACAAATTTTTATTGCTTAAAATATGCACAATCCATTACAGTTGAAATAGAAGGCAAGAAGCATTTACAGAGGCCAAATGAAGGATCGAATTTCATAGCTTCTGGGAGACCATTTTTACATGGTTCCTTTACAAATCGAATGTCCATCTCTTTCAAAATGAAAGATTTTACAATATATAGCTCGAATGAGGGAAAAAGAAGAAAAAAAGAGGGAAGATAAGAGAAATGACTTTTAAAACTTTCAACCACCAAATATCTATATTAAAGTCATTTACAAATCACATGAGCACTCTGCAAGGCCATCACTATGTCTATTTTATCCTGAAAAGGAAATGAAGCCATGTTTCATCAATTATATTGGTTGAGCTACCTAATTTGAGTGTTTTTGTGCCCTGACTTCTTTTTTCCTCTCGATTCCATGTTTTCCATTTTGACCCAATAAATTCCACCAAAATCATAATTTTATGATGTCAAGTTGAAGGGATTGAGGAAAGTTTTCCAAAGATATAAATATTGTTTGATTTGGAGATCTGGATCAAAAGATATGGCCTCTTCAAGATTTGTCTTTTGGTAGGCACATGAATACAACACGTGGCATCCTTTGATTGGTTCATGGATCAGCCTTTACCAACATGTGCTTGCTTCTTCTTTTTTCATATGTCAGTCTCCCATTGGTTTGGGTACTAAGCCTTTATTTCCCTTTACTTTTGATCCTTCTACCTTTATGAAAACATGGGACAATAAGACCATGCCACGTTTCTCACATTGTTGTCGATGTCGACTCTTTAGCTCCTTAGAAATGTAAACCAATGGGAATGCTCCACATTTCTTCACAATTTTCCTTTTTAAATCCCTTTGACTAACCAATGTGAAATATGAGCCAATGGGAAGGATCCATGCACTCCACATGTTAGTCCTTTTTATTTTCCCTTTTGACACCTACAAACCATCCAACCAATGAGAAAGCCCCATGTCTCTTGTAATTTCAGAACTTGTCAGACTTGCCTTTTTCCTTCACATTTTTCAGACTGTGAAAGGTGATCTAATGAAAAGGCTCCGCGTCACTCTTTGTGTCACAGCTTTTAAGTCTAATGGATCTAGAAACTTTTGCACTTTGAATTGTTGCCACGTAACCCACTTTGACCTTGTTGACTTGCGAACCTAATGAAATATGAACTTTGACTAACTCCAGGAGATAGATTCTAGATGAACCATTCATCTTAGGAAATTCGGAATGCCAACAAGTAGCCTACCTCCGATCATTGATCTTCTTCCATCTATCTTCACCAGCACCCGCCGCATGTCGTTGACTTGCCTTGACCGTAGCCTGGACACGAAATATTGTGGAACTTATTTGATTCTCGGGACTTTGAAATTTGTCAAATTTCATTTCCTAGAAATTTTATTGAATGGTGAAATGTGTCCTGAATTTGACTATTATATTTACATTGTGTGGCTCTGTTGATGCTGAATTTTACGCCCAAATGAACGCTAGTCATCCTTTTAAATACTGACCCCCTAATGAATAAGTTGTCTCCTATCACTTTTCAAATACCAACAACTAGTGATTTTAGGTAATGAAATTTGACGTTTGTTTAGACATCCCAAACTTGTAAAATAGTTAATTCCATTTTTAATAAGTTATTCCAAATTAACTCAGGGGGTAAATTTAGGATAACAATATTCTCATATATCTTCTCACTTTGGTTATAGTTCCTTTCCTTAACATTCTCCACTTTGCAAGTACTCTGATGAATGGAAAGAAGAAAGGAAGGACACTTGAAACCTTCATAATCCAATGTATTCATAAATATGAATAAGGGTTAGGATCATTTCTTCATACTCTACATGCCACCAATGGAAGACACGTGGTAGATCCTGGTAAACTTATAATAATTGGTTAAATGACATAGTCTGAACATTTCCCTTTCCTCCTTACTTCAAAAAATTCCTAATAACTAATGAAAGACTCATGTAAGAGATGACACATATTTACAATCAATTTATTCGAGATTTTCTATAGTGGTTGTCTTATGAGCTTACATTTTATGGTTTAGGTTAGTGTTAATCAAATCTTGGGAACATCATGGCAACACAAATAGGTCCATGGTATTTTTCTCCTATCTTTTGACTCATACCTTAATTTAACATGATATTTGTTCCATTAGAAAGGTCTTGGAAATGGATTTTCATTAAGTATATTGTTATGAGGAATGGTTTATAGATCTATGTATTTTGGTGAGAGATATATTGTGTACATTTTACTCACAATTTTAGATCGATGGAACCTAAATCAATTTCATTGGTGGTGCCATGAGGAGAATATTGCCTCAAAAAAAAACAAAAGACTCTTGGAATCAAGGGGATAAAATGATATTTTAAATGAGAAACAAGATGTCAAAATAATCCAAAGATGAAATCATGAATTTTGAAAAATTGCATCTTAATCTTTCTTCATTCTCATATTTTCATGGAAAACATTGATTTTATTCTATGTGATCAACTGGAAAATGGAATATTTTCTGCGTTTCTTGTAAATGAAGGAATTAAATTAAATCAAATAAATATATGCTTGCAATACCTTGAGGATTTTATTGATAGGGTTTGTTTCAGGTCCTTCTCAATCCTTTGTATCTATGTTTGATTATTAGTGGATCATCATGAGCCCTATAAATATCCTTGAAATATGCCAATGGGTGGTTTTGTGTGAATATTTTCAACTAAACATCCTTCTAGACCTCCATGAGTTGTTTGAGGGAGTAAAAATGAGAAATAGATATTCCAAAGAATCTTCTTGATCATTTCATCTCTCGTATCTTCTCTATAAATGTAACAAAACTTCAATTGTTAAAGGATACTCTCTTTAATGCAAGGTTACTCTTCCAAATTAGGTTTCGAACATTTTGAGTTAGCAGTACTTTGACTTGAACTTCGTAATGCATCTCCCCATGACCATAACAAGATGTGCATATTTTTAAGACATTAATGCAATGTTGATTGTGGTATTTTTATGCCCTTTGGATTGTGTTATTTTTATCTTTCCTTTCCTTTCTATTTTTGTATGATGTGTGTGGCCTATATTTGTATGGTTTCTATTTCAGCGTGCCACCACTAATAGAGAGTGAGAAGTTGTATATAAATGTAGGGATGATTATGGATCTATTATGTCATTTTGCACTATATTTTTTCCTATTTATCTTCTCTCAGGGAGAGTGATCCATTTTATGATCTAGTGCATCACCATGTTTTATTTCATTTCATGCTTTCCTTCTTCCCATTTTCCCTTGCAAATGGTTAGACTATTTGAAGACTAGTGATAGTATTAGAGTAGTTAGGTTAGGAATTAGACCTTCTCTCGGAGTGTTTTCCCAAGGAACCGATTTCCCACATGTTGGGGACATTCCCATTGTTGTTTTTGAGAAAACATAATCCTCTAAATTTGGTGATCTTACACGGTGCATGAATTTTAATGACAACACTACCCAAGGAATCTATCACTATGGCCTAGTGGCCTAACAAGTGGTTATCTACCATTACATACATTCGTAAGATCACCCCATGTCCCAAACTATATAATCATACATATAGCATTTCCCATTTTAACCACTAACAATCTATGTAAGAAGTTCCTAGAAAAATGATCCAAAATACTAATAATATAGCATTTACCTACCCGAGGTTTGGATCCTTACGAAACACCCCCTATCCTCTCGATAACTATATCTACTACATACTAATGGTCTTATCCTAAAGTAATTATGTGAATTGATAGGACCTACCTACTATGTCGATACCTTTGATATCTATTTTTCCCTTGAGTGTTCTAACCAAAAACCCTACCTCTTTGTGAACCTTAGTGAGGTCGAAAGTGCTTCTAATGTGACTAATTATATTGCGGTGGTGGTCAAGGGTAAAGGTAAAAGGTTAAACTCATCATGAATGTGGTGGCATTGTGCCCTTTGACCTAATTTCTTAAAGAGCTTAAATTTTTACTCAAAATTTATCTATATGTTATGTCCTACCTTATTTTTCTCTACAATGTAGGCCTTCTATAGAGTGGCCTTAAGGGTCACTAGAGAGTGTATATAGATGAATTTATCTATATTAGTGTTTAATCCTTGAATAAAATGGTGAATATTGATCTACTCATATCTCATATATTAAACATACTAAAGGAGGTCCAAGAATTCACCATTAGATTCTACTACCATGTCACTCATCTACTCCAAGTCATGGAACTTGATAATGTACTAATAAACAAAATTGTATAAATGTAACATCTAAAATTCTCCTAAAATATCTCTCATGTAATTGTCTCTATGTCTAAAATGAACTTTTACTTCTCTATATGCCACCAAACCCCGATCCATCCCTCGAAGGTGTATCACTAATCTATTCATAGTTTTTCTTGTGTAAGTCCTTAGATTGAAGCATCCAATCAAATGTATTATACATGTCTTATCCTCAAATCTAACAATTATCATAAAAATAATTAGTGGGTGTAATATCAAAATATCTCTAACATGGTTAGTAGTCTCTAAATTCGGTGCTTAGGTATCTGCTATGACCTCTTCTCTCCTCCTAATATTAGTGCATGGGATTCCTATACCTCTCTCTACATCTCGAGGATGTATATATACTATGTTGAGGATATTCATGGTCCTATTGGGAGGATTTAGTGAATTATCTTTGCTATCTAGTAATCTCTCGGGAACTCTATCTAAGTTTTACAACTACATCCTTAAGGGCCTATAAATTTATGGTCTTATAATTCCCTAATTTAAATACCCAAAATAAACCAATTTAATTATAAAGTTATTTCACACACATGCATACACACACACACACACACACACACACACACACACACACACACACACACACACACACACACACACACACACACATATATATATATATATATATATATATATATATATATATATACATACATACATACATACATACATACATATATATATATATATATATATATATATATATATATATATATATATATATATATATATATATATGTATGTATGTATGTATGTATGTATGTATGTATGTATGTATGTATGTATGTATGTATGTATGTATGTATGTATGTATTTATGTATGAAATACCTAATCAGAATTTTACTTTAGAAGTCATTATTAAGTTTCTCTTCGCACACAACTACAATGCACATCTTGAATCTCACTCTTACAAGACATTTAGATATTTACGGAGTTCATAATTAAGATTTTGTGTTAGATAGCTCTATAGTCACCCAATGAATAAATTATTACTTCAAATTGATTAATAATAGTTTCACCCATTTTAATTTTTATAGTAATATGTTATAGTTAGCCAATGGGTGAAGTTTCCAGGTAATTATAATAATCCATTAATAAAACCCCATATAATTTATTTACAACACCCCTTAAGTAAAAAAGTATACCCAAGTTTCTAAGAAGAAGTAAAACAATTCAAAGAGATAATTAGGAAAAGTCAACTCTCATAAAGAAAAATTATAGGATTAATTTTAGACCACAAGATTGAATGATCCTCCACCCTAAGATTTTAGGTTTTCAAAATTTGACCTAGTTTATCTATTATTTTGAATAAACGTATTTTGTCTTCAAATGGTCTCATTTTTCTTTCTTAGTTTTCATGGATTTGTCTCTTTGATTTCCCATAGAGGCTCTTCAAATTTTGCGAGATATGGGTGTGTGAGAGAGAGAGACACACACACACACACCCGTGGCGTGTGCACACACACACATATACAACCATAGTTCATTTATTTATTTATTTCATAAATTTACTATATTTTAAGGTTTAGCCCTTTAATTGTATATACTTGTATATAAACCCAAAAAATTGATTATATATGTGTATAAGAATTTATGTCTATATAAATATACATTTTTGTGTGTGTGTGTGTGTGTGTGTGTGTGTGTGTGTGTGTGTGTTTGTGTGTGTGTGTGTGTGTGTGTGTGTGTGTGTGTGTGTGTGTGTGTTAACATTATTATACATACATGTAATCTAAGTGTATATGCATACACACACACACACATGGGCGAGTCACAAACAAGATTGGCATTGATAATGAGGGCGGATATATTTATAATGGTGATAGGTATTTGTAAGGGTGAAGGTTTTATATGTATATGGAGTGAAAATTATATCCGAAATACCCAAAAAAGAAGCTAGTGATCATCCATTCTCGCACATAAAAACCTAGCTATTAAACTAGTATTTTTGTAAGTGAGATTGATGAAAAATATACATTGAATAACTTCAAATAATATAGACATTGAATAAATTCAAATAATCGTGCTCAAGATTTCAAGTTTCATTTGTAAATACCTAAAAATAAAATTATAAATAAGCTTAATGTAAAAAAAAATTCCCCTTGGAAAATTTGCCCCACTATTTCATGTTGAATTAATTAACAAACACAACTAATATAGCCATTACAACTTAACTTATATATTTTTTTGAATGAAAATTTAAAGACTAATAATAAAATATTAAACTTCTAAATTAACTAAATTCAACTAAATAGGACTAAAAATAGACTCTTGATATGACAAACATCATCCACTAATAAGATATGGTCAACATGCAAGAAGTCATTATTAGTTTAAGTGACACATGCATAACCATCATGCACACTATTAAATATAGGCACCCTAAACTCTCATAAATATATGAATGGCATAAAATAAAACTAAATTCAGTCATCTACGTGCTAAGAAAATTTACTCCACCTTTTGGGGATTAATGGATAATGATTTGACCTTAATTAAGTGCACATCTAATGAATTGCACTCTAACTAACACTTCCATCTAAAAATAGAAGATGTCTAAAGATATATTTTCTCACTTTAACAAAAAATATCTCATAAAAAAACTCAAATAAATATTATAAAAATTATCAACACGACTTAAAAAAATTCTAACAATAATTAATTAGGTTCCCGTATTGGCACTATACTCAACATTCTCCACTTTTATGCAAAAACACAAATTCATATTACCTCCTTAAGTCTTCAATGGGTTTTCTATAACAATCCATTGATAAAAATATTAGAAATATGATCTTAACTTATTGAATAATAAATTTTAAAAAATTATCATTGACCAAGTCTCGATAAAATGATGCTTGAGTTCAATATGTTTGGTTCTAGAATGGAAAATTGGATTCTTGGACAATTGTATTGCCTCATTTTTATCACAAAAAAAGTGTAGTATCAATTTGAACCTCTCTAAATTATAATAAGAGTATTATAAACTACATATGATGTAAGATATGTATATTCAACTTCAATAGAGGATTAAGCAACTCTAACTTTCTTCTTTGATGACCATGAAACCGACGCACTTCCCAATGTGAAGTAATAATCTAAAGTGGACTTCCTTTCATAAAGAGATAATCACATATAAATATGTGTATCCAATTATACATAATGAAATTTATAGTATGAAATTAATACCATGATTATAAGTACCTCTTACATATGTGAATACACTTTTTACTACTTGTAAATGCTTATGTGATCGATTGCTCATAAATCTATAACCTAGTAAAACCCGATAACTAAGCTTTGGTTTTTTAGAACCACTTTATTCCAATGAAATATTTATAAGATGTAGGTTGAATGATATTCAATGTATCATTCCAATAAATTGAATCCATATCAATTTTATAACATCTACCCGTATTTTGCTTTGAATAACTTCTCGTATAATAGCTAGGTTCACTAGCCATAGATGACAATGCAAACATAGTATTTTCATCATAAACATTATTGAAAAAAACACCTTCATTATCTTGAAGCCTTATGATCCTCCTCTCATAATTCTAATCCAACATTTGATTTATGGATATGGATTCATCAAATGCTTCTACTTACTTGGCATTGATGTAGATGAATTATTAATCTCTTGGGAAGAACTAGTATTATTTATTATTACGATAAAAACCTATGTATGAATTTGTAAGCATTTAAAATATTAATCAATATGATACAACAATTCACCCATGATAATTTTAGAAATATGATTATGATCAATATATATCTCATTTTCAAAAAAAAGACAATCCCTATAAACAATAATGGATCTACTAGTAGGATTATAAAACTTATATGTTTTACTTTCATCACTATATCATATGAAGATGTGAGTGAAAATATTAATATATAATTGAATTCTAATTATTTTAACCTTACCTTTCTAAGTGCCCACCCATGTGGGACCCAAACACAAGACCAAATATAGCAGGATATTATTTTTACTCTAACTTACAAGATACAGTCGAGTGACACCATAAACACTCACAAGAGAGTACACGACATCAAATGTAATGTTTACACCAACCTAAAGAGCATGAAATATCGTGATGACAACATATGTAACCAACGTCACACTTATGTATTTGAAAAAGTATGAAACCACGACCCAACCACAACATGTACTTCACGACCGGATATTGCATTAATCGTCACATTTTTAGGTTTAACTCCTTATTGTAATCATATTTCATTATTAGTATTTAAGGTTTGAAGAGAATTTGACATGAAGAATACTTTTTCCCATTTCTCAATATTGCATTTCCTTTTATTTCGTTTAACAAAACTTAAGACAGTTCCCTTTCACTACCATTTAAACTCCCTTATTTGACCTTATAAGACTCTAATCATTTATCATGTAAGCATGTATTCTCATTCACAACAATTCATACTATTTGTTTCATTTTGGATTTAACTTATAACAAACACACTTGATCACAAAAAGAGAGTGAACATAGGTGTAAAGGATATGGATTTTTTTTTTCTCAAAAATTCAACATTTTTATAGACAAAGTTGACTAAAAGTTGTAAACACCAACAACATAAAAAATATTAGTCCTAGGTTTGAATTTACTTCTATTTTCACTCAAGGACTCTACATCCAACTAAATTTCAATGTCGGAGCGGTTCAAAACCTTTATCTCAAAAACTTCCAAGTTTTACTTTCTTTGAACAACTGCACCTCATGAATGCAATTTAAATTCTAAAGGTTATTAACAATTTCATTCACCTTAGACTCTAATTGTCACAATTAAGAACACAACTTGGACAACAAGACCTAATGCAAATCGCATCCATAACTAAACCTTATAAGATATATCTCAACAAAATCTCCTATTTGAGTCACCCTAGACTCTCCAAAACACTCATGTACAAGAATTAATTAACCTATAATAAGTTTGAGTCAGGTTTCTTTTGAGATAATTAGCAACATGAGGGAATCACCGCACTATGTGGTTTACCAAAGTTTGATTGATCACAATACAAGGAATGGTAATTACCTTCTTTACTTTCCCTTATGATCCCATACACATACCTTGATTATCCCTTCTAGAGAGGCTTAGGATAATATGACCATTAAAACAAACATTGTTAATGGACACTAAATCACGCACTTGGGTACATTTTTAGGTCCCAAAATCATATTAGCATCTACATGATTCTTAAGCAATAAAAATAGTAATTGACAATTTATTTGGCCTCTTTTCTTTATCTTTTGTTTTCTATTTGGTCTTGCACACCCTACAAACCAGTTAAAACTTTATTGATTTATCTTTTATGGCTCGAACACAAAGCACCCTAGTGTTCCTACCCCATTTGTGCACCTCTAAACCTTTTCTACCTCACTCACTCTTTTTGGGTATATTTTATCTTTTAGGCATATTTTTCACTTATGTGTCAACCTTCTAGTTGTTAATTAAAAAATTCAAACAAGGGAAGCATATAAATAGATAGTTGTGTTCAAAATCAAGGACCAAACACTAAGCATTACTACTATAACCTAAGATTGCATTCAAAAAGCACATAAATTAATCCAAGGAATCCATCTAGAATCCATTTAAGGTATAAGGGTTGCATACTCTACATACACAACATAGGAAGGGGAAGTTCATTTTATTCCATCCACACATTTACATCTTTTAACAAATTTATCCCTGTTATAGACTACATCTCGCACAAGGGAATCCTAGGGCACAATTTATACACACACACACACACACAAAAACTACATGGCGTCTGAGATGTGGTACAGTGTTTGATTGTAAGTTCACTCTCGAGGTGGTATCGGGGTCCATTTGAATCCCCATTCTACATTTTCCTTTTTAGGTTTGATATGGTTTATGGGCTTATGCGCAGTGAACATCTCTTTTACAAGTTATATGTACCTTTGGTATTTAAGGAGTGTATATAAGGTGATCAACAATAAATAATCTGTGACACTCTTACGACACAATAGAAACCAAATCTAGAGCTTTTGCATAGTCACGAGAACCTATATCCAGGTCATCAGCCCCGAGAACCCCTATCCTCGTGTAAGTGCTCATGTCTAAAAATTATTCATGAGTTACAGAATTTACAAAGATTAATTATGACATTGTTAGCATCTTGTTCATCACTTCTCCTTATCCAAAATAACTTATAGATTGTGTGGATATCATCTAAGCTCTATTTCCCTCTATTTCTTAGGATTTCATATTTTAAATCTTAGTTTTCTTATGTCATTATGTATTTTATCATTTATACATCAATTACTCTACAATAATTAGATTTAATTTAAATTAAATTAAATCATTTGGTGAACCCATATCCTCATTCAAACACTATTAATTCCTTCTTTGTTGCCAACTTCGGTACTCTAGAATCATGTCACCATGAGTGTCTCCTTCCCTTCCTTTTTAAAGGAAAATCATGAATGTCAAACTAAAATCTAATATTTTTTGTCCAACACTTATATTCATCCTCATACTTTTGTAGAATATGTGTATCATAAATTTACTACAACATTAAATTTTAAGGAAGAACACATATCTTTTACATCTACATAAATTATTTCTCAATCTATTTTAGATAATGATCCCCCTCTTTATATTCATGTTTATATCAATAACATAGGGTTTAAATGAGATTTAATTGATAATGGCTCCAACCCTAACATTTGTAACCTATCATTCCTTCATAACCTTGGCCTTTTTAAAGCACCCTTAACACCCTCATCTATTTGTATTCATGTCTTTTATATCTAGACACAAAATCACACACTTACTACTATTTACTATACCACCAAGTATGTTGTTTTATATATGGATCTTGCGTAAGAAAATTATTCACTAGTGACACACTTTCTAGTCTCGTTTCTCACTGTGAGTGTCTTTATTATTTTTATCTCTCACCTACCTCACTCCTACACCCATTTCTGGTCAATTCATAGTGATCCTTGTCTATCGGTCTTCGCATATTTTTCACCAATTATCTCGAACACCTAACACCCAAGAATGGACACTAACACATAGGTTTTCTTGTCCATTTGGGTTCATGTGACCTCTTTATTCTTGTTCACATTTTTGACATTTATGGTCAGCCATTTTGGTTTTCTTACTCCTATCCCAAGGTACATATTCAACATGTCATGTCATTAGTGTCTGAATTCAAGCAAGATATCCTTATATAAACACAACATACATACCATTATAATGGGGGATTTCTATCAAGTACTATTTATCTACATATTAAAATGGATTGTATTTAGGTGCATTATTTCTACATACACACTACATAGGAAGGGGAAGTTTTTTAATTCTATCCCACACATTTGTATTCTATCTAACTATCACTCATTATCTTAGTGTCATCAGCAAGGGTACCTTATGATCACTATTGCACACACACAAGAACATGGAACTACACTTGGTCTAAGATGTAGTGCAATGATCAATCATAAGTTCAATTGTTTTGACAAGTTGAGGATAGTAATACCCCTCATATTACATCTTTCTTTTTTAGGATTTGATGTAGTTTGAGGGCTTTCAGAGATTAATTATATTGTAGATCTACTGGTACCTCGGCAATTCAAGTGCGGTATATAGGTGATCATAGAAAAATAAGAGTGAAACACTAGTGACCCCGATGAAACCAAGTGCTAATATTTTTTGTTGACTCCGGTGTCAAGGTAGGTCTCGGGTGCCTGGGATCTCTTGCCCCTACTTAGGCACCCCATTCCAGAACTCCGACACTTATGCATTTTTTTGAACATGGTTTTGACACTCGAGTCTCTCATTCATAAATTATTCTTTCTCAAACACACTTCGGGATAAGAAAAATTAAGATAAGTTCCCTAACTCTCTCATTTTTTTCATAAGTTCATCAATGAAAATTTCTTAGCACTTTTATTTCATTGTATATAATGAAGAAATATTTACATTCATATTTAATAAAATATTCAGATTTTATTGAATCATTTTGGTGAACCCATATATTATAACTCATTTCCTAGGATCCACTAAACCCTAATGGATAAAATTAGTTCTTCTTCTCCAAGGCAAGCCATACGTCATGAGAGTGTCAACCCTTTTCCGATAAGTTTTCGGTGCTGAACTTAGCACTCTTTATCATAGTCCTCATGTTGATGATAAGATTCAAAAACACCTTTTGGCCATTGAATGCAATATTCCTACTAGTTTTCCCATTCTTCTTTCAACATTGTTTCTCCAGAAGACAATTTTTTGGGTTGTACTCCTTGTTATTCCATGGGCTCTAGGAATACTTTGCCTTATTCTATTTTTGTTGAAACTCTTGATGATGCTATCATTGATTATATGTTTTGTCTTGATGAAAATATACATATGAATAATGTTAGTTCTCATAATAATCAGGATGAGTGTAAAGTTGTATCGCATGCTTCTCTTATTTCTGAAAATTATTCTAATGATTGTCACAATACATATTTTGATAGTTCTTCCTACTTTTGTATATGTTGATGATTCATTCGATGAAATACTTGCATGTGAAACTCTATCTCACTAGCGATGATGATTCTATTAGTGAGCATGTTGTATCTCTTGATTCTGTTGAATGTGAATTTTCTACTCCGCTTTCATCTCTTTTTGAGGTTGTCTCTACTAGCATGCATGATGATTCTCCTCCTATTGTGTCATCTTTTATCACTTCTTCTGAAGTTACTCCTAATGTTCCTCTCGATGTTCCATGTTCATCTTCACCTATTTATTCTTCTTATTCTCTAGAAATTATTCCTATTACTTCTTCTATTCCTCCTAGTGTACCATCTTTCACTTCTTCTTCACCTACCTCTAGTGTGCATATCGCATCTTCATCCTCCACTTCCTCTTCTCACGTTCCCATGATTACTCATAATGGAAAATTGCAACCTCTCAATGTACCTCTCACATCTCCCACCATTCCTTCACATGAAATTTTATCACTCATGCATGTTGTTAGAAAATTACAATCTCAGGTCCAGTCTCTCACTCTTGAAAGCAAGGCCTACTATGCATCTATTGATAATAATGCTCTTCATGGAAATCCCATTCCAAAGAAAAATTACAATTCAACATTTCCTAAGTATTTCATCATGCCTACATTCTCATGTTTTAACAGATCTGGAAATCCATATCTACATCTCAAGCATTGTTGTTTAGTTATGGCATACTACTCGAATGATTGATTATTTCTCAAATATTTTTATCATAGAGTAATAGGTTAAGCTCTTCAATGGTACACTCATCTACCTTTTGGATCAGTTAGCACATATTATGACATGGAAGATATTTTTCTCAGATATTTTATGCTCAACAATGGTCCTAGAGTCACACATGATCACCTACCTGGCTTACATCAAGGCAAGACAGAGCCCATTCTCGATTACATCTTACGATTTAATTCTTACATGCATTAGCTAGTGTTTCAGCCTATTGATCTAGAAAATTTATTTATCTTTTTTTTGAGGCTTTATTCCTTCTTTAAAAGAACACTTACAATATGACACATGTGAATCATTCACACTCTTATGTTATAAGGTCATCGATCTATAACAAGGTCTAATTACTACACATGTTATAGATCCTCCTTCTAATTTTGTTACTACTTGCTTTGCCTTCTCATTCTGTTATGTTTTGGAGCCTATTTTCATGTGTGGAAGTGTTGAAGACTATACACTAAAAGTATTATACACTCTTCATGTTTTTGGCCTTGAAAAATGTGCCTAATATATTGGGAAACGTACTCTTCTTATATGGGCAGTATTTTTGACCCATAGGTTTATGGTACAATTTTGGCCCATAGTTTTGGTACCCACCGTATTGTAAAACTACTTAAGCAGTTGCCTATTTATGTGGTTTTGTGTATATGGTAGGGTTATGTAACATTACAGATGTGTCTAAATTTCGGTGTGAATTATGTAGAGTTTTTTTAGCATAGCTCCAAACAAATATGGGTATTGTATTGAGAGAGTGGTGGCTTCTAATAAAATCTGAGCAAGTGATTCTTGGTGGACGTAGCCCAAATTGGGTGAACCACATTAAATATTGTCTCTTTGTGTTGTGTTTTTTTATTTACACTTTTATTTGAGATCTATAATATTTTCTCGCATATTAGATTCTCTGTTGCGATTCGTGAGGGATTTTTCCACATATTTTATCCCTTTTTTCCTAACACATTCTTCTCCATTTCCATATGTCAAGTTTCCTCTAATGTCTCCATCTCCTCCGCATCACAATCATATTTCATCTCCTTCATCGCATAAGCATCCTCCATCTCCACCTCCATGTCACTCTACACCTAAGTCATCACCATATCCTACTTAGGAGTCATTGTATTTCTTGCATTCTTCTAGGCCTCACAATGTGTTGCATGCTTTACTTAATAAGTGCCTAATCTGTTTACCTTATAATTAGCATCATCCTAAGAATCACTTGTATTGTGAGCATGGTCATCCTTATTGCAATTATCATTACATCAACAACCATCATGACAATGATTGTTACGCCCTTCATGATAAATTACAATAATTAGAAGACAAGGGTGTCATTATCTTTGACTCTCACTCTCATTAGTGGTTTGTTTCTCCAATTCCACGCAAACATGCTACTACTTCGGTTCACTTATCACCTTCTCCTACTTCTAAGGTAGTTATTCATCCACCACCTAAGGTCATTATTTATACACAATCTCCATCTCACTCATCCATTGTTGCACCATCTCATCCGCACACAAGGTTCTTACTTCACATTGTCTTCCTAAGTTATCGGCATCTATTCTTCCCACCATACACACCCATCATTGGTACCATTTCATCGGGCATTCAATTCGGCCCATACACTCATGTTTCTTCCACTTCACATGCTTCCACCACTCCATGCCCACTTAATCTCTGGTAGGTGACTTTTCTCACCTCACCACCCAATGATGCACTCATGTTCTCATGGTTCTTACATGACTATTGAGGGATATATTACAATAATAACTTTTTCTCATCATTATGTTATACGCTTCATTGATATATCTATCTAGCATACACTATCACACCATTTCCCGATGATGCACTCTTGCTTTATGGTTCATTCTTTATTACTGAGGGATCTTATATAAATGGACCTCATCTTCATTCACACACATTGGGGGAATCTCTATTCTTTCCCCCTCTTCATCACACTAACACGTGATTACATACATTTTTACAATCATCTCATTCACATGGATTTTTCTCATCATTCATTTTATACATACATTTATTACCATTTATCATTATACACTACAATGTTTCATCAATTATCTATATATCATCATCATACATCATTATTTACACAATCCAAATCAAACAACCACATATGCACAAACAATCATCGCATCACATATCAATAACACATCAACACAATACACATATGTCAATCATCCATCTATATATATTGCCAAAAACTCATAGTTACAAAAATACAATCACTGAGGAGCAAGCCCCCTACATTGCTACATAAATACATCTCATACATCATCATCGCTATGACTATATAGAACTATCGAGCTCTAGAACTAGATTCTTCGCAAATTAATATATGTTGTTGCTCACGGTCTCTATATCTCTCTATATGTCTAAGCAATAAAGCCAACTAGATGAACTACTCCTAAAAATGTCCTGTAACTCCACAAACTTCATGAACACATCATATGCTATGGATCCTCCACCCAAAGCCTCCCTCCCTCATTGATTCTCTACCCACACCTCATCACACTCACTCAACAAAATGGTACATGTATCTACCACTATTTCCACTGGCTCTAACAAATGGGCATGCTCACTCATAATGGCATCTACTCACTCCAACATACCACCTCCCATGAGTACATCCATGGGTACATTCCGCATCACTTTGTAGATAGATGAATCAAAAATTAGTGACCAATATCACATGCAACCATATATAGACACATTAGTTACTATACATGAAATTCACAATCAAACAACTAAGTAACAAATCAAAACTATTAGATACTCATGTTCTATTATCTTTGTTGCTACACCATCACCATTGGGGGCAAGGTTCCCGCCCTCTACTCCTCCAAATGGTGGTGCTCTCACCGCATCAAAAAAACTAAAAATAATATCATCCATCGGTACGCTACCCACCATGCACTATATTCCTTAGTACATCGGGCATCATGCACCTTTATCGGCTCTATGTCGCATCCATCTCATATGCACTGGGGCACTAGTTGTGCACCTATGTGTCATGGTCTCACTCCCAATATTCTCGGAACTCTAGTGGCTTGCACTCATACATATGGCTCTGGAGGCACATTTTGAGCCATACCAAACTAACGTGATACACACTCTTCCTAAAATAACTCAAAACCCCTAATAATTTGTCCTCCAACCACATAGTCATTGAATGCATCGTATCTCTACTCTATCCTTTGTCCACCCTCCGTAGGCTCGATATGGACTCCATTTAATGGCCCTGTGCCCTATGCAATCAAGCATTGATCTAGACATATTGATTTCCAACCTCTTGCTCCAAACATTTACCCATCTCCCATCAAAAATATCGAATCTTTCCCACTTTGTGCATAGGGTCCACTAAGTGGTCTCAATATTGTAATATGATCACATGCCCAAAAGTGTAGTAATGGGGTATCTCCAATCCCACCATCATTTTCCTCCTACGTAAATCTATATAAATCCCTGTATAAATGTGCTAGCACACATTGTGCAGGCTCGCATATCCGGTAACATCTTCCTATGTACAATTACATATATTATGAATCTTATACAAGATGCCTACACCTCCTCCCTACATATCCACTGACGAAGAAATCATAATTGTATTAAAATTTTGAAATCATGGAACACCTAATCTCAGTATGGCATCTAGGCTAATATGGGTCTCAGTCTAAACCCAGATCCCTGTAAAATATTGCCTAATGGCCCTCATATGTCTCTCGTTCATCCTCCATGGCCATCACATGAAACCTCTCACCCACCATAGGTTGTCACAATATGCAATATACATCCTTTGGGGTCACATTCATCTCCCCCATAGGTAACCAAAATGTTCAATTATTTGTGCACCACCTCTTACACAATGTAGTAATCATCGGCATATTGTAGGGTACTTCCCCCATCCTTATTATGTGTTACAAGCCAGTACGGTCCAATATATCCCACTCGCATCTAATAGGCCTAATCCCAATAGCGTACTCAAGTTTCATCCTCCATGAAACTCCCTTAGATGAATATCCCACTACACAACACAAAACACCAACCAAAACGTAATGTTGGCACCTCTTATACACACAAACTCAACTATTCCTAACATCAAATATCACCAATTTTCAAATTCATCACATTCTCGGGCTCAAAATGACCTCCTAGGTCGTCAAGACACAAGCAAAAGCAGTCAACAATGCCTAGATCTAGGTGATGGTTTCTGAGGGACATTAGCTCCCTTGTCATTATTTCCCATGTCGAATCACATAAAATATCAAAAACACAAACTTCACAAAAACTCATAAAAACGATCTAATTTCTACAAATTATTCAAAAAAAAAATCATATGTAGTAACTCAATTGTCATATACAACACCACAACCATCACCACTATCTCCAATTGGCTTAATCATGTTGCTCTAACTTACGATATCGTCACAAGGTCAAATCCCAAAATCACACTCACTAAAAGTTCAAATGAAGTTATTATTCATATTTTCCTATTTCTATTTATAGCAACTTACAAATTTCCCACTTGACTATAGTTACTATTTGCGCATATTCTCCCAACTAATACATGCTACACGATTTTTCTCATATCTTGAGCTTTGCTACTCTGTTTTATCCCCCATTTGCACCACTCGATTCATAATTTCTCATACTATCATATTTTCCACATTTGTAGTGATATATTCTAATCTGAAACATTTACCACTCGATATACACACACTTTTGTGAGATCTACTACGCCTCATTGTGTTTGCTTTTACATCATTGCACATCTACTTTTGGCTCAACATTTGTGCTTACTATCACTTCTTTTTTTTTGAAAGGGGGCATATAATCAGGGTCACTCTATAATCCCCCTCACACTGCTACACGATCATTCCACATCTCCAATTCATCATTATCAAAAAAATCTCATACATCATGTGACATTTCATACCACCTTCTAGTGATTCCCCCTAATGACCTAATCTAGGGGAAACAAGTGAAAAATATCTCCATGAGTAATCCATCATACACATTCAATCTTAACATGATTTTCTACTACTTGAATCAAATCAATTAATCGACACAAAAACATCATATTTTACTACTCCTCCCAGATGACCTAACTTGGGAGTTACATCACTACTTTCCCAGATAGCCTAACATGAGAAGTCACTCTACATTTTCTATCACTTCCAGATGACCTAACATGAAATCCATACATATCACGACAACACCCTTGGCGTGGGATCAACGAGACGTCATTACCTTTCCTATATTGCTCCTATTTAGGTTATTTTTATTGGATCAAAATGAACAAAATCTGGTCTTTTTCCATCTGTAATGGCTATAAATTTTGAGGATGTACTCAAATTTGGAGACTAAAACAAGACCTCTCTCCCTAAAACTCTTCCTCTAGTGGTAGGGTTCCCAAATCCTTCAGTTTTTCACACATACAAAATTGGGTTAGTAATTGATCACTCCCTACCCCACCAAGTCTCCATCAGTGACAAAATCTAAATCTCCAATCACTCCAAACCAAATCATCATCTTTCTCGAGTCCTCCTCACAATGGTTTGTCATCTCTTTTACACCACATGGATTGACATGTCGATCCATGGTTCGCCACACTATATGTTCTTATTCTTCTCATACTTTTGCACAACAGGACTTCTCCGCACTTCTTTTAGGTACGTTCCTTACTTCTTTTACACTACTTGCATTTCATTCAAATAGCATAAAGGGGGATGTAGACACAAAATCACGCACTTACTACTATTTACTATACCACCAAGTATGTTATTTTATAAATGGATATTTCATAAGAAAATTATTCATTAGTGACACAATGTCTAGTCTATCTTCTTACTTTGAGTGTCTTTATTGTTTTTATCTCTCACCTACCTCACTTCTGCACTCATTTCTGGTCAAGTCATAGGGATCCATGTTTATCAGTATTCACACATTTTTCACTATTTTCTCTAGAAACCAATGCCCTGGATTGGACACTAGTGCCCAAGCACTCTGTTTATCCCATTTTTAACATTTTTGGTCATCCTTTTTAGTTTTCTTACTCCTATCCCGAGGTACATAGTTGGCATGTCATGTCATTAGTGTCAAAATTCAAGCAAGATATCCCTATATAAACACAACATACATACCATTATAAGGTGAGAAATTTTTATCAAGGGCTATCTATTTACATATCAAAAGGGATTGCATTTGGGCACATTATTTCTACATACACACTACATAGGAAGGGGAAGTTTCTGAATTCCATCCCACACATTTACATTTTATCTAGATATCACATGTTATCTTAGTGTCACCAAGACATGAGGGTAACCTAGGAGCATTATTGCACACACAAGCACACGTAACTACATTGGTTCAAAGATGTAGTGCAGATTTTGGTTGTAAGTTCACTTATTTGACATTCGAGGATAATTCGCCCCTTATATTACATCTTTCTTTTTTAGGATTTGATGTAGTTTGAGGTTTTGTAGGAGATTATTTGTGTTGTAGATTTATAGGTACCTCATAGATTCAAGCATGGTATATAAGTGATCATAGGAAAATAAGTGTGAAATGCTAACAATGCTAAAGAAACCATGTTCCAAGATTTTTAGTAGACTTCAACACCCAGAGAGGTCTCACGAGCCAAATGTTTGAGCTCAAAATTAAACCCTACCCCGAGTCATGATAACCTTTGATATTTTAAAGCAACATGGGGTCATGTCTCCAAGATGTGGGAATTACACTATGAGACAAACCTCTAGAGAAGGCCGGTTCCTCTACATATTCCTAATGCTAAACTACTCCTATGAATTTAAATGCAACTATATAACCCTATTCTAACAATCCAAGGGACCAGGGAGAGAGAAAAGATGCATAAAACATACCTAAGCTAAAGATATGTGATATCACCAAGAAAAGGGGTGAAACACTCTCAGATAAGTGAAATTGGAAGAAAATTGATGAAAGAGAGGGTAGACATGAGTAACACAGTCTAAAACAACATTTAAACCACCATTTCCATGGAGCAAAATGCATTTAAAACCCTATAAGGAGAAAATAAAATGCACAATATACCTACAGATGAAATGAAAGGTAATAAAATGAAATATAACACAGCCTAGAGCAGAAGATAGCCATAGAACAAGTAATTTTATTTCTTTAAATATACACAATCCATTCCATTGAGGGAGAAAGGAAAGTATCACCATATAAGATGTCCAAATCCGAGGCCTACAACTCAAATTCCACACTTGTAGAGGTTGAATAATTACAAGAGGGTCCATCCCAAGAGTCTCTAACATTACAAATGAACATCTTTTTATATTTTATACAAGAATGTGAGAGAAAGAGGAGGGAAATCTTCAACACCATCATCCTTCATGATATTTTTCTTATGGAAGAAGAAAAGGGGACCAAATCTTATTGGATCCTATTTTTCAGCTACCTAGGACTTTTTTCATTAATGTTGGGATTTATTTCTTAATTTTTTCCCACATACCTTACCAAAATCATATTTCTCAAGTTCCATGGTGTAGAGGATGAAAATACCTTTCCAATGATATAAATTTGATTAAATTTAGAGCATTTGGAAGTGAGATATGGCCAATCGGATCTAAGGGAGTCGTGAGGAACACGGTTTCCCTGTTCACAACTAATTTCTACAATTAAATCCCTTATATTTTTTTCATAAAAGTATATTGGGTTTTTAGAGCACTAACAGAACTATGGAACTATGGTCATTTGACTTTTTTTTCCATGGCCTTACCATAGTGTGGGGAACCTTGGTCCCTGGGAACTTCTTCTACTTGTAATGAGTTCTTCCACACCCCACTTCCTCTCGTATTACACTCGCGCTCTACCCTTAAATCCTTTGATTTGTATCCCAATCGAAAAATCAGACAACTCAAGGAACTTGAGAAATGTTCCCTTTGTTCCTCCCGAGACTTGAAAAACTTGCAATACACTACAGAATCCTCTTTTTCTCAATTTTCTCCAAATCTTCAAAGTCTTTTCACCAAGTAGAGATTTGGGAGCTAGGAAAAGAGGAGAAATGTCTGAAACAATTATATGTGCCCCAAAGTATGAAAACACCTAATTTTTTAGATTCTTCCTCAAGACTCCATGAAATTTCCCAAGCACGGTGTTACAAGTTAGCCAATTTTTCCAAGGGTGCAAAATTAGATAACAATTTGCTGACTCACTAGGTAATCTTCCTCTGAATCAAGAGATTGGTGGCCTTGAAGCATCAATTGGGCATGGATTCATCCTGATAATCTGAAAATTTATCTTAAACTTCAAGAGCACCCCTAAATCCACCTAAAGTATTGCTTGAACATGGACTGATATGAATCTTGAATTGACTATCTCTTTATCAAAATTTCATGAATTAGGTTATATGAGAGTGGAAAATCATTTGAACCTAAAATTTCTCCTTATTTCCTCTCGCAATCGATCTATTGGGGTTGAATGAACAAGCTCGAAAATCACCCCAAAATTTTATTTTGCTAAGTTTGAACAAGATTAAGAACTTGGTCCTCAAAAGAGTTGCAAAATATTTAAATCTATACCAAAATGTTGATTTCTTGACAAGGATGAAGCATTACAAAGTTCTAAATTTCATGTTGATTAATTGATGCACTTAGAACTTTCCCAAACACTTTCTTCCACCTTTAACACTTCTTCCTCAAATGCATCATGCAACATGTAAAAAAATCCCACATAAACTATATACGAAATGGAAAATCATACATGTTCCAAATGGAACATGCAAAGTGTGTAAAAGCACTTATTTTTCTGAAAACAAACCTACACTACCCTAATCTAACCAGAGGCAAAGGAAACTCAAACAAATCCTGCAACATGTAGGGAGAAGTAGTTACCTTTCCTAACAAATTTAGACCATGTGACTGATTTGGCACTAAACATGGTCATTAATAAGAGTAAAAATTGCTCGATATTGGTTTTCTACCATTCTTCTCAAAGTATTAACAATAACCAAAATTATTACCTCTTTTAGTTGTTCAAAGATTTGATTAGATGCGTTGTAGCTGACCTTTGGCACATTGAAGCTCTTCCTCATGCTTTGATATAAGCATGACCGGTTGGAACTTTGTCTTTTTCTCCAAGCTAGCTAGATACCTGATTGAGAAAGGGGATTTGGGAACCAACAAGCTGATCCTTTTAATTTTCCCATCTCTTTGAATCTTAATCCCACAGATGGGATCATCCTACGACTTTCCTTTTCATGAATGAAGTTATTTTCCAGCTGATTTGAACCTTGTTCTACTTCCACAAACAACTCAATTTCCACCTTGATGGCTTCATTTCCTCTTTCTCCACTCTTTGTCCCAATCTGATTTTCCGCCATTAAAAGTGCAACAAGTTCTAAACATGCAGAACAATGAGGATCATTGCATTCCATTAAAACATCTTGCTCACTTTGCAAACATTCTTCCTCACTTCCTGGATGGCATTAGTGTTCAAAAACACTTTCTCTTCCTCCAATTCCAATCCAATTGTCCTCCAAATCTACTCCGATTTTTCTTGAAATTCAGCTCCGCTTTTTGATATTTTTCTCATTCTCATCCTCCTAATATAAATAATACCAATGATCAACTGATATACAATTTTCATCCTTGGTATAATTGGTTTGAGAAGAAACATAAACAAGGGGCTATTGATTTCATGCATTCTTGGGAAGAGATGTTTGATGCTCAAAAGACCTGATTTGATCAATTGTAGAAGCCAAATGATCCTCCAAAACATACTCCCTATGCTGCTAACCTAGTGTCCCTAAACTCATTGTATTATTTTTCATAACGACTTGTTAGTTGTAGTTTTGCATGGGTTGTTCCTTCTCTCCAAAATCATAGAAGACCTCCTATTCTACCAACCTTATAGGATAACTCGGTTTAGTAAGGGTTGGGTAGAAGCTAGGGACAACATGTGAAATACCACAACTCCTGGAAACATTAGTGCAAGGTTTAGTGAAGTTGGGTAGTGCCCTGGGTGGAGATGGGAGGGAATTTTGCAAAGTATGGGGAGTGCTTTGGGAATAATAAACCTATGGAGCATAAAATAAAGGAAAAGCAAATGATCTTCTTAATTTTGGAAGAAGGAACAATGATTTTTTCATTTTTAGTAAAAAGGGAATAAATCATTTGAGATGATGAGGGAAGAATTACAGCAACAGAGATGGGTTTTATTTTTCCATCCTGAATGAGCATCTTCTCATCTTGTGATGCAATGGAAAAATCTTGAGGAATATTGTTGCCTCCTAGGGATTGAATTAACACAAAGCTAAATCAACATCAAAGGATCTCAAATAATACAAGAATTCCATACCTTGTGAGGGTCTATATTCTTGAGGAACTATATGTCAAGTCCTTGTAAATTTGATGTTGAAATCAGAGATAAATTCCATTATAGCCCACTGTATTTTGTTGAGATACTCCACAGGAAAATGACATTTGTATCCTCCTTGAACCGGTTGTGTAGTTATTCTCCCAATTGATCCCATGTGGAAATGAATTGTGAAGCCAAAATTTTGTACCAATTTCTTGCTTTACCACAAAATGATGAAACCAGAAGTCTAAGGAAAATATCCTCTTCTATAATATTTAGAATGGCACAATAGTTTTTATATCTTGAATGTTATCAATAGCAAATTAATCTCCATTTCCATGGAAGAGAGGTATGTTTTTTTAGGGTTGTTTTGGTAATATCATCGCATTGTTGCAAATAGGGGGATGAAACTAAAATTTGAGAATGGAAGAGATCTTTGGAGAGCCATGAATGAATTGGAAACATTAAAATGAATGGAAGGGCCAACGGAAAGGTCTGCAAGTGAGATAATGGATTGCTTGAATCAGTGGAGTCGCTAGATGTGTTGAAAACATCCCTACAAGGGTTGAATACCATTAATAACACATCAATCATGTTGTTATAAAGTTGTAAATCTTCAAAATTGTCCCACCTAGTATGCCAAAATTGTTGGAGCTCAAAATTTCACCCTACCTCGAGTCATAAACAACCGAAGATTTTGGACAACATGGTATTGTCTCCAAATTGTGGGACTTACATTGAGAGACAAACATCCAAATAAGGTTAGTTTTACTACCTATTCATAATGCTAAACTACTCCTAGGAATTTAAATGCAACTATATAACCCTATTCTAACAATCCAAGGGACCATTGGGAGAGAAAAGATGCATAAGACATAAATCCTAAGATAAAGAGAGGTGATAGCACCAAAAAATGAGTAATACACTCTCATATGAGTGAAAATGGAAGAAAAATGATGAAAGAGAGGGAAGACATGAGTGCCACATTCAAAAAAACATTCAAAACACCATTTCCATGGATTAAGACACATTTAAAACCCTACAAGGAGAACATAAAATGCACAATATACCTACATATACAATGAAAGTACTAAAACGCAATATAACACAATTAGGGCATAAGATAGCCACATAACAAGTAGTTTTATTTCTTAAAATATGTACAATCCATTATATTGAGGGAGAAAGGAAAGGATCACCATGCAAGATGTCCAAAGATGACGCCGCATTTCAAATTCCACACTTGTAGAAGGTTGTAATAACATTACAAGAGGGTCCAACCCAAGAGTCTCTAACATTACTAATGAACATCTTTTTACTTTGTATAATATAATGTGAGAGAAAGAGGAGGGAAACCCAAAATTCTACCTTCACCCACCAACAACTTATATTAAATTTTCTAAAAAGGGTCATGGGCAATCTTCAACACCATCCTTCATGATCTTTTTCTTGTGGAAGAAGAAAAGGGGACCAAATCTTATCAAATCCAATTTTTAAGCTACCCGGGACTTTATTCATCAATGTTGGGATTTTTTTATTCATTTTTACCCACCTACATCTACCAAATTAATATTTTTGGGTTCCATGGTGTAGAGGATGAAAATTACTTTGCAACGATATAAATTTTATTAAATTTGGAGCATCCGAGAGAGATATGTGGCTAATCGGATCCAGGGGGTGCTGTGAGAAACACGAGTTCTTTTGTGCTATAGAAATTACCTAAGTATTGATAGGGCATGCAAAACGTGGTGCGTATGTGCACATGGATGCTTAGTGAAAGAAGGGCGTGCCCAAGAGAGACATAGTTTGGGACTTAGCCGTTTCTTGCATGGCATGGGCTAAGAATAGGTTGGAGTGTGGAGCACACAAAGAGAAAAGCATGAAGACTTAGAGGCTAAGAAAAGGATATTTTGGGAACAACTAGAAGATCAAGAGACATGTAGAGTTCAAGCTAATAATAGGATTAGATCAGGGTTTATTTATAGATATAATCTATTATTAACAAAGCAAACATGCTTCGTAGTTATCTTTATATGCACACATTGCTATTTTGAGCATGCAACCTATTTTGAGAGGTGTATGTGAGGTGAAGAGAAAGGCCCCACCCCTATATATGTATGGATTTTTACTATTTAGGATCATGTTTTTGAGTTGTAATAAGGTTATGTTGCTGGTATGATTCACGCACCGACTTTTTATGGTGTTAATGATGTATACAACTATTGTTTACGATGAATTAATATAATGGATCATTATGGATGGATATTGGTTATTGATGTCTCTATTCATGATACTTGTAGGGTAGATCTGATCTTAATTATTATATAAACCTTTATGTTTTCTTTATTATGTGTGTTTCCAAATTGAGCTCATGGATCTGGTTGTTATAATGGATTATTTACTTTGATTAGGGTTATTATGAACATGCATGTTGAAACCTTGGTAAGAAAGTAATAAAGAGGGACTTGGTAGCTTCGCGTGCTTTGGGTGAGCATTCATATTTATCTAGATGAAGTGTCAGCATGCCTAGGCATCTGAGTATAAAAATAAAGACTACATTTTGGTTCCATTGTCGGGACCTCTTTTCAAACTATTTTTCCTAGATGTTGCATGTTGATGGTGTATCGATTGACTCTTGCTGCCATTGAATATTGGGTATATGATAGACAAGATCAGTTTGCACGAAGATATGGTTCTGGACCTGATTTCAATGTGCACAAGTGGGTGGAAGATAACCTATATCATGAACTCTATGAGATGTTTTTCAGCTATTTTCTAATAGAATTTTACGAGTGGTTGTCACATACGTATCAAAGAAAAGTTAGAGTTACAGATCAAGGGTTTGGATGTAGGAAGAATACCAAGATTTTTTTGATGCAGATGAACCTTGGATGCGTGTTGTAGATCATTGGTGGGTTGGTGTTGTGCATAGTTATACTTTGGATTATGTTGTGTCTACATATTCTTGTCCGGAAGTTGTTGATTTTGAATTTTTTTGTGAGCCCATAGGATCTTACATCCACATTATTCCTTTGGAAATTAAGATCTTAATGGTGGTGTTGAGTTTAGAGCACCTCCCTATGGCTAGCTAAACATACCACCACACACAGGGGTAGGAATAGTTGTGGTGAAATATGGCGGACCTTGCAGTAGAGAGGCAGAGAGAAGAAAAGTGGCTTAATTACAATGAAGTGTAGGGGATGGAACTAGTGAATTAGTGTAATGTTGAGGAGTTTGTGGAGTTATGAAGGATGATGTCTCAAAAAGGATTTGAAGCTCATGAGGAAGACGTGGAGTTGGAGCAACAGGATCTCCCCACTTAGGAAAGTGCGGTAGAGAATCCCCTTCGGCTTCTTATGATATCACTTTAGAGGAGGAAAGAGTAAGGACCACAGGCATACATCTGATCCCACCTAGTGACCTATCCCTTGCACCTGGTGTTCTAATTCCATAAGTAATCATTAATAAGTAGGTGAGTGTAGGTAATCCAATAGCTTTAAGTAGATATCATTTTCCTTTAAATACAGAAGTACATTAGGTAACACATTCCTTTTGGAAGAACAAACATCATCCTTGTAATTTGGAGGCCCGATTGGAAGAATATTTTGGTGCATCATCTCGCACAGAGTGGGGGCACAAAAACATTAGAAACATGTCTAGAAGTACTACAACTTTGCAGACTATGGGAGTTTATTTTAGTACTATTGTTGGGATGCAAGGAAGTACATCCATTGGTGCAGGTACTGCTACTAGAGGATCAAGCATATCGGGAGGTCGGGATCAAGTGGATCGGGAGGTTCAGTGGTGGAGAAAATACCGCTGGTGGTTACGGTTCTAGATCTAGAGGATAGTGCCCACATCCCTAACAACCCCCACATCAACATCAATAATGTTATTATGATATTTCCCTCCACTTTCTAGAATATAAAGGTATCGAAGGTGTTATAGAACATGTGCACAAGTGTGAATTGCTATGGTGTGCTAAGGGATTCACCACTTTAGATAGGAAGGTGAGTCATTTTTACTACTCTTCAAGGTCGTGCACATAGCTAGTACATATAGTATGACCCGCATCAAACTGTCGTGGATTATGATGCTTTACACTCTATATTTTTGGATGAGTTCCATATTCTAGAGTTTGAATAGAAATTATTAGTGTGCTTAAGGACATTAAGTTGGCCGTATCGTAAAGCGTTCGGGAATATGATGGGCGATTCAAAACTTTTTTGTCAAAACTTTCATATGACATACATCCAAATCAGCATGCACAATAGTTTTTTGGTTGATTGTTGACTATGTTTTAAAGGGTGCTATCTAATAAGACTTTTGTGGATTCTCGTGATGATTTAGAGTTATCTCTAAGTGCTAAAGTAGTTGGGAGTGTGGACACCAGAGTGAGTCCATTTTTAGAGGTGTAGATTGAAACAATGGAAAAATAGTTGGAAATTTTCTCTGTTAATTCATCTCATGAGACGCACATTGGAATATAGTGTACAAATTGTGAGGTTTAAGGAAATACCAAGCATAGGTTTCCTCGCAATTAGGTGCATGCCATGCTATTAGATTGTAAGATTTTCCATCTAGACCATGATGTGATTAGATGTCCCCTTTTGCAGCACGTGATCGAGAAGAATGTATCTATGCATTATAAAATTTACAAAACTCATAGTCGTGACACTGTTAACTATAAATTGATTGATCATATTCATGAGGCTATTGAGACGGGTGTGTGCCAAACTAGTGTAGCAAGTGGATCCAAGGAGCAGTGTGAGCATCATAATTAAGGGAGAAATAATGTGGATAGTATAAATAAAGGATTTTTTGCAAAGGATATAAAGGTCGAGGTCGTGGAGGTAGAAGAGGAGAATTTCCTAGAGGAACTTGTTATACTTTTGTATCCCTTGATAATTATCAGCGTGAGTACCCTCAGAATGTGGTTTTCTCATGGTGTTGAAAATAGCACAAATTTGAAGAATTTCCAGACTTGTATGAGCATATGAGTAAGCAAAGCACAAGCAAGAAAAGGGATCAATTATGATTAATATTCAGCATGCATATGGAGATCAGTGGATGTCAAAGGTTGGACTAAATTCTTAATTATAACCCTTATTAATTACTACATGTGTTGAGGTTGTGTGCGCTTGTGAATATCTAAAGTACAAGCTGACTATAACAAAGCAAGAAGTGATTAATGCTAAGTACCATGATGTTTCCCATCAAAAATAAGTATACCAGGAAACTATGGACGTTATTGGGGATCTACAAAGAGAAATTCAGAGTTTTAAGGAGCAGACATGTGTGATGGAATGAGTAAAGAAATTTGATCTCCCATAGAAGGATGTAGATGAATTGAAGGAGGTATGTTGAATGTTGCACCAAGAGAACATAGTCCCCTTGTTAGGAGAGTGGTTGAGAGAAAGTACCGCGCACAGGTAACAAGTGCGAGAGGAAGATACTTCATGTAAATCTACTTCCCCATAATCATGAGTATGATAAGGATATTATATTTAATGTGGTCATAGATGGATGACTTCTTAGCAAAATTCTAATAGATATAGGTGCGGAAGTTAATGTACTCACATTGGATGCTTGGAATCAGATGGGGAGACCACCCTTGCAGTCTTCTTCAAATATTTTATATATGGAAAATAGAACTAGAGCCATGCCACTTGGAGTGTTAAAGGATGCAACTATTACAATTCAGGGAGCCAAGTTTATTAGGGACTTTGAAGTGTTGGAGCTAGCTGAAGCTAGATAGTTTCCCAACATTACTTGGGTGCCCCTAGTGTTATGTGAATAATGCATATTTTTGCTTCAACAAGGGGTACATTAGCTTTGAGAATAAAGAAGAGTGTGTAATTATACCTTTGACAGATGCAAAGGATGTTTTGTATATTGATCCTTTGAGTGAATAATACTTAAACAGGATATATGTACACAAAATCAGAGACCCTGAGGTAATTGAGCCATCTAAGGAAGGATTGATATAGTGGGATGATGCTCAGTTAGTTAGTGATACCACAAGTATTGCTTATGACAACTGGGCACATGGAATGTATGAAGTGGTTGGGTAAGAGGTTAAGAACACAGTTACTCACATGATCAAGCCGCGCATGGTTAGGCACTTAAGTTATAACCATGTACCTCGGTACATTGGTGAAGGGAACCTTGATGTATTTCTACACACCATGGAAGCCCATTGGAAGGATGTTGGTGATAGAAGAAATATGTTGGTATATGCTTTGTACGGGATAGCGGTGCATGCTGGTGGGACACACATAGAGACAACTTATTGGAATGGCGAGAGGTGAGAATCACCTTTTATAATAGGTTTATAAGGAGAAATGTACCTTCTTAGATATGTGAATTCCATGGGAAGTCCCCTACTTCGCACCACATCCGAGAATTTTAGAGACTTTGGATGGAGGGGCAGGAGGCCTTACCACCATCACTCTAGGTACATAATTTCTACACCACCCTAGGCGGTTGCGTGTGCATGGTATGTCCATGCAGAATTTATAAGAGAAATAGTTAATTGGAAAGAGATGACCTTAGGTATGATTCATAATTTTTATTACTTTTCTACTAAACCTCCAATCAATGAAGCACTATAGATTATGAATCTCCTTACTTTGGGAGATAGCACAAAGGATGAGGAAATGTTTTTAGACATATTTAGAGAGATGGATTTAGAAGTGTGCCTTTACCTTGAAGAGATTGAAGAATAAGAAATGGTCTGTGCCTAGGAAATGAAGGAAAAGGGTAAACTGGTGTGCATGATAAATGATGATGATGAGCATAATAATCTAGATGTTAAGCATACTGAAGGTATACGTGAGGTGATAGACACAACATATGAAAAGGTGTGTGTGTATCAAGAGCCTATGAAAACAAAGAAGGTTAATATTGGAATATATGTAGAGCCTAAAGAGGACATTCTTGGTGATTGTTGATCGGAGCATAAAGTGGCTAAGATTATTGAACTCCAAGATGACTTTCATGATTTGTTTCTGAGGGGCTATCATGAATTGAAAGGAGTACACCCTTCTTTAGGTGAGATGTGAATCAAATTTAAAGAATGCATGCGCTCGATTAGGAAGAGGCCTTACAGGATGAATCCTAATCCACACGTCAAGGTGAAGGAAGAAATTGATAAAATGCTCAAGTCTAGTATAATTGAGCCCATTGAAGAGTTAGAATGGGTTAGTCCCATGGTCATCAATATTAAGAAGGATGGGAGGATAAGGATATGTGTAGACTATAGAGAGTTAAATTTTTCGTGTGGTATTGATCCTTTTCTTACCCCATTCACAGAGGAGATCCTAGAAGGAGTTACAGGCACGAGATCTACTCTTTTACTGATGGATTTTAGGTTATCATCAAGTGCGCATAGCGAAAGAATATCAAGAAAAGACAACTTTCACCACTAAGTGGGGAATTCTTGGATATACAATAATGCTCTTTGGGTTGAAAAATCCACTAGTTGTGTTCTTACACATTGTTGTGCAGCCTTTTCGGACTTCATTCATAAGTTTTTACAAGTATATCTAGATGATTGGATAGTGTATGGTTTGGTTAAGGATCATTGTGAAAATTTAAGACTTATGTTTAAGAGGTGTAGGCATTTGAGAATCTCTCTAAATATTAATAAATGTATCTTTGCGACACCTTTTGGCACTTTGCTAGGGCATATTATTTGTAATGAAGGATTGTTGGTAGACCCAGCCAAGGTCATTGTGATCTTGGGATTAGAAGAACCTAACAATCAAAGTGAAGTGCATGAATTTCTTGGACATACAAAGCTATTACAGGAAATGCATTAAGGGTTATGAAAATATTTCCGCACCCTGGAGAATTAATCAAAGCAAAAGGAAAATTCTACTAGTATAACGTGCAATAGCATGCATTTGAAAAACTGAAGGAAAGGCTGAACACTCCACCGATTATACACTTTCCTTTATGGGAAAAATCCTTTCATGTTCATGTTTATGCTTCAGGATGGAAATTAGTGCAATTTTGGTGCAACTAGGAGAAGGAATTGTAGACCACCCTATTTGTTTTGCAAGGGAAGTTGACACTAGCTGAATAGAATTATACAACTACTGATCACGAAGCTTTGTATATGATTTATGCGTTGTAAAATTTCATAATATACTTATTGGAAACACCTTTTATCTTCTTCACAAATCATATGGAACTTAAGTATTTGGTCAACAAGCTTGTTTTACAAGGGCACATATGTAGGTGGATACTACTATTTCAGGAGTTTCAGTTTACAATTATTGTAAAACTAGGGAAAAGCAACTTAGGGCCTAACCATTTGTTAAGAATCAATTCTAGTGAGGATGCGAAGAGAATTAAGGACATAATGCCATATGTATAACTCTTTAGATTGAACCTCGTGTTCACCGAACTAGAGGAAATTTTTGTATTCTTGCACACTAAATAGGATGTTGAGGGAATGAATACCTTATAGAAGAAACAATTTATAGTACGTGTGGTACCTTACCAGTTGATAAGTGTAGATTTGTGTAAGCTAGGTCGTGATGAAGTTTTGCATCGGTGTTATCTGGAGCATGAGCATGGGGTTTTATAGAAAAATCTCATGGTGTAATTGCAGGAGGTCATTACAGGAGATGCCACCATGCACAAGATTTTGATGGTTGGCCTTTGGTGGGAAAATTTATACAAGGATACCAAAGAATATGTCAAGGTGTGTGATCATTGTCGGTATATTGGAAATCATGGATCTAAAAATGAGATGCCTTTTGTGTCCTATTGCAAGTGCTAAACCTTTTGAGAAATGGTCTATTGACTTTGTACATGTTGTTTCCCTACACATACATAGGACCGGCACATGCTACATTATAACTTGTACAGACTATCCGATAAGGCAAGTAGAAGCAACACCTACTAAGGATTACATGGTAGATACAACAACAAGATTCTTATGGGATAACATTATCAGTAGGTATGGATGTTCGTTGAGCTTGAAAAGTGATATGGGCACTCATTTTCTTAATGAGACTATCAAAATATTATTGGCAGAATTTATGGTGGCACACCATAAAACCACCCCTTACCACCCACAAGCCAATGGAACTATTGAGGCTTTCAACAATATTCTGGGACAAACACTTGACAAAAATATATGATGTTGGAAGAAAAGATTGGTATGATAAAGTTTTTGTTGTACTTTGGGCATATAGGACTACCTACAAGAGGTTGATAAGGCCACACCCTTTCAATTGGTGTTTGGCATGGAGGTTGTATTTCCTATGGAATTTATGTTTTCATCCCTACGTATTTCATGTACAAGAGGACTCCATGATGAGAAATCCTATGAGGAGAGCATAGACAAACTGATGTAGTTGGATGAGCGGCACGTTATTTCCTGATGAAGACAAAATACGTAAAAGGCCAAACAGAAGGCCTGGAATGATAGGAATATCAAGAATAAAACATTTGAGGTGGGCATGATAGTTCTTATATATGATTTAAATTTTGCGCACCACCATGAGAAGTTGAAATTTCATTGGTTGGGACCCTTTGTTGTAACAAAGATATTGGAATCAGCGCTTACCAGTTACATGCGCTATATGGCACTTTGTTACCTGGTTACTTCAATGGGAGTATGTTGAATCCCTACTATAAATAATTCTTCTTGGTGTTTGTAATAAGGCAATATTTCCACTTATATTATATTTCCCTTTAATGCATTTCCTTTAATGTGTTTCATTTCATCGTTGCTATGCTTTGTCAATTTAGTTTAGTGTTTTGTTGTAATAAATGCACTTACGCACCAAAGAGCTGATCATTATCTATTGGATTCTTATGTAGAGGACCACGAATATTTTTAGTGTGGGTTGGAGTAGATACAAGTGGTATGTAGGTACATATATGGGTTGAAACTTGAACCTCTTTTGAAAGATTGGTGCACATAGAAGAAAGATGTTATAGGTGCTCGGATTTGAAGTTGCTTTTAAGGAAATTTTCTCGAGATAGAAGACCACGCATAGGAGGATGATCACATAGTGTAGCATGAGGTAGGCAAGAAAAGCATGGGAAACTACTTGGGATGAGGCATAGTGGTTGATGTACTTAAGTGCATAGAGGCGCGTGTAACGATGTATGTGGCCGAGAAGTATTGGATACGTCAAAAGGTTACAACTAGGGCATGAAAAAATCAACAAAAGGTGCAAAAAAATCACTAAGACATGATTAATGCTAAAGTACGGTGGTAGGTGGAGAGAAATTAATGTGGAAATAGTTACAAAAATTATATAAGGAATGCTTTTGATGTCATTTTACCTTATGTGTTGAAGTATTTGAGTTGTGGAGAGTGTTTCAAGAGTGATTTGTCTGCGAAGTGTGAGAGTAAGCATTTACGTGCATCGAACCAATGTTATTTATGTATGGTTGTTAACATAGCTCCATTAGAAGGGTGTTTGAGCGAGTGAAAGGCATGAGTGAATCTTGTAGAGTTAGGGTTCGAGGAAACAAAATTATAGCTAGGGCATGCGGATTTGAGGTTAAAGTTTTTGAAAGAGCACAAGAAGTGTTATAATCATCACGATGACACCCAAGAAAGCACCTAGAGTAGCTATACGAAGCAAGAAGCAAAAGGAAGTGGAGTTAGAAGTTGAAGACGCCCTGAAAGTATATTTTTAGAAATGTAGTACCTAGAAGGGGTGATCATGGGGTGTGACTGGGAGTTTTATCTCCAAAAGAGAAAAGTAAGTGACTATAACCACCGCACAAGTACAAATTTGGATGATATCGAGAAGTAATTGACAAAGAAGGCAAGATTGGTATACGGAAGACAATAAGCCGTATATGATGATGTTGGGAAGAAAACCCTAGAGAAATTTAGGGTTTTACAAATCTATGAGTTACCCTATTTTAGAAAACTAGAAGGGATTTACTATTGGCTAATGTCAAGGGTCCATAAGGACTTCTTTTATTTTTCTCACAAAAGGGTTCGGCTCACCGCGCCTTTCATTGGAAGGCTTATTGGATTAAGGAGCTGAGGTAAATAGATTGCTAGTGATCTATAGGAGGATGTGAATATAGAGGCCACTTCTTTGAGGATTTAAAATATCATAAATAAGGGAACACCATGCCCATAGCCAAGGTAACCAATCTAGTCATTAAAATTACTACCCATTTGTTGACAAAATTTAATGGCCATGAAAGATGGGGAGCAGTGAACAAAAGATGGTTTCATATTGCAAAGAAGATGGTGAAAGGTACTTTATATAACCTAGCATCATGTATAGCTAAGATTATTATTAGGGAAGCACATAAAGGGGATAAGATTAGTTAGGGAGTTATCCTTCTGTCAATTATATTTGCTGAAATTGGGGTTCTAGATGGCCCAAAGGATAAAGTTTGTAGTAGTAGCAGGAAGAAGAAATCACTTCCAAATATTTTCCAAGTAAAATTTTCATGGGTATGTTAGGGGTGCATATATAAGAACAGATTGGAGGTGTGGTAGAAGGTTTCATGAGGCTTTTGAATATAATTGGTGCATTCCCAAATATTTTCCCTCCATTTTTGATAGAGAAGCAGAGTTTGCAGTATACCAACACTATTGTGTTGGTAGGTTTAGTATGAAGACTGGAAAATAGGGTTCATGGTGCAAACCACCCTATGCCTTCACCATGCAATACTTCTAGGATTCTGTCAAACATTTCTCATATACGTGAAGATTAAGATTTTATGCTGATAAATTGGATTGTGAATACCACACTCTTCGGAAGACTTACGTCTATCCAGGTAAGTCTATATACATATAAATGATGATCTCTGATGATATTGGAATAAATTCTATGATTTTGGTAATTGGGAAGGTGGCAGTGGCTAAGGTGTATCTCTACGTTTAGCCAAATTAGTGGATGGAAAAAATTCAAAATGAGTTCAAACTTACTAGACAACCCAAGTGAAAATAGATACTGGGACAAGGCAGAGCATGATCCCCTCCCGAAGTGGAAGAATAGGAACTTGGATAGGAGGAGGAAGAGGAAGATGTTAGCACATTGAAGCGAGGGAGAAAAAATCAACTAAGCTGTTGGATGAAGTGGCGTGTGAGAAGAACCCTCCCGGAAAGAGTCATAGGAGATTATAATTGAGACCGAGGGTGAGGAAACAAAGAAAGAGGAACATGACACAAAGGACTTGGGTTTCATAAGAGTACAAGGGAGACCGGGGCACATGGCATATGTGCGGGATCTTCAAAGCCTTTAAGAAGGCCATGAAAGATTTCAACGGTTAAGCCAAGCCCTCAAGGCTCAAATGAAGATAAAGAGGAGGCACAATTATGTGCCCCAAAAGGACGATGAAGAAGAGGGTTTATACTAAACAATGCGTATTTTGGGGGAGATATTGGTGAGTAATGCGAAGGAGATGAGGAGATGAGGGAAGAAGAAAACTTTGCAATAAACATTGGCACATTGGGAAAAAGAGGAGGAAATAGGCCCCATAGATGAAGGGGAGGAGAAAGAGAATACTATATGTGAAATCGGGTGAGCCTATTGGGGAACATGAGGGGATGATGGGAAAAGGACCGGTTCATGATGCAAAAATGCATCTTCCTAGGGGGCTTTAGTCTAGGAGAAGTAAGGGTGAATACATGTATAAGACTTCATAGTTGGAGTACGTTAGCGACCCTACAAAATCATTCACTCCAGGTTCCAAAGCACATTTGATCCTACAAATTTTTATGGATAGGAATTGATGGACCCGTAGGGTGTGAACATGTGCACAAGGAATCAATTATCTTGGAGCATGTAGACTCACATGGATGAGCCTGAGTTTTATGTAAAGGAGAAAACATGCGTCGAAGAAAAATTAAGAAGGGGGCACAAGCCGCGCACATAACCGTAAAGCCAACAAAATTTAATTATGAGTAGGAAATTAAGGCCTTGAATAAAATGGTAGAAAAAATGGCACACAAAAACTTGGATAAAGCATACGCACTTCGGTTATTTCTTGAGGATAAAAAAATTGAAGGAACGGGTTGAGCAATTGACTAAAGCACAAAAAAGGACAAGGAAAAGAGACAACAAATTCTGGAATTTGCAATGAGCTTGGGAAATAAATTTTGGACGTGCATCCATATATTGATGAGCAAACCGAGAAAACATATCAATCATCCTTGCACTTCCTACGGGATTATGTCCAACTTTTGATTAAGAAGAAAGCAATAGCACTTTGGAAGAGATAAACGCCATTGTTTAAGCTAAGGGGAGAGGACCAAGGAAACAATAGCATGAAAGATAGTTTGTTATGACTCCATACTCATAACATTGAAGGATGAGTTAAATAATCAAACTTGGAACCGAACATGTGTGAAGACCCAGAGCCAATAATAAAAACAAGGACATTGATAGAATAAAATGAATTCCTTGTTGCCAAAAAGAATGATACTTTGGGATGTGAGGAGAGGTTGAAGTTACTAGCAGAGAAGCATGATGTGATTAAGGTATCCAGGGACCCTCATGATGATAGAATAAAGGAGTTAGGGAAGTTGATAGCACACCGAATGGACGTGATGGATGGCATGGTGTCATGGTGAGAAAATGTAGTATGGGAATTGAAGTAAAAGGGTGAGAATATGACTTTGGAAGAAATGGATGCAATACTTGGATATATTCCTGCAAACGTAAAGAAGGGGCTCAGCGAATGGAATAAGTTGGAGGCTAACATCAAGAATGAGTACCTTGAGTTATTGTTACTGTTGAAGAATAGTGTGTTGTTTTGTGCATTGTTATTTACATTCTTTCCTCTAAGTCATTTTGTATTCTTCATTCTTTAGAGAGATAAGTTGAGAAACCCCATTTCCAAGGGTGGAAATGATATTAGTGTGGGGTAATGTTGGGATAGATAAATTTCCTAAGTATTGATAGGGTTCACAAAAGGTGGCGTGTATGTGCACATGGATGCTTGGTGAAATAAGGGCACACCCTGGGAGACAGAGTTTGGGACTTAGCCGTATTTGCATAGAAAAGAATAAGAATAGGCTGGAGTACGAAGCACGCAAAGATAAAATTATGAACACTTTGAGACTAAGAAAAGGCTACTTTGGGAAAAAGTGGAAGATTAATAGACATGTAGAGTTAGAGGTAATAATAGGATTAGATTAGGATTTATTCATAGATATAATCTATTATAAGCAAAGATTGCATGCTTTGTAGTTATCTTTGTATGCATGCATGGCTATTTTGAGCATGCAACCTATTTTGAGAGTGCATGGGTGGTGAAGGGAAATTCCCCACCCCTATATATATGTATTGATTTGTATTATTTAGGATCATGTTTTGAGTTGTAACATATTTATGTTGTTGGTATGATTCGAGTGCATGACTTTGTGATGGTGTTAATGACATATATAACTACTATTTGTGATGAGTTAATATAATGGATCATTTTGGATGGATATTGGTTGTTTATGTCTCTATTCATGATACTTGTATGGTAGATCTAATCTTAATTGTTATCTGAACCTTTATGCTTTCTTTATTATGTGTGTTTCCAAATTGAGCTCATGGATCTGGTTGTTATAATGGAATATGCACTTTTATTATGGTTATTATGAATATGCATGTTGACACCTTGGTAAGAAAGTAATAAAGAGGGATCAGTAGCTTTGCATGCTTTGGGTGAGCATTCGATTTATCTGGATGAGGTCTTAAGCGCGCCTAGGAGTTTGGGTATAAAATAAATACTACAAGTTCCATGTTCACAACTACAGTATGTAATTAAATCAATTATCTTCTTTCTATGTGGGTATATCAGGTTTTGGAGCACACGCAAAAATATGGAATTGGGGCCATTTAAATTTGGTCCTTTGTGGCCTTACCATGGTGTGGGGAACCTAGGTTCCTAGGGAAATTGTTCCACCCACAATGAGTTCTTCTACACCCCTCTTCCTCCACATTACATTATGCTCTACTATTAAACATTTTTCTTTATAGGCTAATCAGAAAATCAGATAACTCAAGGAACTTGAAAGTTGTTCCCTATGTTCCTCCTAGACCCAAAAAACCCGTAATATATTGCCGAAGCCTGTTTTTGTCAATTTTATCCAAATTTTAAAAGTTTTTTGGCCAAGTAGAGAGTATAGGAGCTATGAAAAAGAGGAGAAATGTCATGAAACAATCATAAGTGCCCCAAAGTATGAAAATACCTTATTTTTAGATTCTTCCTCAAGATCGCATGAAATTTCTCAAGTTCGGTTTGCAAGTTAGCCAATTTTTCCTGGGGTGCAAAATTAGATAATAAGTGCCCTCACCCTTACCCAAGCTTTTGATCTAGGAACTCCTTAATCTTCTGTATTTTTTTAGCATAGTTGCAACACCCAAAATCTCATTTTCATCAATTCTTCCAACTCAAACACACTTCGGGATAAGAAAAATTGAGATAAGTTCCCTAACTCTCTCATTTGCTTTCATAAGTTCATCAATGAAAATTGCTTAGCACTTGTATTTCATTATATATCATTGTAGAAATATTTACATTCATATTTAATAAAATAGTAAGATTTTATTGAATCATGATAATATTCTTACAAAAGTCTAAGGTACAATCACACTTCCCATTACTGTTGGGCCATGTATTTTTCTCATCCCATTCCATGTAATGCCTAACAATATTAATTATAATATTCTCCTCAAATGGCCTTGGATCCATGTCATGCATGTATTCCCTTCAACACTTCATGCATGTATTAAATTCTTATACCGTGGTGTGGTTTATGAGGCCTTGGAAAATCCCTACCAATTTTCCTTTTGCAACACTATCGATCCTTCACCTGATTCCCCCACTTCGGCCACCCCTCCTCCAAATTTCAAAAAGTATGGTCCCGGGTATCGGTATATGCTTCGTTACGGTTTCACTAGCACTAGATTAGGAAAATATGCAAAAGGAGTCAAATAACCTCTTTCCATTCCCACACAATCCACCAAACTCGGCCTCGGTTATCTCCCTCTTCTTGATCTTTTATTCCCACCACATCTCCTCCTAAGGTTTACACTATTTCACATACTCACCATCACAAAAAGTAATTTCCATTTGTTCTCCATATTGCAACTTACTTTGGAAAACCTACTCCTCCTAACACTAATATCCATACTCCCGACATATTTCCACATTCGTCACCATGGAATGTTCTAACTTCTAGCCTTTGAGATAGATCTCCATCATTCACACACTTGGGGGCATTGACCTCTCCTCCCCCTCATAGTCACATGTTCTAATCAGTAGTTGTCTATCCATATTATTCACATACGCATCTATACATTACTCTTGCTTTGTAATTCACGTAGAACTTTCTCATCTCTACACTATGGGCACACCTTGTTACATATCTTTACGCTCCTATACTACTCCATACACACTTTGCTACTCATTCTTACTTATGGATCCTTCTATTCATGGTACACATACTACTTTCTATATACAATATACATCCTTGCATGCACTATACATACTCTAGCTACTCTTGTTCACAATGATCACATATTTTTGCCAACAACTCCCAATCAACTTCTCTAGTGTCTACTACTACACTACATGCTCCACGCTTCATGAATAATCCTTTTCAACACTCCTACACCTTTGATACATGCATTGTATCCTCATTACTTTATGACACACTCTAGCTCCATGATACATACTTGACTGTTGAGGGTCTAAAACTAAAATTAACTTCACCACATTCACTTTTCATGCTTTATGCTTCATGATCTATCTTTCTAGCACACATTTTCAAACCATTTCCCGATGATGCACTCTTATTCTATGGTTCATTCTTGATTGTTAAGGGGTCTTTTATAAATGAACCTCATTTCATACACATCTGCGGGGGCACATTGCTCCTTCCATATTCACACATTACATACCATTCCATTACACTCATATACTACATTTGCATATCTTATTCTCACTTACTCTTACTTTTTTATACTACTTACATGATGCACTTTTCTTACTATTCTATTCAAATACTCAGTATGTCATTATATTTCTATATACACACATGTGCATTCACTTGGTCTTTTAGAATGAATGAAAATCTCTTACAAGTTCTTACACACTTTGTAATGATTCTTGGAATTGTATCCTTTCCAATCCCACCGAGGCTCTTGGGGGCATCTACCTTTTCTACTCTCACACATTACAAGTGTTATTATTTCATTGTATACTACTTCCTATTCTTACTAGCACATTACTTTAAATTGATACATATATGTCTTGACATACTATTTTTCTTTCTAACATGCTAATGGGTGCTTCATGTGTAGCATTTTCTTTTCAGGATTTCATGTCACCATGGTTGTCTGATACACTTTTCTTTCCATTGTTTGTTATTATATGACATTGTTTGTGGGATTTTCCTTATTTCTTGTTTTATCATTTTTTGTACATTTTATGGCCGTTTTGGCTCGATTGTCTTGTGACATTTGATCAATGTTCCATGTTTAAAACCCACTTTTGCGGTCTACTTTGTTTGCACACTTGTTTGTTGCATTATTTTTCTATGACATGCTTGCTACTTTTTTACTAACACATGTTACTAGCCACTTTGTTTGCATGTTCCTTAGTTTCTACCATGCACATCCCCTACCCCCGAAGATATCAACATCAAGTCCTCTCTTTTGATCCGCACACTCCTACAATATTTGCATACACCCCAAACGTGGGGGGCATACATTGGGTGAAAAAATAACCCCTACATGAGCTCAGAGCTACAATATAGATCTACATAGTACAAGAAATACACAATAATAAAGTCACAAGATCGCTCGAGAATCGACTTAGGTCCTTGATACAACATGACACCGGTGCCGGACTCAGAAAGTAGTTCGGGTGCCTATGTCCTCCCCTTGGCATTAATTTCCTTGGGGGCACATACATTCATCTTATTAGATCAGCATAGTTTACAAAAGTTTTCAAAGCATTTTTACATTTACAAGAGCAGTCCTTCGGGCCCAAAGATGCATGTAAACTCCTAGAATCAATTTCAATCAAAACAATCAAGATATCTAGAACTAATTCGAGACAGTAGGAACAAATCAAGGATGTACTATCTATAGTGGTACTTATCGGTAAGATTCATGGAAGGAGAGTAACAATAGACTCTCTCCCAACACTTTTTTGTGAGATCTCCCAAAAAAATCGCACTTAGCGTGAGATCACCCAAAAACTCACACTTAGCATGAGATCACCCAAAAACTCACTCTTGGCATGAGATCACCCAAAAAAATTCTCTTCACATCATTTCAGGACACATTTCTATCCTTTACACTCTTTTACATCAAGTGCACACTTTCCTTTACTACTACTTTTACACACTTTTACATACTTTTGCATACTTTGCTCAAATTTTTCATATACAGGACTTTGACTACTCTTTCACTCTTCTTTTGTAGGTCCATCCTTAATACACACAATAAGAAGCAACCTACAATAGTAAATATAAGCACAACAACATGGTACAATGCATACACTTCACCCATAGGGTCACTTTCCTTTCCTAGTCTCCACACTTCACTTTGCATCATTTCACACTTCACTTGTCTACTTGAAACATTATTCGTTGCACTCTACATGATCATAAGGTACGCATATCTTATCTACTTTATGTTATCGATTATTCACTCAACAACATAAAGTGGGGAAAATCTAGACACTAAATCACACACTTGGGTACATTTCAAGGTCCTAAAAGCATATTAGTATTTACATGATTCCTAAGTAAGAAAACTAGTGATTGACAACTATCTTTGGCCTTTTTTATTTATTTTCTATTTTATATTTGGTCTTGCACACACTACAGCTTAGTCAAAACTTTACTGATTTATCTTTTATAGCTCCAGACACCAAAGACCTCGCTAGGAGGCTCTCCTACCTCCTCCTGGGCACCCTAGACCCTTTTCTACCTCACTCATTATTTTTGGGTCTCTTTTATATTTTAGGCATATTTTTCACTTACGGGATGTCCTTCCAATTCTCAATTAAGAAATTCAAACAAGGGAATCATTTAACTACATAATTATGTGTTCAAAATCAAGGACCAAGCACTAAGATTTACTACTATCACCTAAGATTGCATTCAAAAGGAACATAAATCACTCCAAGGCATCCATCTAGTATCCATTCAAGGTATAATGGTTTCATACTCTACATACACAACATAGGAAGGGGAATTTCATTCTATATCATCCACACATATGCATATTTTTGTAAATTTAACCCTCTATCAAATGCAACTTGCACAAGGGCATTGTAGGGCACAATTTCTACACAAACTCACCAGAACTACATATAATCTAAGATGTAGTGCAACACTCAATCATAAGTTAACTCTTAAGGTGACCATCGTAGGTCGATCGACTCCCCATTCTACATTTTATGTTTTAGGTTTGATGTGGTTTGTGGGCTTGTGCAGGTGAACATCTCTTTTGCATTGTTGATTACCTTTGGCATTCAAAGATTGACTATCATGTGATCAATAGAAACAACTTTGAAACTCTTTCCACACAACAGAAACCAAATCCAGAGCTTTTGTGCGACGGGAACCTAGATCCACTCATCAAAGCAATCAGCCACCCCTATCCTGTTATAGGTACCTCTATCCATCATTGTTTTTGAGTTACATAATTTAAAGAAATTAGTTACGATGTTTTTGGCATCATGTTCATCACTTCTCCATTTCAATAATTAGTTCTAGATTGTGTAGATATCAGCTAAGTTATATTTCCCTCTCTTGCTTATGGTTTCATATTCTAAATCTTAGTTTTCTTGTGTCATTACTATAGTTTAACATTTACACATCATTTACTCTACGATAATTAGATTTAATTAAAATTAAAGTAAATCAGTTAAACATGACATCATTCATGTCGTAAGGTGACACTATACCCTTAACTACCACAACATTCACACTTCCACATGCACAAGAAACCCTTTTTGGTAAATGACACATGAACAATTCAATGCTCAAGGGTAACCTTCTCAAGGGATGTTAGGTTAGGGTCAAACAGATAACTTTTAAAATAACCTCCTAATAGAGGTCAAACAATAACCATTCCTATATACGGCAGTTTCTTTTCTTCTGAATTTTTTAAGCATTTTAAAAAGAAACACACAAGGATACATGATCATCACTTTCACATAGGAGAACATTATAAATGGTCATTTCATTTTCAGTTTAAAATGTACATCTACATTATTAGCAAGATATATGCCTACAATCAAAATTACTCCTAGAATAGAATGTCCTTTTTCAAGATACCAATATAATACAATCTCTTACTCATCACAAAATAGATAACCTTTGTGTTCATTACAATAGTGTTGATACATCTATTTAATATTACAAGTATATTTCAACGATATCCCATATTACAAAAAGAACAAGAAAAGCTACCATTTTCTTCGGTCTCGCATACCTACAACCACCGCATGGTCAACACAATTGTTGGCATGGCATCAAACTAAAATCAAGCACAATTTATGTTTTCACATTTTTATAGAAATAATGAAACTATATTTATCACACTTTAAAGGAGAGTAAGAAAATACAATTGCCATTTCATTTTATTTTCAAAGCCAAGGAGAGAGATAGAGAGAGGAGAGAGAAAAACACCATTTTTCCACAATCAGTTTCTTAACAAATGTCAAAAGAAATTTTTATACGGTCATTTATCCATGTTTACAAGGTTTCTCTATCATTATTTTGCTTGGATAAGTTCATATGACAATTTTCACCAATTAGTCGCAAGTTTCCAAAAACGTCAAATTTAGACAAGTTGCTCAAAAATCAGCATTTAAAAACCATCTTTGAGACTCAAACAACCATATAAACAAATTCCTACATATTCCCCTATATACAGGAAATATTCAAAGGTGATGAGAACCCCAAACTGATAAAAAGGATTAAAAAGGCACTTGTCTTTCTAGAGCTACCAATCGTAAATGCACTCAAGTGGCCTTGTTGCCTAACGATTGAAGGCCTACAAATCCTATCATGAAAAATAGCTTACATGATGTTTTTCTCCAAATTGAGGGTTTGTAGCAATTGTCTCATAGAAATATTAGAGGTATGCAGAATCCAAAATCTATTTTGACACCCTGGGCCAAAACGGTGAGTCAAAACCAAATTGCATTTTTCACTTTCAACAGCTTGTTTAAAGTTACAAACTAGCCCATTGGGCTCTTAATCATGTTATGAAATAAGGTCAAATGGACATCCAAAGAACAACCTAGGGTTTGGTTGAACACTCCACGTGACAAGGTACATAGCTAAAGTTTGCTTTTCTCATTTTGGGGTTTATAAGGATATTTTATGCCTCATTGAAAACAGGTTTTAATTTAAATTTACAAGTTTTCCAAGGAGTAGTTTTGAGCTAACATTCAAGTTTAAAATTGCCAACTACATGGCTTCTGTAAATGATATTGATATCAAAGTTTTTCCAACCATCCACGAGGAAAATAGGAGTGGTGTTTACATTCCATATTTACTATTCTAGTTACGTACAAAAATATAGGCAAACTTGTTATAAGCCACTACATCTCATTTAGATCACCGATAATTTAATCTACTTTAGTTTGATTTTCTACCACATTAAAATAAGAAACTAGAATCATTAAAATCATGTGAGAAGGGAAATATGACCATGCCTAAAATTGAGTTTGGAAGTGACCGAAGAACAAAAAGTGTGGAGTTTCATGCCATCCAAGCATTCCGAAAAATACTTTGCATGCCTTGAGAAAGTTTCCACATTTTGCAAACATATCCATCGGGTCATTTGTAACTACAACAACTGACAAAAATTCTCTATCCATTATGCTTTTATGGATGTCCAAATGTTGATCAAATCTTCCCATCTTGGCACGGGAGGCATGGGACATCAAAAAGGTCTAAAGACCGAGAAATTCCACCTCATCGGTTAATCCACTTCTTGTTATTTACCCAGCCATAGCTCAACAAATTCTTCACAAAGATAGACTCACTACTACATAGAATTCCAAGCAAACTATCTATGAGATTTTTTACAATCTCTATACATTGTTATAGTCAAATGCTCATAAATTTACCCCGCCAATATTAATCTCTTAATTGTTGCTAGAACTATAACTCAACAATATGTACATTCTATGCTTATAAATAGGGACAGGATTTAGTTCTACTAAATGAAGCACGTCAGAAAAACATTATGCCCCAACATATGCTCGAAGCACTCCTAATTTCCACCTTCCAACTACAAAACACTCAAGTAAGCAATAGTGAAACTTCAATGAGAGTACATCTGGTTGAAGAATTTATTGGAAAATCCTCCAAAAGCTCACACACACACACACACACACACACACACACACACACACACACACACACACACACACACACCTGATTTGGGCATATCATGTACTCCTTGCATTTCATGAAACCACACTTTTTTGAGGTATTTTGTTAAATAGTTTGTGTGCTCTGTGTATGCTTCCACATTTTTCATATGTGACTAACAATGCACTTGTAAAAAAACAACTATCCAAAAATTTATTTTCAACTATGCTTGTATGGACATCCCAACACTACACTAAGCTCCAAATTAGAATATGGTGAGGATGATCTTTGGTAGAGGTGTGGAGCTTGGATTTACCTTGTCAAAAACATTCACTTTGAATTTACCAAGGTCGTAATAACAATCCCACTTTTCTTCTCGATAGAGCTCCTTCCTCTCGTAAATAAAGCTAAACTAAATATTTATCAAGGGTGCATAAGACCTCTTCTTTAAAAAGAAGGAATTCATTTCTTTCACAAGATACCAGAATCATTTCACTGATGTAAAACATCACAACAAGCCTGGTCATTATACAATTCATTGAGATTTGTTAATAGAAGAATAGACCCCATTAATATTTCGGACTTATGCTCACATAAAGCAGCTTGAGACATATCATCGAATGAGAAAAAATTTGGATTTTTATTCATTCACAACACCATACAATGCCTTTTTCCATACCTATTTGTGCAAGACATGTAATACAATTATACCCTCACCATGGATCTCCAACTCAAAATCATGGAAAAACAACCAGACATCCTCTCACAAAGCAAAAACTCACAAAACCCAAGAATAATTTCCCAAAAATCCTTCCAATGGATGAAATAACACAATACCCAAAATTTCAATAATTCTTTTCTTGGTAAGATCTTTGGCATAATCCTCAATAAGGAGAAATTTAGAAATATTAAACATATTTAATGGTTTAATTATTTTCATATTACTTTTATTGTTTAGAAATTAGTATCAAAAGACTAAAGTATTTATTTATTTATTTATTTTAAATTGCTTTATCCAGAACCACATCAACTCCCGTTGTTGCCTTTACCTTCTTACGAAATTATTTTCACTAGAAGGATTATGTGGATTACTTTTATTGTTATCGTAAAATAATTTGATTAGGATAACTACTAATTTAGTAAAAACTACTTGCGTATACCAAACTCAACCCTTGAAATGCTCTCGATTTGAACGAATTGTAAAGTGAAGGACATCACATCATGAATCAAAGAAACAAAGATACACTTATTCTGCAAGGACAACTTCAAAGTTACCCTCTTTATTTAATTATCACCATAGTTTAAATTTATTTCATTTCCAATTTTATTTATGTTCCTTCCATTGGTGGTCAAAATGACAACCCAACACAAGCCCAACATTCAACGACCATCCCGCAGTCCTTGGGAAAGGGTTCCAAATGTGTTTATTCAACAATAGGGGTAGGGTTATCCTAATCCCCACAACACACGGGGATTGAAGACAACACAGAGCACGAAGGGGCACTACATACTCCCCCTCTTATAAAAGCATTATCCATGATGTGACACACTCCGGACACTAAAAGGGACGAGCAAACACGAAGCCAACAATGACAAATTCCAACTAGCTTAAAAGGTTTATGTTGCTTAACACGTAACCACTAAAGAGAGTTAAACATACTTTAAAATTTTCTCAAATTCTTAATGTTCTGTGAAGATTGACATTACTCATTATTTTATTACTCAACTTATCTTTTTTTTTCTAAATTCTTAGTTTCAAATCTTATAAAACCTATTATTCCAATAGTTCAAATCCATGCCAAATTTATATCCACATTTTTTATTCATTTTCAAACACACACGGATGTGTTTTCTCATAATGTATTCACCATTTATTATTTGTGTTGATTGTCTAGTTTACTTGTTCAGTGTTCGTAATGTTATCACTTGTTAAGGATTTTAACTTTCAAGGTTCTAATAGGTTTCCCAAACAATTGACCTCACAATATCACACAAGGTACAAAGCACATTACAAACAACCCATAGAACACATTTTTAGCACATTTTCATGACTGAATCATATCACAAGACCTCTAACTCCACCATGGAAAGACAATTAGTCCACATAACATAGAATTTCCAAAAATTATGCCCTAGGCATAGATCCAACACACACATGTGCCTAACAAACAATGAAGCATCACATTAATACATATGTAACCAGTATCACATGAATGTACCCACAGTGTCAAGATAATACCAATATCACATGCCAACAAAGAGGAGTGTCAAGCCTCAAACATAACAATGAATAACAAGACTCGAAAAAAAAATTCATGAATCATCCATACTTGTTCCATATGCCTCCCAAATCTCCATATACCTCCCAATAGAAAAATAATCATGGTTCTAGAACAACTGGATCACTCACGATAGATACTTGTCACATTATTTCTCTAATATGGGTCACTCACCATAGAGCTTCATCTCCTTATTTCTCCATATTGGGTCACTCACCAAAGAGTCAAGTCACCTTATTTCTCCATTTAATGAGGTCGGGTCACCCTATGGCCGTAAGCACATAGATCCTCGGCACCCCACCCAATTGGCATAGTAATTTGTAGCTCAATACTACACATTCCCATTATCCCATTAGGATATACCCCCATATAAAAAAATTGGTCCATAGGTCCAACCACTCCATGGTGAATCCCATGACCCTATTCCAACACATAATGACATTAGAACCAACATATCAATCAGATTCAAATGCTAAGTGGCAACAAAATATCAATCCTTGGGCTAGGCTATAAAAATTTAAACTTCAAAAGAAAGTTTCAAACTAAGAAAAATAAATGGCTAAATAGCCACAATAATGTAAAGGCCTCTTATTAGCACAAAACCAATTAAACGGTCATATATTTAAAGATACATCACTCAAGAAAATTGTTGGTTCTTATAAGAAAAGATAAGAACTTCAATTTACGTATAAAGTACAAACATAGGAATATCACATTATGATCACTATGTGGCCATTCCACGTCCACCAAATGGGTACTCATCGGGTTGTTGGAATTCACATATTGAGCCTCAGCTCATAAAATACATATAACCAAAATAAGTATGATGTAGGAGCATCACTCCATGCATATGAATAAGTCACGAGGACATCAATTTTGTCTTGCAAGTGTGGTCATAAGTCCTAGGGGTCAACAAGATTATAATTTGGTTGATAGTTTTGGTTTGGGCTCTTCAAAATTCAAATGAGATATTTCCCTCCAAAATGCAAAATTTGAATTACGGAGCCATTTTTGGGTTGTACTTGTTGTTGTAATGTGTTCTTAGAAGCAATAAACTATGGAAGGGTGAAATGAAGCATTATGTGGAGGTTTTAGGTCCCCTCTAGGCTCATAAGTCATACTAAATGCTAGATAATGCTATAACTTAAGACATTTATGTAAGAAAACCTCTTAAGGGTGAACTCATGTCCATGAACTATGATTGTAATTGACCTAAATACTCATGAACCATGGTTAAGGAGTGATTAGAAGGATATAAGAGTCATGATGTAATTTTTTTCCTCATTCCATCTAGATATGAATCACATGTAAAGGTTTCAAGTAGTTTGAAAGTAAAAAAATTAGTCTTTGTAATATTTCTTGCATGATTTCGTGTTTATTGTGGAGCACATGTGGTCTTTTAATCTCAAAGTGGATTCCCGATCTCAAAATGACTACAGAGGATCTTAAGCTTGTGAATGAGAATTTGAATTAATTTGGATGTTACTTGTACAATACTAATCTCGGTGATTGTAGAGCATCTTATGCATGGTAATCAAGTAATGGAAACTATGTATGGAAGGATAAGAGGGAGATCAAGACTTGCATAGGTATGTGAATAGTATTCTTGGTTGGGTGATTTATTTGTTGTGTGTTGACTACATATTGGAGTAAATGATAAGATCCCGCAACAATGATATAAACTTTATAAATTTAAGAAAAATATGTGTAAAGAAGACAATCCACATGTTTAAAAGAAATAAGGCATTGGTAATATAGTTTTAAATATCTTTTATGAAGTTCCTATTATTACGGGTATGACTGGGATTGATTTGCCTAACTAATTCTAACACGGTTGTGTCAAGGAGTTTACTTGTGTGAATATTGAAAGGTGTGAATAACCAACTTGCTGGAGGATTGAGTGGTTTGGGGACATACAAAGATTGTTTTGGGGGTAAGGAAAGACTCATGGCATGAAATAGTAGTGTTCTTATTTGTGATGGTCATTTCTATACACTATTGTGTGTTTCCAATTGAGTAACTAAAGACTATTGAAGAAGAAAATGGTGTACATGGGTAGAAGTTAGTTTTAGACACTATGGATTAAGTGTGGAAGATATTTAAATAGGAAAATAATGTGAAACTTCTCCCACTATATATTTTAAGGTTTAAAACCCTACTACCAACGTGTATGCATAGTTTCAGTATGAGGAATCTGTTAAATTTTATCAAGTTATCTCTCACTAGAATGATCTTTGTCAATGTAGAAATGGATTTGGGTGTGCCATAATCCTTCTTCGACGATTTGGAAATTTTAACCTGAGTAAAGTGAAAGTAATGACCAAGTAAAATCATTTCGGGCTAGCCTGTAACCCACAGTCTAAAACTAACTAGGGTATGAAATTTAAACCCCTAAACCAATGTAATTCTTCCTGAAACTTGGAAATAATAAAAATGGAGAGGTGGATAAGGTAATGCAATAATATTTTTATGTTTTGAGTGTGGAGTCTCGAGTTATAGATAACAAGACGCTAGTACAGTGAAGTACACAAATGAAGACCGGTTTTGAGGAACCTCGTTACAAAGAAAGTAGGAGATATCCACTAAATCCAAGGGTGATACTTGGTACACATGTTAAGGGGCTTAATGGGTGCCTAAAAAACCCTTATTTCATCTTGAAACTATCTACATTAAATTATACACATGTCAGTCCCTTTATAAGACCTAGTGAGGGTTAGTGAACTTTGAAGGAGAAAGTGGGATAGAAGAAAGAGGGTGTAGATTTGGATCCCCAAGTTTGACACACACTTTGAAAAAGGGATACTAATAATATGATTAATTTTTATTTGAATTTATATATCCTTCTATCCTTGATGTTGCAAAATTCTTTGTCTTAAGGGCATGGGGAAACCAAGATTGACTAAGAAGATAAGTTTGACATCTTGGACTATTGTGAATCAATATTATGGTGTCTCTAAGTTGTTTTTGAGTTTATGAACAAGAAGGAGGAGGTGAGATCACTGAAGGATAATAAAGAGGTAAGGTTCCATGTATGGTCTAAATATTAACAAAGAAGAGTATAGGGTGATTTGGGCCTAACCAAATAAGAGTGAGGATTCCTTGGTCGTGAACTATTTTGAGGGTAGTGTTAATATAGAGTGAAGCCATGGTTGTAGAGTAAGGTGATGATGGTGTCATTTAGACTAATAATTGTCATTTTTCACAATTCTTGGTCATATTAGGCTTATTTTTATCCTCCTTTATAGAGTAGGTTGAAAAATTGCACCTTGAACCTTCTTGATTATTGATTATATGAATTGTAGATAGTTGGGATCTACATCTAAGTATATCTCTATATATCTCCAAATCACACAAATGAGGATCCACATAGTCAATATCACATAGGATTGTTTGATGGACAACCCAAATAGGAGAGAGTAGAGACACTAGTTCACATAAGCATGAGCCTAAGGTGGTGTACATCCATAATATACTTGAGAAATCTTGAGGTATACCAAACGGATAGAAGTGGGTTTTCAGTCTACATGAGACTCCAATTTTAAAATCGTACTTGGCTCAAGGTTATGGTCACCTTGTCTACAACTTCTCTCTCCACACATACACTTCTGGATGTTACCCATATGGCTCAGTAGTGTGGGGTACATAAGATAACACAAAACAATATTACAATCACATTTATGAATTACACATAACAACCATAGCATTTTACGCATGGTAGAATTATGAGGTATAAAGAAAAATATTTCACATCTTACAACATGTAACATTTCCACATAATGCATGAAAAGTTTGATTACAATACATCATGGGTTATGAACTCGCCATATATCCATAATTCATTATTTGAATTTATCAATAATGTATAGATACATATATACCATGAACATAGAGAATTACGACCATGACATACATTCCAATATGGTGAAATGTGGTGACATAATGCCATAAAACAACACAACATGGTGGGAATTAATATGATACAACATATTTCACTATGAAACACTTTGTCATGCAACATGTTGTTCCACATATATGATATCACTAGAATGTGAAACATCAAAACACTTCTATAGCTCACAAAACATTCCTTTCACACATAAGATGGTATTACACTTAACTTTCACGTTAGATTCACAAGAGAGGGAGATATTTTAATCCTATCAAGAAACACATTAATATCATAACAATTCCATGCCAAATGGTAAGCATAACAGTGCATTCACATAATCTCAAGTACAACATTTATCACATCGCAACAAAATAACACATTACTCCTCCAATTTTTCCACCATCATAATAATCTATCACTACACCAAAATGTCCAGAGGTTTGAGAGAATGAACCTTCACTCGATACCAACTGTGGCACTCACCCATGTGGGACCCAAACATAAGACCAAATATAACAGGATATTTTTTTTACTCTAACTTACAATATACAACTGAGTGACACCATAAAGACTCACAAGAGAGTGCATGACACCACATGTAACATTTACACCAACATGAAGAGCATGTAATATCATGATGAAAATAGATGTAACCAACATCACACTTATGTATTTGAACAAGTATGAAACCACGACCCAACCAAAACATGCACTTCATGACCAAATATTCCACATTGTCACATTTTCAGGTTTAACTCTTTATTGTAATCATATTTCATTATTAGTCTTTAAGGTTCGAAGAGCACTTGACATGAAGCATACTTTTTCCCTTTCTCAAGATTGCATTTCCTTTTATTTTGTTTAACAAAAACTTAAGACAGTTCCCTTTCACTACCATTTAAACTCCCTTATTTAACCTTATAAGACTCTAATCATTTAGCATGTAAGCATGTATTCTCATTCACAATGATTCATATTATTTTTATCATTTTAGATGTAACTTATAACAAGCACACTTAATCACATGAAGAGAGTGAACATAGGTTTAAAGGATATGGATTCTATATTTTGTTTTCTCAAAAAGTCAACATTTTTTATAGAAAAAGTTGACTAAAAATTTTGAACACCAACAAAGATAAAAAAATAAGGTCCTAGGTTTGAATTTACTTTTATTTGCACTCAAGGACTCTACATCCAACTAAAGGTCAATTTTGGAGTGGTTCAAACACCTTTATCTCACAAACTTCCAAGTTTTACTTTCTTTCAACAACTGCACCTCATGAATGCAATTTAAATTCTAAAGGTTATTAATAATTTCATTCACCTTAGACTCTAATTGTCGCAATTGAGAACACAACTTGGACAACGGGACCTAATGCAAATCACATCCATAATTAAACCTTCTAAGAGATCTCTCAACAAACATATCCTATTTGAGTCACCCTAGACTCTCCAAAACACTCACGTACAAGAATTAATTAAACTATAACCTCAATGGATGTTAGATTAGGTTCAAATTGATAACTTTTAAAATATCCTCCTAATAGAGGTCAAACAATAATGATTCCTATATAGGGAATTTTCTTTTCTTCGAATTTTCTAAGCATTTTTAAAAAAACACACAATGATACATGATCATCAATTTCACATAGCAAAACATTATAAATGGTCATTTGATTTTTAGTTTAAAATGTACATCTACATTATTAGCAAGATATATGCCTACAATTAAAAAAATGGAATAGGGTAAAATTGAAGGTTTTGAAAGGACCCACATCCTTGTTATAAAAATCCCTTAAGGAAAGATGAATTAGTTAATCATAAAGTGAAAAAGCCAAAAGGAAGTCCAAAAACAGATAATAACATAACATGATTACATAGAGTGGAAATTCTAAAGACCATCCACAACATCCTTAGTAGCAATCTAAGCATTTCTATCAACCAGTTTGAGGAATTCTATACGAGTCTTTGTTGATGTTGTCCAAGATTTTATCAATGTAATCCTTCTAGGATTTGATAACCTAGAAATCCCTCTTGAGATTCCCAAGTATGTTCACCACAATCTCATCATCATCCATCTTGGTTAAGAAATTTTCTTGATGGTTCGCTTCTGCTACAACTATTTTGACTTCTTCCAAAGCCACATTAGGGGAACCCTCCACATCAATGGTAGGGAGTCTAGATATACAGAAGATAGACCAAGAAGAACCTCTAGAATGTCTTACTTGGAAGTGATATCCATGGGCTCCTCAGATTTAGAAGTAGCAAAGTCAAAAGTGGTACCAAGAGTAATACGGGAAGCCCCAATGAGGTGATAGGAGAACCATGAGGTGACGATAAATGGGTAACATCAAGGGATGGAGAAGGGGAGGTAGAAGAAGCTCCAAATTGGCCTGTGATAAGCACATCAAAGTCGAGTTGGGGATTTTGTATGGAAGAGGAGGTAGTGAGGTGGGGTGGAAAAGGAAGAGGGAATAGAATGCGGAGGAAGGGGATTCAAGGAGGAAACATGACGTTTTTATCCACTTTGGGAGGAAAAAAAAATCTCCACTAGGAAGCCTGCAATTTTGAGAAGAAGGTACAAAAGGTCATGATGAAGAAGGGGAGATTCTTCCTCCCTAACCAACTTCAAAGATAATTTAAGAGATTGGAAAATAAAAGTAACTAGATTTGCCTTTTATCATGACGCATGTGTGTGAGTAAGAAGAGTTGGGGGCCATAAACTAGCTTATAATGTCCATCCAGAGCGAAATAGCACATGAGAAGTTCGAAACCCTTTCCCATAGTGGAGGAAGGAGGCACGCTCATAACCTAGCTGATATTTCCTTAAATTTTTCCATGACAGAGGAAATCTTCCATTTCCACTCTAAGGGAGCATTTGAAGTAGATATCACCTTCAGAAGGGAGAACAGTGGCCGTTGCGATAGATTTCATCAAAATTGTGAATTTGGTTTTCCCAACCTTGACTTTCCCTTTTTTCCACGAATCCAAGATGCTCTTTGAAACTTTTATTTAGTGCCTCGCTAGTCTTTCCATAAATGACATGATTCCAATCTCCTGCAATATGGTCTAGACCTCTTAGTTGTTCCTAAATTCATCATAGGATGTTGGCTCAATTATCATAATAGGCCCAACCATCATGCAGATAGTGACAAGAAATGAAAATTTATCAATGTGGACCCTGATTAAATAGAAACTTTGAATGTCGTTCATCTAATCACCCGCACATGTTAGCCAAAATTCTAATTAAGTGTAGGTCGTAATAAAAATCCACCCCGATTGATCATAATTAAATAACTATTTTTTCCACACGAGCACAAGTTCTTAGAGTCATAAATACCATTAATAACCCTTGAGTAACTATTATTTCTTCTCCCACCATAATAGGGGGAAGGGTTATCCTTAATCTAGTTGTATGTGGTAGAATCCTGCAATCGATGAAGATGAAGCTTAAAAGCAGCACCCAAAAATATGTTAATCTTTCGGATGAAATTTATTAGTTATAATGGTAAGGATGTTACTCGGAAAGTTTCCAATCCAAGTTTTTTTCTCAACAAATAGGACCCCCATGTTTTCCATGGATTCGAAACCTTGTTGCCTTCTCTATATATGTGTTGAAATTTTATCTCCTGAAATTTGGATTGAAATACTCGAATATCATCAATAATATTTTGAATAATCTATTAAATAGGATCCTGGGAATTTATAATTTTGATTAGGTTTAGGGAATCACTTTCTAAAAAAGTTTCCCTTGTCCAATATGAAGAGCCATCTCCAAAACTTTGTGATAGCGAGCTTCAAATATGTGATTACTACCCATGTAAAATTTTGTTACAATTATAGCTAATGGGTGACCTAATTGATCTCTCAAGATAACTCCACCTCCCAAAGAACTTGTAGCTCCATCATTATTGAGTTTAAACCATCCATGTGGTGGGGATAACATGAAGTATTGGCCCTTGCGACAACAGAGGGTTGAGAATCCATAGGTATGAAAATATGTTTGGTCCAGTCATCTATCCCACTAAGATTAAATTTCTACTTATGCTTCTACCAGATGTAGTTGTTTAAGTTATCTTCAAGGTTAGACACTATCCCAATGAACATCCGAGTCAAGTCTCTAGTTGCTCCTTGAAATTTTATTTGTTCCTTTCTTTCCATATTCCCCAAAGGCCATGGGGGAGAAGAAGCTTCCAAGCTAGGGATATGATGGGATGTTTGAAAGGAGAGCCCCATTGAGAGAAGGCATCATCAATGGATGAGGGAAAAACCCAAGAAACCCCAAAAATGTTCCAAAAGGATACCCTAAAGGGAGTGGGAAAAGGGACAATGAAGCAGAAGCAGATGGGTCGTGTTTTTATAACAGATGGCATAGGATGCAATAGCTAGGAAAAGAGAACCGCATTCTTTTAATATTTTATCCATATAAAATAGCATCTTTAAAGGATATCCAATAGAAGAATACAATCTTTAGAGTGATCAAATAAGACCAAATTTTTCTTAGCAAAGGCTCATAGGGAGTGTGAGATTTGGAAAGATATATCACTTTAAAGAAAACTCACTAGTGGGATATAGTGGCCAAATGAGGTCATATTGGGGTTGGGGAAAGGGAATATCTTGAGAGGAGAGAGTAATTATGAGGATGTTAATATGTTGTAATTGGATACTATTACAACCATCCCAAGAAGGGATGTGCTAAAAAGGTTGGCTATTTATATTGCTAATATAGCCACTAACCTTACTACCAAAAATAGAGGAGAGGCATATTTCGATCGGATCCCAGAATGAGTCGAGAGTAAGGGGTTTGTCACTAAACCACCAATAATTCCATAAATCAATGAGCATTACATTCCCTAAGTGGCATTTGGTTCTAGCTTTTAGAAACGGTTATGAGCTAATTATAGAGTTCCAAATTACATAACCCTTCAGTTCCTCAACATAAATAAAATCCTGAAGGATAGAGATACTTGAAACAAGCAGCCTACACCCACGGTGTCATGTCCCTAGAAGCAATAGCCCAACCAGTTTGGCTAGCATAGCTTCATTCATATCAACCACTCTTCATAGCCCTAAACCTCTAATGTGTATAGGTTTACAAATAATATTCCAAGAAACTAAGTGAACCCTTTTCCATTCTTCATAGCCAGACCAAAGAAAGTGATTTTGGATTTGTTCAATGTGAGTAGCAACTAAGGAGGGCATTTTAAGAAAAGACATAAAATAAATAGGAAGAATCCTAGATTGGTTTTCACTAGTTGAAACTTACCTAATTGACTAAGAAGGGATCCTTTCCATCCCACTAGCTTCTTTTGAAACCGTTCAATAACCGATAACCAAAGATTATTAGGTTTTTACCTTTAAAGAGAGGGAGACCTAAGTAGGTGGATGGGAGGTCCATAATGTTAAAAATAAATATATATATAATCTTTCTTGATCTGTTAGTTGGATTATTTATGAAGGTAACACAACTTTTAGTGAAATCGATAAGCTACTATAAAGCGATTGGTAGCAATCAAGGATCTTATTCAAAACTTTGGCTTCCACGACTAAAGTAGAACCCAAGAGGAGTTTATCATCAACAAATTGGTTATACATAGCTGAAGGATTTCCAATCATAATATTCAGACCGAGATAGCATCGATTTCTTAAAGAACTTCAAGGGCTCTTCTCAAAGTATTTCTTTATAAGAATAAAGAGGAGGAAAGGCGAAAGAGGATCACCATGTCGATTCCCTAGCTGCTAGCAAAGTATCCTGCATGAATACCATTCACTAGTAATGAGAAATGTGGGAATAAATACATCCATAGATCCAATTGCACCATTTTTCACATAACCCAATTTTTAAAGCACTCTAAGAAGAAAAGGCCAGGTGACACAATCAAAATCTTTTACATGTCCAAGTTGAGAATCATCCATAATGATTTAGAATGTTTTACTGAATGGATGGATTCATGAACAGCTATCACACCTCCTTGAATCAATTGGCCTCCAATAAAATCATTTTGTTGTTTCGAGATGGGCCTGTTCATAAAGGGTTTGATCTAGAGGCCAAAATTTTAGTGATTATTTTTTAGGAAGTGTTGCAGATAGGCTAATAAGTCAATAATTGGAGATATATTTTGAGCCTAATGATTTATGGGCCAAAGAAATGAACATATTATTCCATAATTTCAAGAGGTAATCATTCTTTTGAAACTCATTTACTGACCTCTAACAAATTAGCCTTAATGATCTCCCAATAAGTTTGAAAGAAATTTGTGGGAATCCATCATTACCAGGAGATTTATCTCCTTTCATACCTGCTTTATGGATTTCCTCAATGGAGAAAGGCTGCATGAGTGCCTCATTTATTTCATCTAAAATCAGTGTGGGAATGTGTTAAAAAAATTCATACATTGCTACCTTGGTAGGGGGTCCTTATTCTTGGAGAATATTGGAATAGAAATTAATCAGATCCGAAGAAATATCATCTTCAGAGTTCAATTTTTGACCATCCATAGATAGAAACTCCTTTATTCTTTCCCTACTTATGTGCTTAGAATCATTCGCATGAAAAAAAATTATGTTTTGATCCCCTTGTTGAAGCAGAGATCCCTTAACCTTTGTCTCCAATAGACCTTCTCTTCGGTAAGAGTATTATGGTAATCACTTAGTAAAGATGTTTCTTGTTGATGGAGATTAGTGGTTCTACCATATTTCTCAATATTGGTGAAAAATTCTAAAATCCTCTCGGGAGAGTTGATGTTTTCTCTCACAGATATCCCCAAAGTTCTTGAATTTCCATGATTTAATTTGTTTCTTAACAAGGCTAAGTTTTACAAATCTATACATGGCAAATCCTTATATATCCACCTTCAACCAATTTTAATGGGATTATCAAGATTATGATTCTCGTAGCCAAGCCAGCTCAAACCTAAAAGGAGGATTCTTATTTTGGGGATGTTGTTGCACTTAAGAGTAAGGGTTATGATCGAAGTAGCTTTAGAAGAGTACTCAAATAGAAATCGAGATAAATGTAGAATCCATACCATATAACTAAGCACTTTTTCCAGTCTACTTTGAATGTGATTATGACCAAGTCTAAAATTTGACCGGAGTAAAAGATGCACCATGAAGGTCAAAAAAAAAAAAACCTCCTTGTCTAATAAATTTAGATAAGGAATCGATATACCTCTCACCGAAATTAGTTAGAGAACCACCCTGTTTTTAGAAGGATGTAAAGTGATATTAAAATTATCCACTATAAGTCGGGGAAAATGTTTACTGATTGTTTCTAAATTCCACGATGTCTTTCCAAATGATTTCCCTTTGTGCTTCAATATTTGGCGCATATAGGTTTATAGTGATCCAACCAGATCGCACCAATTTCTTGAAAAAAACATGTCGATGAAGTGGGGATTTTTGATAATTCAGGTCACCATAAAGAACCCGTGGATTCCACAGAATATAGAGGCCACCGAGTTTCTTGAAGACTTCGGGAGGCAAATGAGGAAGAAGGCCATAGCCTAAAAATACGAAGTCCTCCTTTATTTTAGTTTCTTATAGCATGATGATGTCCAAAGAGTATTTTAACCTAATATCCTTTAGGAATATTTTCTTTTAGGGAGAATTGATTCCCCGATATTCTAGGAAATGATCTTCATTTTTATACTTGGGTTTTCCCCACCATCCATAGTGAGGGTGCCTTGAATGCCTTGAGCAATATTTTGAGTTGATTCTTGTTGAATATTAACGACTAGTGGGTCTCCCTTTTTATTGACTCTAACATAAATATTTTTTACAGATGCTTCAAGTAATCCTAGGATGGCTAGATTCCTCCAAAACCAAATAATAAGGAGAAGAAAGGGAATATTTATCCTCGAAACAAAGAACAGGAGTAGTAGAAGAAGGAAGGGAAGAGATAATAACAACAGCAGAGGGAAAGGATGGGAAAAGGGCAAGCCTAGTCTCCGGATGGGAGATGGAAGAAGGGGGCGGGTTGGAAGGAATTTTGAAGGACTACTACTCAAAGGGAGCCTTAGAAGAGGGGATCTCACCATCTTCAAGGGTAGTAAAGGGGTTGGAGGTACTAACTTTAGGAATGACTTTAGGAATTAATTTTCTTTTCTTTTTCATAGAGATAACAAGGTTTTTCTACTTAAGGGATGGCTTTGAAGGAAAATTTGGATCTTTGTGGCCAATGTTATTGGAAATAGAGTAAGCTTGAGGTACATATTCATATTCAATAGGTTGATTCCATACACCAAAATCTGATAGGATGTCTATCGATTTGGGAATAGGGCCACTAACATTGGAATTCACACAAAAATTTGCATGAATGAATCTAGATTTACCCTTAATAGCATGGTCAATGGTAATAAGAGTTCCCAAGGAAAGATCAATAACTTTAATAAGCGCATGATCTTAAAATTCCAAAGAAGAGCCCAGGAAGGAAAACCCAAACCGGCCCATGAGTCATAGTTTCAATATAAGGATTGAAGCCCAGAGTCCACTTTTGAAGGTAGAAGTCATGCCTTCTAAAAAACCATGGTCCCCAAGAAGTTCACATGAAGAATCCTCCTTAAAGTTGAAGGTGAACAAGATGAAGCCATCTAGCATAGCAGCTATCTCTAAAGAACCCACATGGGGTCCACTTCAAGGATGCCCATTTTTTTATGTCCTCCAAAGGGGTCTAGGGACCATAAGCTTGCCAATCAGGGACAAATCCCTCAAAGCCAAAGTTCTGGCAGTGATCTAGGAGGGAATCTACAAAGACAAAGTCCCATCCAAGAACTATGTTTGAAGCTTAACAACCTAGGTCTCCATGGGGGACCCGGTGACCACATTCTTCCAATTCTCATGAGGAGAACAAGGTGATGCGTCTCCGAGAATCATTAGGCAGAGGATCAAAGGCCAAGAAAAGAAGGGTCTAGCATGGTCACAAGAAGGGCGTAGCAAAAAATTCAAAATTCATTGAGCGGGAAATTTTCATAGCCAATATGTTACAAGGTATCCTAGTTGGCCCTTAGATCGTACATACGCTTATTATTAGGCAAGTGCATGAATCCTCTATAATCAAAATTACTCCTAGAATACAATGTCCTTTTTCAAGATACCAATATAATACAATCTCTTACTCATCACAAAATAATCAATAGATAACCTTCATGTTTGTTATAATAGTGATGATACATCTATTTAATATTACAAGTATATTTCAATGATATCCCATATTACAAAAGCACAAGAAACGCTACCATTTTTTGTCGGTCTCACGTACATGTAACCACCACATAGTCAAGCACATCTGTTAGTGTGGCATAAAACTACAATTAAGAACGATTTACATTTTCACAATTTTCTAACAATAATGAACTATATTTATCACACTTCAAAGGAGAGTAAGAAAATACAATTGTCATTTCATTTCGTTTTGAAGCCAATGAGAGAGATAGAGAGAGGAGAGAGAAAAACACCATTTTCCACAATCAGTTTCTTAACAAGAAAACGTCAAAATAAAGTTTCCTATAGTCATGTATTCATGTTTACAAGGTTTCTCTATTGTTATTTTTTGGATAAGTTCATATGACAGTTTTCACCAATTAGTCACAAGTTTCCAAAAACGTTAAATTTAGACAAGTTGCTCAAAAATCAGCGTTCAAAAACCATCTTCGAGACTCAAACAACCATGGAAAAAAATTTCTACCTATTCCCATATATACATAAAAATACTTGAGTGACAAAACCCCAAACTAGAAAACGGGGTTAAAAAGGTGATTGTCTTTCCGAGATCTACCAATCGTAAATGCACTCAAGCGGCCTTGTCACCCAACGACCAGAGACCTACAAAAACTATTAGGAAAACTATCTTTTAGGACATTTTTCTCCAAACCGAGGATTTTTAGCAATTGTTTCATTGAAGTATCGTGGTATGTCGAAGCCAAATTCCATTTTGACACCCAAGACCAAAATGGTGGGTCAAAACCAAACTACATTTTTCACTTTTAGTAGTTGTTTAAAGTTGTGAACTAGCTCATTGGGCTCCTAAAGCGCGTTACAAAATAATTTCAAATCGACATCCAAAGTACAACCCAGGTCTTGGCTAAGAAATCCATGTGATAAGATACATAGCTATAGTTTATTTTTCTCATTTCAGGATTTATAAGGATATTTTACACCTCATTAAAAACATGTTTTTATTTAAATTTACAAGGTCATCAAGGAGTAGTTTTGAGCTAACATTCAAGTTTAAAACCACCAACTACATGGCTTCCATAACTAATATTGATATAAAAAAATTCAACCATCCACGAAGCAAATGAGAGTGGCATTTACGTTCCATATTTATTATTCTAGTTGCATACAAAAACAAAGGTAAACTTGTTATGAGCCACTACGTCTCATTTAGATCATCGATAATTTAATCCACTTTAGTTTGATCTTAGACCACATTAAAATAAGAAACTAGAATCATTAAAATCATGCAAGAAGGAAAAATGACCATTTTGGAATTGAGTGGGAAGTGACCAAAGAATAAAAATTTTGTGGTTTCTGACCATCCAAGCATTTTGTCAAACGGTTTACATGCCTTCAAAAGTTTCCACATTTTACAAATGTATCCATTGGGGCATTTGCAACTACAACAACCAATCAAAATTCTCTATCCATTACACTTTTATGGATGTCTAAATGTTGATCAAATATTCCCATCTTGGCACATGCAACATGGGATATCATAATCCACCTCTATCAATTCATCCACTTCTTGTTATTTACCCATTCATAGCTCAACATCTTCTTCACAAAGATACGCTCATTGTTGCATTGAATTGTAAGTGAATTTTCTATGATATTTGTCACAGTATCTATAAGTTGTTCCATTCCAATGCTCATAAAACTTATCCTACCAAGATTAATCTCTTCACTGTTACTAGAATGATAACTCAACAACAGAGACATTCTATGCTTATAAATAGGGACATGATTCAGTTCTACCAAATGAAGCACATCAAGAAAAAACATTCTGCTCCAAAATATGCTCAGAAGCACTCTCAGTATCCACCTTCCAAATACAAAACACTTAGTATCAACCATGACACTTCAAAGACATGACATCTGGTTGAGGCATATCTTTGAAAATCTTGTAAGTGTCGACACACACACCAATTTTGGTATATCGTGTACTCCTTTTATTTCATGAAACCACACTTTTTTGAGATATTATATCAAATAGTTTGTGTGCTTTATGTATGATTCCACATTTTTCATATGTGACTAACAATGCACTTGAAAAAAAAAAAACCACTGCTGTCCGAAAAAAACCTCTTTTCAACTATGCTTGGATGGACGTCCCAATACTGCACTAAGCTCCAAATTAGACTATTACAAGGAGGATGCTAGCAAAGGGCATGGAGTTTGGATTTTCCTTATCAAAATCATTAAAGTTCCCAAGGCCATAATAAGAACTCAACTTTTCTTCTGATTCCTTCCTATGTAAATAAATCTTAACGAGATCTTTATTAAGGGCATGTAGATCTATGCATATAAAAATAAGGAATTATATTCTTGCACAAGATACCTAGAATCATTTTCATTCTAATGTAAAACATCACAACAATCATGGTCACTATCCAATTTAGTGATCGTAGGTAATAGAAGAAGAGACCCATTCATATCCAGAATTATGCCCACAGAGCAACTTGAGACACATCATTGAGCGAGATAAAATCGGCATCTTTGTTCATTCACAGCACCATACAATTCCCTTTTCCATGCCCATTTTTGCAAGACCTATAATAAACTTCTACCCTCCCCATGGAGATCCAACTCAAAATCATAGAAAAGCAACCAGACATCCTCTCACGGTAGCAACTCACAAAACCCAAGAACAATTTCCGAAAAATCCTTCTCATGGATGGAATCTCACAATACCCAAAATTTCAATAATTCTTTTCTTGGTAAGAGCTTTGGCACAATCCTCGGTAGCTTGGAGAAATTTACTAATATTACACTTATTTATTAATTTAATTATTTTCATATTACTTTTATTATTTAGAAATTAGTATCAAAAGTGAAGTATTTATTTATTTATTTATTTTAAATTACTTTATCTAGAACCACATCAACTCCTTGCTTATTGCCTTTACCTTCTCGCAAAAAAAATTTCAGTACAAGGATTATGCATATTACTTTTATTATTATCCACAACAATTTGATTGGGACAATGACTAACGTGGTAAAAACTACACATCTTTACCAAACTCAACCCTTGAAATGATCTCGAGTTGAATGAATTGTAAAGCGAATGACATCACCTTGTGAATGGAAAACACAAAGATACACTTAGTTGGAAAGGAAAACTTCAATGTCACCCTCTTTATTTAATTATCACCATAGTTTAAATTTATTTAATTTCCAATTTTATTTATGATCCTTCTATCGATGGTCAAAATGACAACCCAACTCGAGCTCAACATCCAATGACCATCCCGTGGTCCTTGAGCAAGAGGTCCAAATGTATTTATTCATCAAGCCGGGGTAGGGTTATCCTAATCCCCATAGCACATGGGGGCTAACGACAACACAAGCACGAGAGGGGCACTACAATTTCCTTATGGTGGATTTCATGTTGCCCTTTCCTTTAACTTGGATGGAATTTCCATATGCCGATTGAATTTGGCTTATGAAGATATCATCTAACTTGTTGAAACCATGTTTCTAACTTTTCTTGTTATGTGAGAAACCTAAATCAAGAAAGCACATGTTATTTCCATAATATAGTCCCACATTTCATGAGATAAAATAATTTGAATTATATTTATGATTACTATGTTCAACTTGAAATGTCTTCTTCTCACCCTTTGGATTAACATGAATATTTGCTTCTAGTATCTTGCGATTTTTTTATAAAGTGTCCTTTTTTTTGCAATAATTACAAGTAAGGTTTATTTTTCCTTTTCTTGTAAATTTATCTTGATTTTACCCCATTTTAAATAATTTCCTTAGTTTGAGTTCCTTTTCTCAAGTCTATTTTGAATCCCTATATAAAGTCTCATCTTATCCTCATGGGACAAGAGAGAACCCATTAATTCATCAACACTTATAGTGTTCATATCCTTACACTCCTCAAGAATGATCACAATATGCATCTATATTTGTGTCAAATATCTTCTAATTTTATTTATTATGAACTTATCTTCTATGGTTTCTCCAACAATGACCCTCATTTTATCTACTAAAACATCTATCTCATTCTATGTACTAAAACATTATACAATATTATCCAACTCCTTCATTGTGTGACATTCTTAAATTTTCAAAATTCATTTTTAAACTTTGTATTCTCACTTATCTTACCTTATTAGATTCTTGATATGAATTATCCATTTTATTCCATGCCTCGTGGTCATTTTTCTTTCGGTAATTCTTGGATAAATATTTGGGTCATTATCACTCACGGAGATAGAAAAGAAGCTTGTGTATATGCCTTTTCTTCTTCCTTTTTTACTCTCTTATGATCTTGAGAGAAAGTACTCCAATATTTAGGTGGAGTGTATCCATGGATAATATTCTCCAAAATCCCTTCCAAATAGTAATCCCTTTTAATTGATCTTTTCAATACTCAAAGGTGTCTCCTTTGAAGATAAGGATATTCATAGAAGTAGAATTCACGAGAAGCCGTGATTTTCACGATAATGGATTAAACATATTTAGAACCTTTATTGAAAAATGATATGATACCAAATAAATGTTTTATACATGTCTGGAGCTAAAATAATATTTATAACACCATTTTAATGAAGCTAGTGATCATCCAATCTTGCCCAGAATAACTAGATATTAAACTAGTATTAGTGTAAGTGAGATTGGTGAAAAACTATGCACTTAATTTATTTAAATAATGGTGCTCAATCATTTTGGTTTTATTTATAAATACATGAAAATAAAATCATATATAAACTCAATGAATGTGTTTTTCCACTTGGAATTTTCCCCACTATTGTTATTGAATTAATTAACAAACAAGGCTAATATAACCATTATAATTAAACTTTTTATTTATTCATATCAAGTTAAAGAATAATAATAACATATAAAACTACTAATTTAACTAAATTAAACTAAATATGACTAAAAATATACTCAATATGACAAGTATCATCCACTAATAAGATATGGTCAACATGCAAGAAGCCATTATTAGTTTAAGTGACACATGCACAACCATCATGCACACTAGTCAAACTAGGTGCCCCAAAATCTCCCAAAAATAGAAATGGCCTAAAATAAGACTAAATTTATTCATCTATACTTTAAAATTTTTCCCTAACCCTTGGTTATGAATGGATGTTGATTTTTCCATAGTTAAGTGCACATCTCTTGAATTGCACTCTAAGTGGCATTTCCGAGTTAAAAATAGAAGATGTCTAAATATAGATTTTTTTCACTTAACTAAAAAATACCTCACAAAATTAACTCAAAAAAAAAAATCCTAAAATTATAAGAACAACTAAACCTAATTCTAAAAGTAATTAATAAGGTGCCCATTTTAGCATCATACTAAAAAGGCGGTTGCAGCCCACGCCTAAGTTTTGTTTACATAAAAGAGAGTGAGGTTGAGTGGTCAAACACATTTCCATACCTCTCCCTTATTTTTAATTTATCAATAGTGATAGGTGTGGGAAATTTTGATCCTACCCACCAACATATATATATATATATATATATATATATATATTTTATTTTTATTTTTTTTTCTGTGTGTATAATGTTTTTACAACTTGATTTGTGAAATCAAAAAATATATATATGTGTAAATGTATATGTATATACTTACATACTAACTATTAAGTTATAAAATTCAATTAATGAAACCAAAAATAATAATAGAAAAGGTCAAGGTTAGGAAGGTGTGACCCTACCCCATCCTCGCCGCCATTAAAAGGAATTATTATATATATATATATATATATATATATATATATATATATATATATATGTGTGTATAATGTTTTTTGCAACTTGCTTTGTGAAATCAAAATTTAATTTTACATATATTTAAGTAGTAAAATGTCATTTTCATTTCTTTTTCACAACTTCTATCACAATTTAACTCTTTTTATACAAAAACAAGTCTATCTATACATAATATATTGCATCGGTTCCTAAGGCAATTTCTAGTTATCAATTATCCATACAACTTGAAATGAAAAAGATTTCATTTCTTGGTTTTGATGTAAAATCAATTTTCTTTTAAATTAAAACATAACCATTTCATTTTCAATTTAGAAAAGAGGGAAAGATAAGGAGAGATACATCTACAATTTGGCATCTTTACTTTCAATATCAAATCATATGCAATAATTCCAACAATACAATATAGTGTCTGACCAAATTCACATTAAGATTTAATAATTTCAAATATTTCATTTTTTTAGGATGGGAGAGAGATAACTACAACTAGTAAATTTTCTCTCCCAAAACAAATTAAGACAAACAAAATCACCTTTAATTACACAAGTAAATTTAAAAGACATAATAGGAAGTTTGATAATTTACTTAGTTAACAAAATAACTTTTTATTTTCTTCTTATTAGCTTACAACAATCATGAATACAAGAAAACTTTATCCCTACAACTTTTCCATGACTTAAAAAAGAAAATTATTAGAACTTATTTCTCCTCTTTTTAAACTCACACAAATATTCATAATTAACAAAAATTCAAGCTTCTCTAAACTTTATTATCCTTCCAAAAAAAAGGAAATAATAGTAGATTTTAAGAAAATTTTAAGAGTTCCAATAACACCATATCAAACTACTTCACTAATCTCCCATGTTCATATCGAAAATTAGGAAATTTGAAATGTTTACCTCCCCACCTCACAATGAGAGGATGATACCGTCCTCTTTTACCCATGAAATTATATCTCAATAGGGGCTTAATAACCATTAACAAAAGCATGAAAATGGATAACAAACACTCTCTATACATATGTATACACACACACAAACACATCCATGCAATTAAAACATAAAATTTTAATTAAAATAAGAGAGGGAGAAGATATTACTCTAAATATTAAAACAACACAATTAAACGTGTCAATAGGGCTTTAAAATGGTGTAGTATATCATATGTCTAACCCTTTTTCCTCCATAAAGGAAACATGGAAATAAATTATTTTCTCCATGCAAAACACATAAAACATGCCCTTTTCCCTCCACTAAAATCACCCATTTTCACTTCATTTAGACAAGTCATGCATTCCTTTGGTTCCTCCAAAGTGGAAAAATACAAAACCTTATACCCGCTCTCGAATTAAACAAGTCTTATTCCCTTCACTAAGCATAATATATATTATCATCCCCGCACACACATTCAATATTACATGCCCCATAATCAATGTAATGCAAGGTTCAAAACAAACATTTGGTTTCAAAGATATGCTCAATGTCTTTACCAAAATATAACATTTAATCAATTAAGAGAGATATGGAATGAATTATTTTCAATAAACAAGAAACAATGGTAAGGCCTACTTTTTACTCATCTTTTCCAAGTCCTTAATAATCCCAATCAATCTAAAATCTCCAAGAAATATCGCCAAACAATAAAATTTAGAAAAATAAAATCAGTAACCAAATTGAATAATCCCTCAACCAAATTGAATAATTGGTAACGAAGAGCTTAGGGGTTTAGGTATTAAAAATATCAAGCTCATGAAGCGTTGCTCGATATCTAAGATGATTTGGAGGCTGCTCAAGGAGAACCTCCCTTGGACTGATCTCATAAAAGCCAAATATCTAAATAAAGGTAAATCTCAAGACTTCCTTAAACTTGAGCCCCTCCCAGTGGTTCCATTTTTTGGAACAATCTAGTCAAGACTAGAAAAATATCGAGGAGGGTTACAAATGGACTCTTGGAAACAGATAAGACATATAATTCTAGGATGACAAATGGGTAGATTTTCATAATCTTCAAAATAACGATCCTTTGGGAATAGCTCAAAATTAGCTACAAAATAACCATTGGAAAATAGGTCAATAGCGACATCGGTTGTTACGATGGAAGACCTCAATGGAAGAACTTAAGCTCCATAATCTCATATCATAATGATCTTCTATTGGAATTGCAAAACACCCTTAGTCACATTCCAATCAGCCTCACACAAGCTAAGGATGAGTTCATTTGGCCCCACTCCTTTGATGGAGATTATTCAGTCAAAACCGGATATCAAGTGCTCATTGTTGAACCTTCAAGTGACTTCTCATGGAGCGCAATTTGGTTCAAAGAACTCACCCCTAAGATCAATCAGTTTCTTTGGCAGGTCTTGAATAAAATCATCCTTACAATTGACAACCTTATCAAGAGGGGCTCCACCATGCCCAACATGTGTTATCTTTGCAAAAAAGATAACGAAACCATACATCATCTACTCTTACACTGCCCCATTGTTGTTGCCTTATGGAAGCTCATCTTTTCTAGATTTGGAATTTCTTGGAAGTTCCCAAAGGATATTGTTCAAGCATGGGAATAGTGGAAACCTCCTTCAAACATGGCTTACTCAAGAGGTTTTGGAAGATCTTATTCCACACACTATATGGAGAATTTGGAAGGCTCAAAATTCTCTCATTTTCAAGGATGTAAATAAATCAATCAAAAGGCTCCTCAATGAAATTATAGTTGTAGCAAAGGAAAACATTTCTAAATTCAAGCCTCCTAAATTTGCCAAATATCCCAAGGAGGAAGAAAAATTCTTGAAGTCTTGGACTATTGATCTTCATAAGGACATTTGTCTACTCCCAACATTGACAGGTCTCTTGTTCAGTGGATTCCCCCTCAAGAAGGTTGGCATAAATTGAACTTTGATGGGGCCTCTAAGGAAACCCTAGTGTTGCTAGTGGTGGAGGGCTCATCAAAAACCAACAAGGAAACCCAATTCTGCCTATGCAGGACCTATGGGGAAACAATCCAACCACTATATGGAATACCTTGTAGCTCTCTAGGGAATCAAAACTGTCAGGGATCTCAACATCTCTAATTTAATTATTGAAGGGGACTCCTTGAATGTTATTAATAATCTTATTGGTTCCCATCCCCCAAGTTGGACCATTAAATACTTCATTAGTGAATCTAAGATGTTATGCAAAGGATTTTCAAACATCAAAAAATTTCATGTATATAGAGAAGGGAATGGGGTGGTGGATTCACTTGCTAATGATGGGGTCATCATTGATAAATTCAAAATTTGGTATGATTTTGAGGAGATCCCCCTCACACCTCAATCCATTATTATTAATGAAGCTAAGGACACTTAACATTTTAATCATGTTAAGTTGGAAGACAGGGCACGTGTGGAGAAATGAGTGTAGTTACTCTTGCCTTATGTGAATGTACTCTCCCAAATGTCTCATTTTGCTTTTCTTTTTGAGCCCAATCCTTAACAGAAGGGCCTTCATTTGTATTTTTCTTCCAAAAAGGTTAGGTTTGAAGGATTTTCCACTTGCAGGTGCCAATGACTCTGCTTACTTGGTTTGTCTCTTAACCACGTTCGAGATAGATATTGCTTTATTCTCTAATTCCGAATTTGCATAATGGGAGGTCCACCGTGTAATTTTGATCCCATTTACAATCCCTCTTGGCAGGATAACTTGGAACTTCGGAATATCTTAAGCTTTGAGGGATTTACCAAATTCATGCAGAGGATTAAGCGTAATGACATCCACATCTCCCTTAGTTTAAGGAAATGTAATGAAGTTGTGAAAATGGTGGTCATTATGTCACCTTGGAAGGTAGATTCTTGACACTTCCCCTTGTATCATGTTGTCTGGAAAATCACTTCGACATGTATATATGGTGATCTTCCCTTTTTATATCCTGCACTCTCTTGAAAATTCTATTAAGGAGGTTCAAGCCCACATGTGTGTCCTTACTGCTGCACCTGAGGGTTATCTTCCTATTGCATTGTTATTTCCTTGATGCCGTTCCTAATGACCCAACTCCCTCTTTGCCCCCTCCCCCAACAATCAAGAATTAGGTCTAAGAACCTTAATTTTCGTGAGCCCCTTTCTGATCCCCTTGTTAAATGCATTCTCTGCAGCAGCTCCAAAGGCAAAGACACTATAGGAGCAAAGAGCCTGCTAAAATTTAGCCAAGATCCTCATCCCCCTTCTAGCTCGGGTTTGTCGGTGCAAGTCAAACACCATGCTAAGACTATTAAATAAATTGAAGAGAATGTGGATTTGTTGATCAAGGAAGGTCTTAAAACCAGTGTGGATCCTTCTATTCTCTCCAACTTGGAGAAAAATCTGGGAAATCTCTCTACTCACCTAGAGGATAGAGTTGTTCATTTGGAATAAATGCAGTCTAACCATATCGCTATACACAAGGTAGTGTTGGATTATATTCATGTCAATGTTAAACAGGTCTATGATGCATGCAAAATTCTGGAGACTTCTTAGAAGAATGGTAAGCTTAAGAATAAATCACTCAACGAAGGCATCCATGACCCGGTCATGCAAACTGCAACTAATCTCTACAAAATTTTAAGGATTTCTCTAAAATTATATGAAAAATCCTTGAGTTATTCTAGTTTATTGTTCTTTTGTTGTTGTGTTGTTTATATGCTCTTGTTTCACTATTTTTGCTAGTTCTAGGCTCCTTGTAGGTAGATGGCCCTTGCCTTAGTTTACTATATGTTTATCTTGATTTTTGGCTTTTTTTGGGGTGTGTCCCCACATATCAAAAAACCACTTTTTGTTATTGTATCATCTGGATTTTGATCCCTTTTTTACTATAGGGTATGGTCCCTCCAAAACCATTTACCAATAGTAAAATAATAATAATAATAATCCTCAACACTCCATGAAATTTAAATAAATAGGGTAGTAAAAAATGTGAGTTTCGACACGATAGGGCCTTGTGTCAAGATTTAACTCAAGGTCAACACAAACCCCAACCAAATACATTAAAATGTCTTACATCTCACATGGGAAAAACTACTTTTCCTACAATTTCAAAAAATCACATGTACTCTGCTTACACAAATCATGGGATAAATCTTATTTGCATGTAAGCAATATCTATAAATTCAAAGCTCTAATATCAATATATAATCAAGGTCACATCCATAACACTCATACTTAACCTACTTAGACAAATTATTTTCACTCGCATGTGCTTTAGCATAATTAATTAATTTACTCACATGCACTTACATAAGTAAAGATATTTCTTGTTGGTATTCATAACAAGGTTATTATAAGGGTTCTTTTTTAGCCCTAAAGTGACTAAAGTGGTCAAAAAAATCTGCCTACCCAATGTGTAGGTGTAAGGACTTGATTTGAGAGTCTGGGATAAGTACATCCTAAAATTGGGCCATAATCTCATATCATAAATTTCTCAAAAATGGAAAGTGAAACCCACTTAAACAAGCCACTTAAGTAAAAATGGAAAGAAATCAAGATAAATAACAAGTAAACTAAATAAAATTAAAACAAGATTAATTAAAACAACATAAGGGTCCCAAAATAATATGGTGACTCAAAAACATACTATAAAAAGTCGTTATTTTAAAATCCTTAGGCTAAACTGATGAGGCCAAACAAACAACAACCAAAAAAATGTAATACACAAAATGAAATTCCTAAATAAACTTTATAATTCTATTTATTTCCTTATGTTTTGAATTACATAGGAGGTCTTTTTATTCAAATTTAAATATAATTCTAATTAAGATTGAATTCTAATCCAAACTTTATTACACTTACTATCTTTAGTAAAAACATATTATTTTTAGTAATAACTATTTTTAGTGAGTTTTAAATTCTAGTGTTCCTTATCCTTGAAAATTTCAAAAATTATCTAGACACCTATCCTAATTTATTACTTTAGTTTTAACTCATTTTGAATCATAGTTACAAATATATGGTATGTTGAAATTTAAAAACAACTGTAAAAAAAACTTCAAAACCATTTTTTTGGGTTCTAGAAGGCTGATTTCAGCCTCTAAAATTTGTCAAAAATATTGTAAGAAGCCATTACCAGTTACCATAGCATAGATATTTCTATCAAAAAATAAATGGAGTCATTTTGATTCCTAGATCAAAATTTATGGTCTCCATAAGGTAGAGCATCAAACCCGCATCATTTTCCTTTGAATGAAAAGAACTCAGCTCTTATGAGTTCATGTGATTGAATTGTTGTATCTTATGCCTATTAAATTTCTTCAACTCCCACTCTGAAATGCATGTGTTTTCCTCATGTTGCAAACTTTCTCATTGTACCCAAAAAAAAATTAAATACGTCTTACCTTATGTTAATTGTTTTCTCATCAAGAGCCAATGCTTCCTTCTCCTTTTCGTCCTTAGAATCGATTCTTCTAATCCAATCATTCATTATATTCCTTTATATCCTAATACCCATGAAATGAATATAGATTTGAAACAATACATACTATATAAATATCAAAATTGTGTGGTAGACTTACCTCATATACATTATCATTGATCTTATTCACGGTTATATAAGAATAAATATTTTTGTAATTAAAATAGTTTTATGTTCCTTTGGGAAATATATCATTCCTTAAATAAACCATAAATAGATTCTATCTTCTAATTATATCTACTTCCATCTTATATTTTTCATTACTTTCTTGTAATTTCTTCCTTACTATTTCCTACAATTATTGAATATTCTCTGCAAAAGCTTCTACATCGTCACCAACCCTTTTTGAAATAGGTAGTTTCACTAAAAACATAAAATCTTTAGTAATTATTCCATGAATAATTTGAAATGGTGACTTTACCATTGATCTATTCATTGAACTATTGTAGGAAAATTCTACTTGTGGTAATGCCAAGTCCCATTGTTTGGGCTTCTCACCAATAATACACCTTAATAAATTTCCCAAGATCCTATTCAAGACTTCTAATTTTCCATCCATTTGAGGATGATATTTTTCCATCAATAAATTTTTCCATATGGTCCTCCAAAAGTGGATTAAGAATTTGGTGTTTCTATTTGATGTAATAGTATTTGGAGTACCATACAACCTAATAGCTTCCTTGAAAAATAAATATGTTACCCTTGTAGCATCATTTTTCATCTTGCATACAATAAAGTGTGTCATCTTAGAAAATCTATCCAAAAATACAAATTATTACCACTTTGTGTGTTTGGTAGCCTTAATACAAAATCTATGCTCAAATTTTTCAATGGCCATGTTGTCACTAATAATGGAATGTATAATCTAGTATTTTATACATGTCCCTTAGAAAATCGACATATATTGTATCTAGAAGCATAACTTACCACATATCTATTAATATTTGGATAGAAATAATTTTCCTCCTTTAATGTTATTGTCTTATTATTTCCAAAATGACTAACCAAACCACCACTATACAGTTCTCTTAAAATATCATATCTCATAGATCAACCGAGAATATATAACTACATTCCCTTAAAGATATAACCATCTTACATAAAATAATAATCATGATATTACATGTCTCACCCGGTATTGCATTCCTTTTTTCTCAACAATCCTCCCAAATTCCACATGAGAATCATATAATTCTTTAATAGCTCTAAACCCAACCTGCTTCACTTACCATAATAGTTACTAAGGCCACACATCTACTCAAGGTGTTAGAAACCTTGTTCTATGTTCCTAATTCATTCTTTAAGACACATGTATACCCATGTAAGAATGAAACCCACTTTGTACACGCTTGTTATTCAACTTATTTTGTGTATTCAAAAGATTTAAGGCCTGTTGATATATAAATACAATACACTTTTTTGGCACCAAGTAATATCTCTAACATCTTGGTGTTTGTAAAATGGTATAAAATTCAATATCATAAGTGGAATAAATTTTTCATACCTAATTCAACTTCTTATTGTAATAAGTTATAGGAATTCCTTCTCAACATAAAACAACACCAATTTCCATATGTGAAGCATCACAATGAACCTCAAATATTTTACTAAAATCAAGTAAGGAAAAAACATGTACATGTGTCACTTTCTTATTAAATAATTCAAAGTTATCAATTTATTCTCTTTTCCATAAAAACTCTCTTCCCTTTGTGCATTATGTTATTGGTTCTACAATAATTTTATTTTTTTGATAAAATTTACGTAAAAATATCAAGCCATGGAAACTTCTTACCTTTGTTACACTTCTTGGGATGGGTCAATCAATAATTGCATTTTCCTTACCTTCATTGTTATGATCATGGTGTGCAAATTCACTAACACCTCAAGGTTTTGGTGTGACAGTTCATTACATTTGGTATCAGAGTGACCACCCTTGTTTAAATCCCACTTGGTTGGTTACGACATGTATCCGAAGGAAATGGGGTGCCTCATTTTTGGTGAAGTGGGGCTCGCAACGTATGGGAGTGTGGGCACAAACCCAACCTAAGGTTGAGCTCTACGGAAGCATTGTGGGATGTTATGATCTTAGTGTTTGGATTCACTAACACCTCAAGGTTTTGGTGTAACGGTTCGTTACATTCATCCATCTTCACAACATATTATAAAACTACAAATCCTAAAAATACCAAGATTATTTACATAAACTTGTAATTCTTCAAATTTTCATATAACTTCTCTTTCCTTAAAACTTCCAACACCATTCTCAAATTCAATAAATGGACCTCTTTCATTCTACTGAATATTAATATATCATCAAAATAGACTACCAAAAATTACCAATTTAATCTCATAGCACTTGATTCATCATCCTCATAAATGTATTGGGTGTATTAGATAATCCAAATGGAATTACCAACCAATCATATAGACCATATCTAGTTTTGAATGTTATATTCCATTCACATCCTTCCCAAAACCTTATATAATAGTAACACCCTTTGCCTAGACCAATATTTGTAAAGAATTTATCTATTGCAAGCACATCCATCATGTCATCTAGGTAGGGTATAAGAAACATATACTTGATGGTGATTTTATTAATATATTTGTTATCTTTACATATCATCCACATTCCATCCTTCTTTGGAGTCCATAGTTTTGGAGTTTCACATGGGGTCATACTTTCCATTATATCTCCATTTATTATCAATTAGGATACTTGTATATTAATTATGCATGATGTAACTTGATTTGGTAGGGATGATCATAAAATCAAATCAATGTGATGTTAAATATCCCTCTTGGGTGACAACCCATATGTTAGCTATTATGGTATTACATCTAAAAATTCGTATGGTACCTTTGTTGCTTTTGTTGGCATGGGAACCGAATTTATTTTCCTTAAATGCATTATTAAACCATTTCATCTTCACCTATGTGATAAAAATTTTGTGGATAACATGCCCTATGCTTGTTTTTCTTCCTTTAAGTGGAAACAAAACTACCTTTACTCCATATTTCCAAAAAAACTATGTGTATTCTTCTCTCCATCATGAATTACATTTTTCTAATTTCCATAGTATCCCTAATAACACATGACATTCATCCAGTGGAATAACACCACATTAAAGCCCATCACTATAAGTTTTGCTACAGAAATATTAATTTGGCATCTCTTATCTACTATAACTTCATTCTTTTACTTAAACCATGAGATCTAATAAGGAAAATGATTCTTTTCACATTGTAACTCTAACTTATCTATTATTTCCTTGGAAACCATATTTTCAAAACTTCCACCATCAATGATAATGTTACATACCTTTCCTCTAAAAGTGTATCTTATTCGAGAAAACATTTTTACAACCATGACTCACCACCTTGCAAGCATTCTTTCATTAGGGACATCATTTTTCTTCTCATCATGAGATTCTCTCACACATCTAACAAAACTTATGTCTCTTTATATTCCACATAATACTTGATCAAATTTACTCTAGGAAAATTCTCTTGTCTCATCTCTTTCACAACATAGTGTGGATATTCAAATGTTGTATTCTCTGCTTCACCACACCTATAGCAAACATAATCCCTATGCGGGCCATCTCATCCTCTTCCGCTTCCATATCCATTATTTTCATAATATCTCCCTCATTTATTCCCTCTTCCTATTTTTTGGTTATGTAAACCTTCCATCTTATCCTATTTCCCCTCACAAGATGTTTCTCCCACTATTACATATAATGCAAAAATGTTAAAATTTGTGTCGAACTCTTGTTGATTCATTTTTCATGTTTATTTTTCATTTCAATGTTGTTTGTGATGTAAATGTGATACAAATTTTGTGGAGAAAATGTGGCACTATTATCATATCCTTTGCACCAAATTTGTGACATGGTAATCCCTAACTTTAAAAATTAAAAATTTCAGGTCCATCCACATCCATTTGATTATGTTAGGTACATGTGCTTTGCTAAATTGTCAAAAAAGATAGTGCACTAGAAATATGTTAGGGGTAAAATGCAGAGGAGTAAAATTAGGTAGAGGAGGGAAATACAAAGGAAAGGAAATGTGGAAGAAGAATAAAGCTGGAAAAATAAGGCTATGGAGAAACTAGCTACACATATCCTTTGAAAAGGACGGGGAACATGACAAAGACTAAAGGAAAGATTAAATATGTAATGAGGAGAAGAGAAGATACTAGTACATAATTTTTAATACATTTTTGAATAGTTCAAATATTTATTTTATTGTAAGAATCCAAATTTCACCAAAAAAGAAACCCGTAGAAATAAAAAACAACAAACCCTAGCTAAAAATATAGTAAATCCTAGCCCAAAATTTTAAAAAATAACAAAAAATGTAGGAAAAGGGTAGTAAAACACCAACAAAAAAATAACAAACCCTAGCCCAAAAAAAGCAAACCTTAATAAAAAATATGAGAAAAACAACAAACCCTAGAAAAATCCTAGATAAAAGAGAAATAGAATTTTTTTAAACTAGCAAGGAAATTAAATATGCAAAAAGAAAACAAACCCTTATGATAAATAGAAAATACTAATAATATATAGCAAAATTAAAAAGTGTAGCAAAAAAAAGTAAAAATCCTTGTAAAAAAACTTATGAAAATGAACAACAGAGCCTCTCAACAAACAACAAACCCTAGCCAAAACTCAAAAAACCTTATAAGTTGTTTTAAATACAAGAAACCTTATGCTTTTTTAATATTTAATAATCTATTGTTATTTGTTTTTTTAATATTAAGAACATAAAAAAATAAACCTCGTGATCATATGTCAATATTTTAAAAAGGGTGTTACCTAGTTTAGGGTGTGGAGGAACTAGTGTTCATGAAATTCTTGCATAATATATGAGGAGTACTCTACCCCTTGATAAAACACTAGTCATGTGCCTCAAAATTCATATCATGGAAATTGAGATCCAAATATTTACCTTATTCCTCGTGTGCATTAATGATACTCAAGTGATGAACTTTATAAGACTGACTATCTTGTTTAATATGATACAAGTGGGTTAAAGAGGTGTTGGTGAAAGAATTTTTCACTAGGAAAAAATAGTTGATTTTCACCAACACCCTAGGACTAGTTCCCTCTGCTTGAATGGGCAGCTCAATTATTTTATGTGAAATAAAAATAGTTATGTAGTTGGCCTATAGATCGGGATCCAACAGAACACTCCACCGCACTGCAGGAAATACTTGCAATTTTTGCAATGGAGGAATTTTCTAGGAAGGTGGGAATGTGGGAGTGGGAAATTAGAGAAGGGATTAATATTGTAAGTAGGAAAAATTCAGATTCTTGCAAGGATTAACCAAAAATATCAACACACACAATTGGAAAGAATAACAACTTTGCTAACAATATCAAGACAAGATGAAACCATGAACATAAAATCTCACTTATTCACTCATCCAGAAAATCTGAAACTCCTTTCTTTATTGAAATTTTCACAAATTTGTACAATGAAAGAGAAAGAGGAAAACATATAGAGAGGGAAATATAATAATTTGTTATCTTTTTTTATTCTTGGTAGTTATCTACTCATGAACTTACAAAATTGACAACCTCTTGGAATGAGGAAGTCATTACAATATATAATTTTCAAAAGAGACTCTTCACCTACCCCCACATGTCTTTTCACTTGTCTTTTACAACTTGTGACTCTTGGCATTCTTAGGAAAGAAATTAAGTCCCCTTTTTATTAATTGAACTTATTACAATTTTCAACTATAGTCACATTAATGAATAAGACGAAAATAAAAAGTGCAACCTCCCAATGAAGAATTAGAACATGAAGGAAGAGAGAAAGGGGGAGTGAAGAGAGAAATAATATAGCTACTCAATTTGAATAATATGCTTCCTTTGATGAAGACCTACTTGTCGATGGAATTTCTCTTTTGAATCCTTTCAGAGTTGGCGGAACTAGAAGCTTTCTCAACCACCTTCGAAGCGGAGAGAGGAGATGACTATTTCTTGATAGCATGGAGACCTCCTGACTCAATGAATGCTGCCCTCTTCTTTTTAAACCACTCTCTATATCTCTGAATCATTGTCTTAGTCATTTTGTTTATATCCCCCGATTCCTTGTTTCTCAATAGATCTTGTTTCTCCAAGAAACCTAATTCTTGGATGCGAGAGGTGAAGCTTTCACAACCTGATACTCTGGGTAAAACACTCCATTCCATCATCCTCAATGCCCTCCTCAAACCAATAAAATCCAAACTTCCTCATTTTCTCTATTGTCATCCTCATGTGATCCCTTTCCCTAACTTCAAGATCATCATAATAGTTCACCCAATAGTCCTCAACTTGTGGAACATGGTGCAAGTCGGGGATATGAAATGTATCATGGGTTCTCCAGGATATTAGAGTTAGCCCTAGAAGTGTAGGAATAGAGATTAAATTGAGAGAAAGAATCTTCCAAATTGTATGCATCAATGAGCGAATTGCAAGAGAAAATTCCCAATGAGATAAAGAAAGAAACACCTTTCTTCTTTGTGTTCTTGAGTTTTCCACCGATAAGGACAAGTTGTCTACAAAGCTCGAACATGAAAATATTGACAGTGAGGTACCTTGGAAGTGTTTTTGGAGTGAGGTTGAATCCATATAGATACCCTAATTTACAAGAAATTTGATAATTTTATGAAGAAGGATCTGTATCTTTGAATTAATGTGACAACATGCGAGGACAATCTCAGCTCCGGATTTCCTTCAAGAAATCTCACAACATACATGGTGAATGCATCATTCACCCTTGTAAAGTGGTGATTAATCTCTTTCAGGGTTAGATGTGGATATCTCTCATAGGTGGGGGACTTTTGGGATATGTTTGGTGTGAGATTAAAACCCTTAAAAGATCTCATACTAGTAAGAGCATACACTAAGTATGATGTCATGGAAAAAAATTTGGTGATTTGGAAGTGGAGCCACTGAAAATGGAGGTTGTCACTAATGATTTGGCCATAGTAAATCATTTTATTTCCTTCGATAATGGTAAGTATGAATAATGTTATCCAATCATGGAACTCCTTGGTGCTTTCCTCTCCCATCACTCTACTCAAAAGAATGATAGCATCTGAGAATCCTTCGTGAAACTCATGCCTAGACCAAGAATTAGGCACACAGGAGGGTTTCCTTACCTAATTTATCCATGACCCTAATGCAAGGCCTTGGAGGTATGAATCTATATTTGACCATTCTCTTGATGCAAACTCCTTTAGGATGATCATCATATTGCTCTAAGTTGGGATCTACATACTTTTTATATTCCCTTAGGGTGAGCACTGCAAAGATTGAATTGTCATCCACTCGTATTATCCAAGTGTGTGGTTCGTAGTTTTGATCACAAGTCATCACCAATTATGTGATTTTTATTAATAGTGGGTGGCCACCTATTGCAAACAAACCACTTGTGTATATTTTTTCTTCCATAGGTTCCTTGGGTCCACCAAGCATCTAGTTTTTCGGATAATCGAGACCATGTGAGCGATATCACTATCACCCACATCCGGATACTCTAATGCAAGAGTTAAAATTATCTCAAAACCAAAAAAATTGAACTTCATGATGGTAAAAAAATCTACTAGGTGAGAAAAAATGAGGAAGACAACAACTTTTTGCACCTAAAACAGACACTTTCTATTTTTAGTAAGTAGGAGGTAGGGGTTGTTTTTTTTGCTTTTTCAATGTCCTGGAACTCCTAACATACTATATACACTTTCATTGATGTCTTTTTGATGATTTTTATACTAATATTTTTAGAAATTACTTTTTTATTTTGTGTTTTTTTGTTGTTTTTGGTTGTTTGTGTTTTTTTGTTTTTTGACCAAATTTGCCTAGTTTGTCTTCTCTATTGACTTGACTTAAAAGGTTTTACTTTTTCAAAAAAAAAAATTTATAGTAAGTGGAAAGACCATATACTTACTAAAAATATAAATGGCACTTCCCCTTCATTTTTCCATGAAAACAACTTCTTTGGAATAGGATCGCTCTCTGGATCCCATGCTCAAAAATTTGTCTCAATCCGCTCGCTGGAATGCTTGGAAATCAAAAAAGTGTAAACTAGGGCATGAAATGAGGGTTTTTTATTATAAATAATCCAAAGCATCATAGTTTTTCAATTATTTTTCTATTAAAGTCACTTGGATTGTAGAAATGCTTGAGAAAACCTTATTCGAATCAGATCACTGGTTTGAGAGATATGAAAAAACCTTCGTTTCGAGTGTTCATGGCTTCCCCAAATGAAATTTCAGGTATATCTAATAAATACTTAGGTGTTCTTGAGATTTTTGGTGTTAAAAATGGCTTCTTGAATCAACCTGGTGAAGGAATGGAGTGAAAAAGATTTGTAGAGCTCTTTAAAGGTTAAAAGCAATGTTATTTTTAACCCTTGAAAGCATGTTTTAAAACATGGTTTTGAAAGCAAAGGGGTGAGGAGAATTTTATTGTCCCAACTTTCCCCACTATCACAGGGATATTTGGGGCATTTGGGGTAAGAAAATGTTCCCCTTCCTTAGGATTGACAAGTGGCGGGAGATGAATGGAGTGTTAGGAGGATGAGGGAGAAAGGCTAGAGCACCCGAGAGACAAAATTTGTGGTCATATGATGAACCTGAGTAAGGGATAGGGGTGGGGCACATTTTTGTCCCAACTATCCTAATTTTCACAAATAATTGGGACAGTTAGGGAGAAAAATGCACCCAAGGGTTAAGATGCAAAAACTAAGCCAAATTTTCATCCATGGTCATTTAACACTTGTTGAGAAGGTTCGGAGTCACATGATGGTCCAAGGGATACAAATAGGGGTAGGGTGCATTTTTTTATCCCTACTATCTACACTGATCTGAAAATTTGGGACATTCAGAATAGTTGGGATAGTTGGGATAATCGGGACACCAAAATGTGTCACCCATCCAATAGTGAAATTGACTAACTCCCAAAAACATGAAACCACTTTTCCTGGAGCTCTAGGAGGTATTTTTGGAAAATTATTATATCAATTTGACTCCTAAGACCATTTCAAGATCAATGAGATCATTTTCAAGACCTTATTTTTCCTTATTCTCCAAAAACACTTATTTTTCCTTCGGGACTACAAGGTGAGCCTACCGAGATTGATCTATCATGAGAAGCTCTTAGGTCTTGGGAAGAATGTGAAAAATCCATCATGTAGAGGATTCTTTAATATTTCCTACGATATATTGTTTTCCTATTCCGAGCTTAGGAATCCTTTGTTGAAGTTCAAGTACCTTTTTTAACTACAAGTTCCTTGAGCCTCCAAAACTAGCTTTCGTTGTTCTTGCTCCAAAACCTCTGAAACTTTCCTAAACTTTTCTAAACCTATTAAATTGAACTTAAAACTCCTAAATAACATCTCCATATTATTTTAATCTTATTTATCAACCCTGGATAATGCATGCCCATCTCGAAAAGGCTACGAGACTAGCCTTTTTAGGCTTAGCAAAAATTTCACCTTTTGACAACATTCCACTGAATGGACCAAATGACCTCATGACCACATTTCAAACACTTGGGAAGGTTTTCAACATATTATGAGGATTTTCAAATTATGTGAAGGTTGTGACATAGAAGGACCGTTGACACGGAGTATGACTCGAGAGGGGCATCGAACAATTTTTTTACATTTGGTTAAAGTTGTCATGTTTTCAACTTGAATTTTGACCTTGTAAAAACACATGGCACAGTTGACTCTCACTTGGGGAATATTTTTGGATCAAGAAAAGTAAGGAAAAGATAATAATGAACTCCATAATCTCAATATAGAGTGGACCATTGCTTTATCCATTGGGCTTTTCAGAGTCTCGTTATAAGCAAGAGATAGAATAAATGAATGAACACACAGACCCAAAAAAGGGAAACACACCACACTGAAAAGGGAAAACACATACAACATGAAATGGAAACACATGTCCTAAATCACCTATGGTACATGCGGGGGAAAACGTGCTTTCAATGTTTATACAACTTTAGGTATTTCCAATGGTGAGGTAATTCTAAATATGTGGAATCTAGCTATGAAAGGTAGAAAGAGTTTTCTCGTAGGCTTCCCAAATCTAGAATGGTCCTAACCAAAAGGATTCAAACTTCCCGTGAATTCCTTTTGGCTCTCTCCTTTTGTCCCAAAATAAGACAAGATATCCAAATTTGAAATCTCTTGCCTTTTCTTTATCATCAAATAAATTCTTCACCTTCAATTGATGTTCCGTTATTTGATCTACCACCTTGAATTTGTCTTCATTCAAATTTCTCAAGATATAAGATTCTTTTGTCAATATAATTGTAAAATTGTTCATCTTCAATTGTTCTAACTAATTAGAGGGCTAGTAATTCAATAATGATTGGAATATTTACATTAATTCCATAGAGAAACTGGAATGGTGACATACCAATTTCCTTCTTTGAAGTAATCTTTTATTCCCACAATACAAAGATAGAGCTTCTTATGCGGTTTCTTTGATTCTTGTCAACTAGATTTTGGACAATGGTCACGATATTCTTATTACTAGACTCATCCTAACCATTCCTTATGGGTAATAGTCTGATGTATGAGATAGTGAGATTCCATAACCATAGTATAATTTTATCAACTCCATGGAGGAAAATTATGTTGCATTATCGACCACAATCTTCTAAGGAATTCTAAAATGAATGATAATGTTTTCCTTGATGAAATTACATACCGTTTCAGAATTGGCTTACTTGGCCAGAATTTCCTCCACCCACTTTGTGAAGTATTCATTTTCCATGAGCACATAGGTATGCCCTACACTTGAATGAGGATTGAGAACTTCGATGAAATCAAGGCCCCATTGTTGGAAAGGTTCTTCAATAACCACCGTCCAAAGAGAAAGCGCAACAATTTTTGGTTTCCCAACAAATTGTTGACAAGGTTGACACTTGGAAACCCACTCTTGAGCATCTACAAAAAATGTAGGAAAATAATATCTACTAAAAATAAACCTATGGGCACTCACCATGGCACGAAATGCCCACCGCAAGCCTAATCATGATATGCTTTGAGCAACCTCTCTTGTTTCTCTTTGTCTACGCATCTTAGGAAGCATCCATCTAATTGTTTTTATATAACATGTGATCCCATATGACATATTTAGCTACTTTAATCTTGAGAGTTCATGTTTTCTTATATTCATGATGAGTTATACACTCCCCTTAGGTAATAAAGTAGGCAATATTAACATACCACTCATCAATGGTATTTACAAAAGTACTTAGGATAGATCCTTATTTACACATTCATAGCACAGACACTCCTTTATATCCTTATCTGTCGAGAGAGCTTCATCCTCTACCATTAACCGACACAATCCATTCCCTCAGATGAGGTTTGAAGGTCAGATGTTCAAGTCATACTCTCGAATTATAGCCACCCAATTGCCTCTCTTGGCTCCTAGATATTTTTGAATTAGGATTGATTTGATTGCAGATCCTGGGACCATCACCATGGTACAAGAATTGAGGATGTAGAATCTAAAATTATTTATTTATTTAACCACATCATAATCATGTTTCTCCATTTTATTGTATCTCAACTCATGGTTCTTTAATGGAAAACTCATAAAATCAATAGGTGCTTTGATGCCTTCTTCATTCTTATGGACTAAGATGGTCGAAAGCATGTGTTCTGAAGCATAAAAATATAAAATTAAATCTTTGTCAAAATTGGGACATACCAGAGTAGGAGCCTTGGCTATTGCTTCTTTGATTTCCTCAAATGTTACTTTTCCTTCATTATTCCACTTGAAGATCACTTGAGGCTTCATCATACTAGTGATGTGTTTGGTCAGCTCGACAAAATCTGGAACAAAGCACCGAGAGAAATTTGACCTTTCCGGAAAAGGAATGGAATCCCTTCTTACCGGTTGGCAAGGACAACATGTTTATATTTCCCTTATCCTCTCTAGATCAATTTTATCCCCCTCCTTGTTCATGATGTTTCTAAGGAGTTTCCATTCAATAACACAAGATGCACTTCTTAGGATTTAGAGAGATTCCATGTTATCGAAACCTAATCAACACTTGTTCTAAATGTTTTATATGATCTCCTCACTTTTTAAAAATATCATGAGGTCATCTAGATGGATGGTGATGTAGTGTTTGAGGTATTTAAAGGAAAAATCCATTGCCCATTGAAAATTTTATCCAAAGTGTTGATGAGACCAAATGGCATTCTGCTATAGGAAAAAGTGCCCCATGGAGTTGTGAAGGTTTTTGTATCTATCTTCTTCTACTACATCAATTTGGTTATCTAGAGAATTTTTCAAGTAACAAGAGAATCTCTGATCATGTGACCACCTGTAAGATGTGATCCATGATAGGCAGTGGATAATTATCCAAGTTGTGAAAGTCTACAAAAATCCATATTTCTTCGTTCTTCTTCTGCACTGGAATGATTTTTTCCACCTACGTGGAGTGGTGAATAGGAAAAATAATTCTCACATTCTGGATTTTCAATAATTCTTCCTTGATTGTATCTATAAATTTTGGGTTATACTACTATTGCTTTGTCTAAAAGGCTTGGCTTCGGGCTTCAGTGGGATTAAATGATGTATCTCTTTGTGTTGGAATGACTTGAGCTCATCATAGGAATATGCCAAAACATCATCAAAATATTTTCTTAACAATGAGACGAATCTTCTCTTCTCTTCTAGTGAACAACACTTACCAATGTTTACCATTCTTGGCTACTCTGTAGTACCAATATTTTCTTTCTCAAAGTTAGTAGGACATCGAGAGGACTCTTTAGCTTTTTCCTTGATGAATCTGTCATGTTTATCAAACAAGTATTCGAGAGACACAAGACCTTTTGGAATCTTGTTTCCCTTCAATTTGATGACACCTTCTAAGTCAACTCTATCTATCCCTTCTTTATCTTCATCTGCCACAGAATCTTGATTTGGAGCATCACTTCCCTCATAGAAAATATTTTTGAAGTTATCTCTTTGCTCCAAGAAAGAGAGAATTTGATTTTCATCATTGAATACCTACCAATGATTTACATTATTTGACACACTTGGCCTAAACACCATCTCAACAGTCACTTTTTCCTTGTCAAAGGATGGGTGTGGGGTGTTAATAGGGTTCTTCATCAATTTTGAAAACAATCAGCAAAGTAAAGGAAAACCCACGAGACACAAGAGAAGTCATGGATATAAGATAAATCCTCCAAAGATGAAGAAACCCATGGAAGACCAAAAATCCTTCAAACATTATGGAAATCTGCATGAGCCTATCTAAAGTCATGATATGAAGAAGACTAGAAATAGAGGATGGCGTAAGCTAATAGAGTCACAACTGAAAAGAAGTGTCTTTTGGCTAATTTTGTAAGAAAAGATATTTATTGTACTTAATCAAAATAATATATGTGTAGAAGTGTAGTATGTTGTATGTGTGGAATGAAGAAGAATATAGAGGGTCTTTAATAGAAAATAAGAGAAATTGAAATATATGAGGAATATATGAGAAGTGTGTAAGAGACTAATATAATATTTATTGAGATATGAATAAATATTGATGGTTAATGTAATGAGTATAATCTATTATGTTATATTACATTCTTTATGTTCATTTATTTGAATATCTATATTATATTTTCCTAACACATCCTTAACAAAAGGAAGAACTTCTTAACCCTCACGTTATTATTGAGGCTTAAGGTCAACATTTTGGTGTCTAAGCCCAAGTTCCTTTTGTTAAGTGGATTTCTAGAAAAAAATCACCACCAGGATATTGGAAACCAACGTTAATGAAATTGAGGATTGGTGGGAAAACCATATTGATATATTTTTAAGGGAAAATCAAAGATACATAAAGCATCTTACAAAGGAACTAAAGTTGATGTATTTGGATAATACGAAGAAGAATTTTGGTCTCAATTTCCACACTTATTGTGGCCTTGCATTTTAACACACACAAAATGAATAGAGTGGTCACATTTACATTTAAGGGAACAATTCGAGTGGACTCAAGAAAAATTAAAAAGATCTTGACGAACCTTAGATGAGAGTGATAGACTACTAGTTCAAAATCACATTAGATTCATATATTATTACTTGGGCAATCCAGGTTGGACCAATTTTGATAATAAGAAAGATGAAGTTTTAAGCGGAGCTAGAGGAAGATTCCTTAAACAATTTCCTTTCTTAATCAAGATTTTACTAGTGGAAAAAGGATTAATTAGAAGCATAAAAAAGTTCCTTTAGGGGACAGGCACCATGGGATGGCATACATGAAGGGGGCAATCCAAGAGACATAACTGATCAAATATGATAGGGTGGCATTTGGGACAAAATAAATAGGACGACATGAAGCAAAATAAAAATAAACAAATTAAATAGTTGAAAAAAGAAGTATTAGTCGTATTAAGTGAATTACTAAATAAATAGAAAGTAATAATGATGAGGAGGTCAAAAGAGAGGGCTAGAATAGTTGCAGAAAAGAAGGATTTAGAGAAAAAGACAAAAAAACAAAGGTTAGCAAGGGAGGAAAGGATTAAGAAGTTAAATGAAAGAAAAGAAAAATAAATAAATTTCAGCAAGTAGAAAAGAAAAATAAACCCACTTCAAGTGGAGGCCAGCAATTGGCTACCCCATAAATGGAGATAGATGGTCGATTCTTACTATTAGTCCCACACAATGTGGAGACCAACGAGTTTTGCTTACCATGTGGATTCTGCAACATAATGACCATTAGATAATACAATACAACATTCACTATCCAAGTAAGCTAGACTAATGAAAGATTTACAAGAGTTAGTAGATAGAATGGAACCTATTATCCTATAAAATTGACGAGGACAATTTTACAGGTAACCATACCAAAATTTTGTTCTGGTTCCTCATCGAGGTCCCTCAGCGTTCGGAATGTTGTAAAATCCCTTTCCGAGGAAATCTAGTTTTCCGAACTTGGTCATTTTGGTCCTTTTTTGGCTGGGCGCACCTTTTACCTATGCAACACAGGATAAAATTGCGCCCCCTTTATTTCCTTTGGCGCACCTTTTGAAGTGTTGACACAACAATTGTTGCGCCTCCCCGTGATGCGCCTTTCTTGCCTGCGCCAAGGTGCATGCACCTTCTGTCAACAACAAAATGTTGCGCCATATTTTGGTGCGCAAGGCGCTCAAAACCAGTGTTGACAGTACTAAATTTGTGCCAAGGCGCAGATAATTCCATGCTGACAAAATCATATCCGTGCCAAAGGGCACAAGTTTTTCCATGTTGGCACGCATTTTGGTGTGCCTCTTTAAAAAGTGGTTGGCACATTTATTGCACTTTTGGCTATATATAGGCGCATCCACCCTGTCACTTTCACAATCAAAAACACGTGAAAATCTTTATTCCTCTACACCTGTCAGCGCGCCCATCATTCTCGTGTCACGTTCATGGACCCCACTTCGTCTCTCTCATTCTATATATTTCGGGTAAGTGGTTCTTACTCCTCTTGTGTTTTGTTTTGTTGGTTGTTTGTGAGGTAGGATGAAATGAATCTGAGAAGCCATCAACCCCTCTTACCATTCTTGTAAATCTTCCCTCCCAAGCCGTTTTCACCCTCTTTCTAGATCTGCTGGCCAAGAGGGCTCTGTCTCAAAAGTGAACCCAGATCTCTTTGCTATGCCCCCTTCACCATTTAAATCCATGAAAAAGGAGGCCTAAAAGACAGCAAACCCATCAAGAAAGGAGAGAAAACCTAAAAGTTTCTTCTGAGCCGCATTTTTCTCTGGGCGCAATCGCCACCCTTATTCTGAAAAAAGCGGTTGCGCAAGAGGTGCACTGACCTTGATTTGCAACACACAAAATCCCTGCGCCATACATAAACCAAGTAAATCCTAAACCTGGCGCTGGCGCAATCCCGCTTACAATAACATAAGTGTTATGCAATAATTTCCTGCGCCGTGCCAAAGACCCCCTTGCGCACATAAAGTTAGTGCTACACGCATTAATCCTGCGCCCTTGCAGTGCACCAAAATTCCATGTTACATGTAAATTACCTGCGCCATTGGTGCATCCTACTCCCATGCAACACCAAACTTATTTGCGCCTAGTATAAAATTTCATGTAGTGGCGCGAGGCACCCCTGTCTACAATAACAATGATGTTATATGCAAAATCCTTGCACTTGTGCCCTTTGGTGTTGATTTATTCCTTGTAACACTCTGCTTCAGTGTGCCATACTATTAACCCTGCAGCCTAGGTTGTGCCCTGCGCCCACAAGCCTTAAAATTGCTAACTCCTCATTCTGTGATGCTTTAATGGAAGATCTGATGGCTAACATGGCTCTTTTGTGTTGGACTTCACTCCTTCTTGCAGATCAAAGCAACTGAACTCAGATCCACATATGTCTACATCAAGCAAAAGGCCAACCAAGTCAAAGGGTAAAGCTAAGCTTACAGAGGAAGAGATGAAATACAAGTATCAAAGGGTCAGAATGCCCGAGTCCCAGGCAGAATGTGATCTAGACATTAGAGATTCGAACTTGGCCACATCGACATGGATGATTTCTAGGCTAGAACCAGGAGGGTCACAGGAAGTCCTTGGATGGACAAGCTGGTGGGCAGTGGTCTACATTTTTCTAGGGAATCCCCGTCAGCGTGGTAAATAACGAGTTTATGATGGTGGTGGCCCGCTGTTACAACAAAGACACAAGGTGTGTCGAAAATGAAAAGGGCGAGGTCATAATCAACCTCACTGCCCAGCACTTTGAGATCATGCTAGGCATTCCCACCACCGACATTTTGTGGCTGTAAGCCAAGAAGACTGCACCAAGGCATGGGAGGATAACGAGGAAAAATGCATGCAGCTGATGAATGAAGTGTACTTAAAGAACAAGAAGGTGATAACCAGGTGGCCACAAGTTATTCACCGTAGTGACTTCTCTCGAGGAACTGAGTGATACCATCACCTTCTAAGTAGAGTTTTTGGGCTTTCTGATGCCCATTACTTTCACAAATGGATGCTCAGTACCTAGAAACCATGAATAAGAATGTGCCTGATCAAGTGCTTTGAGTGGGCGGAGATCATAAGCAGCACCATATCTGAGTAGCTCCAACAACTCACCACAATGGGGAGGTTCTACATGAACTCCTACGTAGTCTACGTTGTAGCCTCGGAGAGGGATTATCAGCACTGAGCCGATGCGGAGTTTGGCCTTAGGTGAAGATATATGAATACTACCCGAGAGCTGAAGCTGGAAAATAGCATCTCGTAGTTTACCAAGATCAATGATGCTTTCTTCTACGGCATCGTCTGCCTTTTGAGGCCAAATATGACTCATGGTGGACAACCAAGAGCATAGTCACAGCAACGACTAAGAAGTGGGGAGCACTATTTACCCAATTCCCCACCTTCACCTATCTTAGAGCAACTAACTTCTTGGGGAGCCCACCAAATTGCCAAGGTATGCTGGCCCTAAGCTGATCCTGTTGGAGCTATCCAGATAGCTCATAACATACCATGAGAAGTGTCTGAAGAGAAAGAAGGGTGGAACTCCTTTCCCCCTTACAGTGGGTAGGTACACCTGCATTTCCCACAACAAATCTGGGAAATGTTCACTGAGCTAGAGCTTCTCAATCTAAAGCACAATTTCTGGCAAGGCCCACCTTCGATCCAAGAAATTACCTCCCTTAGGAAAAACTCGATCCGATCCACATTCCACAAATCGAGGATATCTACATCGACCTGTATCATGAGGTCGAACTCAGAAGAAAGGATCACTCTACTTTGGCCTGGCGCAGAGATTATTCAATATGGTGTGGCCATTGTTCCAAAAGGTTATCAAACTACCGATCAAGAAGTTGATCAGGTGTATCTAGACACAGATGGGGACAAGCTGGCCGTTTTTGAAATAGATAGAACAAAGGCACCTCAGACCATTGAGGTAAGGGTTAAAGAAACATTGCGGTGAATAGAACACTGGTGCAGAATGAATGGCCTTATCTACCTCGGAGTAGATTTCACCACGTCCCCTTTGGGCAACGCACCTGTCAGGCTGAAACATCTACCAAAGGGCAAAGGAAAGGATAAAGAGGGAGAATCAAGCTCCGCTCAAGAAGAAGCTCCTGAGAGCCCTCCTTCCACCACACAGGAACAAGTTGTAACTCTGGCATCCCCGGAGAAAGAAGTGGTGAAGAGTGTTCCAATGGGCACATCCATTCAAGATGTTGCCACTGCAACAACCATGGAGGTTCCCACCATCCCTTCTCCCCTTCTCATGTGACTCAAGCGACCATTCCTTTGGTCGTATCCTCTCCCCCATCTTCTACTGTTCCCCCTTCCTCGTCCTCCATCTTCTCTTCTCTCGCGGAGCTATCCCCCACTATTTCTTCTCTCATCTCTCAGCTCCCTTCCATTCCCATGACTACCTCACCTGCAGTATCTCCACCTCCCGTGAACACATTCTTGGCCTCTCTCTCAATGCCGCCACCAAGTGTCTCATGCATTTCCCCTCATTCACTGCAGAGTTGCTCCCTATTCCACCACTGGTCCCACTCCCTTAGGTCCAAAGCACTTGAGTCAAGCATAAGAGGAAAGTCCCTATTGCACCTATGGACTTCTCTCGTCATCCTAAAGCAAAGGGGCTAAGAAGCAAAAGCCGATAACTTACTTCTCTCAGAGTGCATCGGGAGAAAGAGTAATGGAGATCATGTATCCCGATCCTTCAAAGGATAAAAGGATCTGTCTCCTCACAGATTACACACAAGTGACACAGTCCGAATGGGAACACCATCCGAAATCCTTCAAGGGGAGGCCCTATCTATGGTGGATGCCCTTTACAAGAAGCTCCAAGAAGAAAAGGAAGGGAAGAGGCTTTGAAAGAGCAAAACAAACATCTTCTCCACGCCCTACAAAGAAATGGGCAGTCGCACCTCCTATAACTTCCCCTTGAAACTCCCGAGGTTCTAAGCCATGATAAGATAAATGAATATGCCAAAATTAGTGAACAAGGTATGGCAATTTCCACCTGGAGAGATCAGATCCTCAAAGATAGCGAGGATGTAATTGTCAAGTTCACCTAATTATATCAAAACATTGGTCGGGTGAACAAAAATCCCTAGGCGATTGCGGGACCTATCTCAGAAGAGTTAGACCCTGCTAGGTTGCAAAACAAGACGTTCCAGAAAATACTCGACTACTCAGTCGATGATTTGGTAAAATTCAGCATTTTTGATCACCCTAGGGTACCTAGCAAAATCCTTGTTGCATTGGACTACCGGGTCGATCAGATGGAATTCGTCCTGGAGAAGATAGACAAGGTCAAGGAGGAAGCCCTGGATGCAATGCATCAAATGGAGCAAATTGTTCTAAGAATGTCTCTAGGCTTGCTCACTCCTTTCGCCTTGAGGAAGGTAGATGAAACTATTCGGATCTTCAAGGAGATCGTCTCGCAAGGGCTAGGGCCAGAAGTCACTTTTGACATGGAATGCATCAATAATCTTCTGGCTTGCCATGATTTTGTGGGGTACCTGATGGAGGTAGGTAATGAATATTTCAAGCTCCCAAAAACTCAGAGATGAGCGGGAGACTTGCGAGGTCATCGGCGATCATACAAAGGGTCCTGCCCAGGATCAACTTCAGCCGATGGTCAGTAAATTCATGGAATATCGGACCCAGTTCCATATTACCTCTCCCGAACAACAACAAAAGCAAGATACCCCCTTTCAGCCAGCGGGACGATGATGAATAGATTTCTTCCTCTTGGTTTTCTTTTTGTAAATATCTAAGAGTATGTTAGTACAAATGATGACATCACCCATGTTGCACCATGGGATGTTGTCATCCACCAAGTTGCCCAATGTCAACAATTGACTTTTAGATATTTTGTAATTAGTTGTTGGTCTCTTTTTGCCTTCTCTCTTCTCCTTCTTCTATATATACTTGAATACTTGTTGTATGCAGGGGTGGACGCTTTTTAGATAAAAAATAGAAGTAAGGATAAAAGGCTTTGTACTTTTTGTAACAGAGGAAAATATTAATACAATATTGAGACTTTGCGTTGAATACCTGTGTTATGCATCAGAACTTTCTTATGTTAGATCTGCATGTTTATTCTATTGAATCTACTTCTACTTCTTTTGTCATTTGTTCATCAGTATTGCTTTGTTCGTCTATGCAAGTAGGTTTGGCTCCATTTATTACCAATCCCAAAACATAGACCTTCTGATCTTTCTTCTTTGGAATTCATTTCTTTTCTCCCTTCGGATCTATCTTATCTTCGTTCTTTCCCTTCTCTCCTTTCCTTTCACAGTTGGAAACACCTCTACTGGGATGAGATCCCAAAACCCCAAGGCAAAATATTGTGAGACTTGCACAAATTCCTGCTGGTAGAATAGCAATAAACTAGTTTCGCTTTTCTTTGACTCAAAGAGGTGTTATTCCCCGCACACCTTGCTTGTTGGCTCCTACCCATAGATCTCTGTCCACCCAATAGATTTTGGACCAATAGTTTTGGCGATTCCATTGGGGACTAAACAGATCTAACAGATCTATGATAGTGGTATGTTAGAAAATCAGTAAAAATAAAAAAATCACTACCTGTTTGCAAATTTTAACCTTTTGTTCAAAATCTAATTTTTTACAAAAGTGATCCAAACTGAAAATTTTCTTCAGGGATCCATAGATCGGGACTAGTTAGAGATCTTTAGTTCACTGAGTTTTTACAAAAACCCGTATTTTTCCGTAGATCTGAGTTTTTGACTGTTTTACAAAATTTCAAACCCTTGCCAAAAGTCAACTCTAAGATCCGAAAATCAGCCTACTAAGTTGGCCATTATTTTATCCTCATTAACATTTGTCATTAAACCGCAACCGGTTTTCAAAAAGGGGATAAAATTAAATATTTAGGAAAGGTACATGCTGCTGATTTTTATCAGAAAAATCAGAAAATCAGCAAGTACAACCAAAAAGAGTTTTTAAAATTTGCTCCAAAATATTGCAAATCTAAAAGGTACACTGGCGGGTGAACCATTTACTCGTAGCAGGAGAGCTCGTGGAGAAGTCGATCCTACTTTCAATCTACTTCGAAGGCACAACTTCAGTGTTACATCGGCACGCTTTTCATCACTAAGTTCAGCTAACCGGTCATCCAGAAGTGTCTCACCTCCATGAAGGAAGCATTTCTCACAAGGAACATCCTCATCTCTTTGCAGTGCTTTGCTACTCAGTGGAACTGTGCTTCCAGCTCGTGTCCTTTTTCCAGTTGTTCAAATGGTAGTACCATGGGGAAATGCTATGGGCCCTCTCGCTTTGCCACATCCTGTTCACGCGCTCCCTCACGGAAACCAGGAAGAATTTTCCCAAATTTGATGGGAGCGGAAACCAAAGCACGGATTCACACATATCCACATTCATCATGTCATGCAGTATCCTGGATGTGACCCATGAAGATGTGTTAGTTTGCCTCTTCCTAGAAACCTTGCAAGGACCCGCGGTGGAATGGTTTCAGCATTTGCCAGCTGGATCTATTACTAGTTGGGCCACCTTACGGACTACATTTGAAGAAAGGTATAAGCCTTCAGAGGACGCGTTCATGTTACTATCCAAGATCACTCACCTAAAGAAGGAGGTCAATGAAACCATGCACAATTTCATCACCCGTTTCAATTCACTAATCAATCATGTTCCACCTGCCATGCTGCCAATGCCAGAAAATTAGAAGTGTTTCTTCATAAACGCCATGAGCTCAAAAGTAAGTTTCCTACTCTTGCAAGAACAAGTCGCTACTTTGGTTCTCGCCAAGCTGCTGCCATATGGATTGAAGATAACTTGCTAATATCTGGCGAATTAAAAAGAGAACCGTCCAAACCTAAAGCTTTGATCCCTTCTCCCGCCACTTCATCTGATCTGGCATTTCAAAAGATGGCGAATGACTTGCTCGCATTAAAGAAGCAGCTAGCTCAAGCTTCTCCTAGCACTTCATACCGGGATATCCCACGGAGAAATTTCACTTCAAACAATGTCCCACAAAGGTCGCGCCTACCTACAAAGCTGCTCCACGGTTGGCGCTTGAGGCCCCTCCAGGTCAATGCTTTAGCTGAAATCAAAGAAGAGGAGCAAAATTATGAAGAACCTTCATTGCCAGGTGAAGATGATCAAGATGTCGGTGAACCGACTGGCAACTCTACTATTGGGTATATGGAATTTGATGAGGAGGAATTTGATGAAGAAGAGGGTACCCAAGGGTATGCAAGCGGGTGCAGTCATATGTTGTTTTCACCCGCTCGCAAGGAAAAGAAGCAGAACTTTTGCCAAGATGCAGAAAGAGAAGGCCATGTCAAACACGCCTCCAACCATCGCTAAAAGAGGTAGTCCCTTCCTACTCAACCTGTTATTAAGTCTTTTTCGAAGAAATCTTTTTCCCCTATCTCCCCTCCGAATCAGCCCTCTCATATTCCTATCAAGACCAATAATCCTACCCTACCATCACAAAATGAGGGACTCATTCCTTCATCAATGCAACCCTTGGCCACGTTTGACATAATTGATCATGCTAAAAAGACCAAGATCCAAATGTCTGAAGCCGAGTATCTTCAGTCTAACCCTGAGCAACTTGTAAGGTTGACCGAATACATCCAAAGCCAAGCTGTCATAACTACTCAGGTTTCCCCAAAAGGAATCCTTTCTACTCCTCCTGCATCTCACATAAATGTTGCCTCGACTTCTGCATCAGGCAAAATAGAACCTTTTTATCTCTCCCTCCTTATCAATGGTCACAAACTAAGCAACTGCATAATTGATTATGGGGCTTCCGATAACGTCATGCCGGCAAAGGTCACCCATGCTCTGGGCCTCACACTTACCAAGCCTTTCGGCAGATGTTATTCCTTGGAAACCAAGCAGGTTCCGTTGATCGGTCAAATCAAAGATGCGCAGTTTGCATTTGCGGCATTCCCAGAGAAAAGAGTAAAGATGACCGTCCTCGTTGCCGATATTCCGGCGTGACATATGGAATTCTATTGGGAAGGATTTTTTGCAGTGAGGTTGGTGGAGAGATTCATATGGACTGGTCTAAGGCTAGAATCCCGTCAAAGGCATAATGCAAACACTGGAGCAGAATCTCAAAAGAAATACTTGGTTACCAATTCTGATGACCCCAAAGCCCAAATTCTCTTCGAATCATCAGGGATGGGAACTATTTCTTGTCTACAGAGTCTGATAGAATAGATATTCTTGTCCAAGAAAAGGATCTTAACAAGATATAGATGTTGCAGTTTGATGGTAGGCTCGTGCTTGACTAGTGGATGCGGCCGTATTTGGAGCCGTCTTGATATCTCTGAGGAAGAAATTATTCCTCTCTCTTTTAAGTTACAGTTTTTCAACACAAATAATACTGCTGAGTATGAATCTTTGCTACTTGGCATGCAAGCCTGCGAAAAGGAAAGGGGAATTAAGAACCTAAAAGTACAGGGTGATGCAGAGTTGGTCGTAAATCAAGTAAAAAGGATATACCAAGTGAAAAATGAAAGGCTCAGGCATTACCGCAACGTGGTATGGGACAGCATTGAGGAGTTTGACGCTTTTTCAATAAAAGCCATCCCAAGAGCTCAGAACGACATGGCTGACTCATTAGCCGTCTCAGCATCCCTCATGCTCCCTCACCCAGGTTTGAAAATAGACACATATACCATTGAGGTAGTTTTCCACCCAAGTGTGCCAGACAACTCTCAGCACTGGCAGGTATTCAATGACGACAATCAACTTATTCCTTTCTGGAAAAGGCAGAGAATTTCGGTGAGCTTCATTTTGAAGGATCTACTTCTACATGTCGTGAATCGGTTACGGATCAAGACAAGGAATCAAAAGGAAGTGATGGCATATGTCAGCTCAAAGGAAATAAAATTCCAAAAGGTTTGGTTTCTCTAGAACGTTTGTTCGATAGACATGATCGTTTTGTCAGGAAGAAAAGGTGAGATGACCCTAACTCCTCTCCAGAAACCAAACCGGTCAATTTAGGTTTGGTAGAACATCCGCAGTTTGTGAACAGGAAAATGTTTAGAAGAAAAGCAAAAGTTTGTCAAATTGCTGAAGAAATACATGGATGTATTGGCATGGTCCTATGCTGATCTAAAGTCTTTCAAGCCAAAAGACGTCCAGCATGACATCCCATTGAAAGAGGGTGTCAAACCCTTTCGCCAGAAATGAGGCACTATAATCCTAAGATCTCAGGTACCATCCAGGCTAAAATTCAAAAGATGTTGGATGCAAGGATCATTTTTCCTATCCATCACAGTACCTGGGTCACAAAAATTGTGCCAGTACGCAAGAAAAATGGTGAGATACGCATATGTGTAGATTTTCGTAACTTAAATCAAGCGTCCTTGAAGGACAACTACCCACTTCCCATAATGGATCAGGTTCTACAAGCAAGTAACTAGTTTGGAAATGTTGTCCATGCTTGATGGTTTTTCGGGCTATAATCAGATTGAAGTCTCACTAGAGACCAATTCAAAACAGCATTTACTACCCCCTGGGGCACATTTTCCTATAGTAGGATGCCTTTTGGCCTGACCAACGCTGGCGCCACTTTTCAGTAGGCGATGGACTTCACATTCAAAGGTATGATGGGAAAGGTCATCGTAGTCTATTTGGATGACTTAATTGTGTTCTCTAAACAAGTGAAATGATCATTGTGATCATTTGGAGCAAGTATTGAATAGATGCGAGAACATGGGATCTCCCTAAATCTAAAAAAGTCTATTTTCGGGGTCACTGAAGGAAATTTGTTGGGACATGTTGTAAGCAAAGAAGGGATGAAGATAGATGCCAAAAGGGTTAGGGCTATTCAGAGCCTTACTTTACCCATGAGCAAGACCGGCATTCACTCCTTCTTCGGAAAAGTGAACTTTCTCAAGTGCTTTGTTCCCGACTTTGCTAAAAAGACTTGCCACATATCAAACATGATGAAAGGGTCGCCAACTTTCCGGTGGAGCGAAGAAGGAAAGGCGTCATTTGAGGATATAAAAGCCTTCATCGCTCACGCACCAATCCTGGTATGTCCCGATTTCTCCAAGGATTTTATCATGTATAGCTATGCATCTGAGCATACTGTATCGGCCATCCTAATGCAAAAGAATTCCAAGGGTGTCGAATCCCCAATCGCATTCATGAGCTCTCCCCTCAAGCCTCATGAATTAAAAATGTCTCAGTTGGAAAAGCATGCCTTTGTCATTGTCAAAGCAGTCAAGAACTTCAGGTATTATATTCTAAACTCTCACACAGTGGTGCTGGTCCCTGACACGGCAGTCAAGTCAATCTTAACTCAACAGGAGTTAGGGAGTTTGCGAGGAAACTGGATTGCAAAGGTTCAAGAGTATGATCTAGATATAAAACCAACCAAGCTAGTAAGAGGCAAGGGCCTATGTCAACTCATGGCTGAAAACAGAGATTTGAGAAAACCACGAGGAAAAGGATGATTGCATCGATGGAGCACAAAGCCAGTTGGAGAAAGCCGATTCTCTACCCATGGTTCTATTTGTCGTGACTAGCAACGAATGGTATTCTGATATTGCTTTCTTTCTCACTTACGGTGAGTGCCCAGCTCATCTAACTTCAAAGGAGAAATGTCTTTATAAAGCTTATAAAGCTCAGGGGCGTTTCTTAAACAGCCGGATATGTCATCTTCTTGCGATGTGTTGATAAGCCACAGAGATAAAGCTACTTGAGAATTTTCATGATTCATCCTATGGTGGTCATTTCTCCTCTTCCGTGACGGCACACAAGATCATCGGGCTAGGTACTATTGGCCAACGTTGTTTCAGGATACAACCACCTGGGTAGCAAAATGTGAGCTCTGCCAACAATTTTTTGGCAAGCCAAAATTGGCTGCTTTTCCCCTCAGGCCGGTCGTTATTGATGAACCATTCAGGCAGTGGGGAATTGACTTTATCGGAGCACTCCATCCCCAATCGAGTGCCGGACATAGTTATGTCCTGACAGAAACAGATTACTTCACCAAATGGGTGGAGGCCATTCTGTCAAGAATGCCACCTCTGAAGTTGTTTGCAATTTCATCAAAGAGAATATCATCGTGAGATTTGGCGTTCCACACAAAATCATTGCTGATAATGCTTCCAACTTCTCCTCACGAGAAGTTGTTAGTTTTTTCTATGAACACGGGATAATCTTGGCCCATGCCTCAGATTATTACCCCAGGGAAATGGTCAGGTAGAATCCAGTAATAAAAACTTAGTGACCATCATACGGAAGCTAGTTGATGAGAGTCAGCGAACATGGCACAAGTCATTGTATGATGCTTTGTGGGTGGACCACATTACTCCCAAGAGGTCTCTCGGTATGTCACCTTTTCAAGTGTTATATGGAATCGACGCCGAGCTTCCCATTTCTGTAGAACTTCCTGCTCTACGCTTGGCACGAGCGATTGAAGATGAGACTTTCCAAAATTCTCTTGAAAAGAGGATCATGTATCTAGCAGAGCTCGAAGAAAAAAGAGTAAGAGTGGTCGACAGGATCACCGAACATCAGAATCAAGTTAAGAGATTGTTCGATAAAAGGGCTAAGCAAAGAGACTTCCAAGTGGGAGATCTCGTCCTTTTGTGGGACAAACGAAGAGAACCAAAGGGCATGCACGGGAAATTTGATTCTCTATGGAGAGGACCTTTCAAGATCAAACAGCTCAACAGAGAGAATAGCTTCTATTTATCGTATATAGATGACAGGAACTGATCTCCGCTTCCTATAGTGGGACGCATCTCAAAGTATTCAGGAAGTAGAGCTTGCTCTCTTCTTTGTATAGTTTGCTTTACGTTGTGTGTTTGCTTTCATTGTCACCCTTGTTTTTGACTCTATGGCCCAATGGATAGGCACATGTTGATTTAGGGTTCTCTACCCTTGAGCTTCACTCAAAGATAGTCCCTAGAAAGAGCCAGTTGTTATCCTGTAAAATTGACGAGGGAAATTTTACAGGTAACCATACCAAAATTTTGTTTTGGTTCCTCGTCGGGGTCCCTCAGCATTTGGAATGTTGTAAAATCCCTTTCCGGAAATCTAGTTTTCCGAACTTGGTCATTTTGGTCCTTTTTGGTTGGGCGCACCTTTTATCTATGCAACACAGGTAAAATGCACCCCCTTTATTTCCTTTGGCACACCTTTTGAAGTGTTGACACAACAATTGTTGTGCCTTCCCGTGATGTGCCTTTCTTGCTGCGCAAGGTGCATGCGCCTTCCTGTCAACAACAAAAATGTTGTGCCATATTTTGGTGCGCCAAGGCGCTCAAAACTAGTGTCGAAAGTACTAAATTTGCGCCAAGGCGTAGATAATTCCATGCTGACAAAAACATATCCGTGCCAAAGGGCGCAAGGTTTTCCATGTCGACACGTGTTTTGGTGCACCTCTTTAAAAAGTGGTTGGCACATTTATTACACTTTTGGCTATATAGGCACATTCGCCCTATCACTTTCACAATCAAAAACACGTGAAAATCTTTATTCCTCTACACTTGTCAGCACGCCCGTCATTCTCGTGTCACGTTCATGGACCCTGACGTCTCTCTCATTCTATATATTCCAGGTAAGTGGTTCTTACTCCTCTTGTGTTTTGTTTTGTTGGTTGTTTGTGAGGTAGGATGATATGGATCTGAGAAGCCATCAACCCCTCCTGCCATTCTTGCAAATCTTCCCTCCCAAGTATTTTCATCGTCTTTCCAGATCTGCTGGCCAAGAGGGATTTATCTCAAAAGTGAACCCAGATCTCTTTGTTATGCCCCCTTCACCGTTTAAATCCATGAAAAGGAGGCCTAAAAGACCACAAACCCATCAAGAAAGGAGATAAAACCTAAAAGTTGCTTCTGAGCCACATTTTTCTCTGGGCGCAATCGCCACCCTTGTTATAAAAAAAACAGTCGCGCCAAGAGGGCGCACTGACCTTGATTGCAACACACAAAATCCCTGCGCCATACATAAACCAAGTAAATCCTAAACCCGGTCGTTGGCACAATCCCGCTTACAATAACATAAGTGTTATGCAATAATTTCCTACGCCGTGCAAAGACCCCCCCTTGCGCACATAAAGTTAGTGCTACATGCATTAATCTTGCACCCTTCGGCGCACCAAAATTCCATGTTACATGCAAATTACCTGCGCCATTGGCACATCCTGCTCCCATGCAACACCAAACTTATTTGTGCCTAGTATAAAATTTCATGTAGTGGCACAGGCGCACCCTGTCTACAATAACAATGATGTTATATGCAAAATCCTTGCACCCTGCGCCCTTTGGCGCTGATTTATTCCTTGTAACACTCTGCTTCAGTGCGCCATACTATTAACCCTACAGCCTGTAGTGTACCTACACCCTACGCCCAGAAGCCTTAAAATTACTAACTCCTCATTCTATGATGCTTTAATGGAAGATCTAACGGCTAACATGGCTCTTTTGCGTTGGACTTCGCTCCTTCTTCTTGCAGATCAGCAACTGAACTCAGATCCACATATGTCTACATCAAGAAAAAGGCCAACCAAGTCAAAGGGTAAGGCTAAGCTTATAGAGGAAGAGATGAAATACAAGTATCAAAGGGTCAGAATGCCGAGTCCCAGGCAGAATGTGACCTAGACATTAGAGATTCGAACTTGGCCACATCGACATGGATGATTTCTGGGCTAGAACCAGGAGGGTCACAGGCAGTCCTTGGATGGACAAACTGGTGGGTAGTGGTCTACATTTTTGGGGAATCCCCGTCAGCGTGGTAAATAACGAGTTTATGATGGTGGTGGCCCGTTGTTACAACAAAGACACAAGGTGTGTCGAAAATGAAAAGGGTGAGGTCATAATCAACCTCACTGCCCGGCACTTCGAGATCATGCTAGGCATTCCCCACCACCGACATTTTGTGGTTGTAAGCCAAGAAGACTACACCAAGGCATGGGAGGATAATGAGGAAAAATGCATGTAGCTGATGAATGAAGTGTACTTAAAGAACAAGAAGGTGATAACCAGGTGGCCATAGGTTATTCACCGTAGCGACTTCTCCGAGGAACTGAGTGATACCATCACCTTCCTAAGTAGAGTTTTTGGGCTTTCTGATGCCCATTACTTTCACAAATGGATGCTCAGGTACCTAGAAACCATGAATAAGAATGTGCCTGATCAGTGCTTTGAGTGGGCGGAGATCATAAGCATCACCATATCTGAGCAGCTCCAGCATGACTCACCACAATGGGGAGGTTCTACATGAACTCCTACGTAGTCTATGCTGCAGCCTTGGAGAGGGATTATCCAACACTAAGCCGATGCGGAGTTTGGCCTCAAGTGAAGATATACAAATACTACCCAGAGCTGAAGCTGGAAAATAGCATCTCGCAGTTTACCAAGATCAATGATGCTTTCTTCTATGGCATCATCTGTCTTTTGAGGCCAAATATGATTCATGGTCGGATGACCAAGAGCATAGTCATAGCGACTGAGAAGTGGGGAGCACTATTTACCCAATTCCCCACCTTCACCTATCTCAGAGAAGCTAACTTCTTGGGGGAGCCCACCAAAGCATACCGATCCTATTGGAGCTGTCCAGATAACTCATAACATACCATGAGAAGTGTCTGAAGAGAAAGAAGGGTGGAACTCCTTTCCCCCTTACAGTGGGTAGGTACACCTATATTTCCCACAACAAAGCCCAAGAAATGTTCGCAGAGCTAGAACTGCTCAATCTAAAGTACAATTTCTCAGTAAGGCCCACCTTCGATCCAAGAAATTGCCTCCCTAGGGAAAAACTCGATCCGATCCACATTCCACAAATCGAGGATATCTACATCGACCTGTATCATGAGGTCAAACTCAGAAGAAAAGATCACTCTCACCTGGCCCTGACAAAGATTATTCAGTATGGTGTGGCCATTGTTCCAAAAGGTTATCAAACTATCGATCAAGAAGTTGATCAGGTGTATCTAGACACGGATGGGGACAAGCTGGTGGCGTTTGCCAAAATAGATAGAACAAAGGCACCTCAGACCATTGAGGTAAGGGTTAAAGAAACATTGTGGCGAATAGAACACTAGTGCAGAATGAATGGCCTTATCTACCTCGGAGTAGATTTCACCACGTCCCCTTTGGGCAACGCACCTGTCAGGCCGAAACATCTACCAAAGGGAAAAGGCAAGGATAAAGAGGGAGAATCAAGCTCTGCTCAGAGAGAAGCTCCTGAGAGCCCTCCTTCGCCGCACAGAACAAGTTATAACTCTGGCATCCCTAGAGAAAGAAGCGGTGGAGAGTGTTCCAATGGGCACATCCATTCAAGATGTTGCCACTGCAACAACCATGGAGGTTCCCACCATCCCTTCTCCCCCTTCTCAGGTGACTCAAGTGACCATTCCTTTGGTCGTATCCTCTCCCCCATCTTCTATTGTTCCCCCTTCCTCATCCTCCATCTTCTCTTCTCTCACGGAGCTGTCCCCCACTATTTCTTCTCTCATCTCTCAGCTCCCTTCCATTCCCACGACTACCTCACCTGCAGTATCTCCCCCTCCCATGAGCACTTTCTTGGCCTCTCTCTCGATGCCGCCACCAAGTGTCTCTATGCATTTCCCCTCATCCACTGCAAGTTGCTCCCTCTTCCACCACTGGTCCTACTCCCTTAGGTCCAGCATGGCTTTCTCAGCACTTGAGTCAGCATAAGAGGAAAGTCCCTATTGCACCTATGGACTTCTCTGTCATCCCAACAAAGGGGGCTAAGAAGCAAAAGCCGATAACTCGCTTCTCTCAGAGTGCATTGGGAGAAAGAGTAATGGAGATCACATATCCCGATCCTTCAAAGGATAAAAAGGATCTGTCTCCTACAGATTATACAGTGACGTAGGTCACAATGGGAATGTCGTCTGAAAGCCTTCAAGGGGAGGCCCTATCTGCGGTGGATGCCCTTTGCAAGAAGCTCCAAGAAGTAAAGGAAGAGAAGAGGCTACTGAAAGAGTAGAACAAACATCTTCTCCACGCCCTGCAGAAAATGGGCAGTGCACCTCCTACAACTGCCACTGAAACTCCTGAGGTCCTAAGCCAGGATAAGATAAATGAATATGCCAAAATTGGTGAACAAGGTATGGCAGTTTCCGCTGGAGAGATCAGATCCTCAAAGACAGCGAGGAGGTAATTGTCAAGTTCACCAAATTATATCAGAACATTGGTCGGGTGAACAAAGATCTCCAGGTGATTGCGGGACCTATCTCCAAAGAGTTAGACCATGCTAGGTTACAACATGAGATGCTCCAGAAAATGTTCTTCTACTACCAATGATTTGGTAAAATTCAGCATTTTCGATCACCCCAGGGTACCCAACAAATTCCTTTGCATTGGACTACCGGGTTGATCAGATGGAATTCATCCTGGAGAAGATAGACAAGGTCAAGGAGGAAGCCCTGGATGTAATGCATCAAATGGAGAAAATTTTTCTAAGAATGTCTCTAGGCTTGCTCACTCCTTCTTTCTCCTTGAGGAAGGCAGATGAAACTATTCGGATCTTCAAGGAGATCATCTTGCAAGGGTGAGGCCAGAAGTCACTTTTGACACGGTATGCATTAATAATCTTCTGGCTTGCCGTGATTTTGTGGGGTACCTGATGGAGGCAGGTAATGAATATTTCAAGCTCCCGAAAAACTCAGAGATGAGCGGGAGACTTGCGAGGTCATCGGCGATCATACAAAGGGTCCTGCCTAGGATCAACTTCAGCCGATGGTCAGTAAATTCATGGAATATCGGACCCAATTCCATATTACCTCTCCCGAACAACAGCAGAAGCAAGATACCCCCTTTCAGCTGTGGGACGACGATGAATATCTTTCTTCCTCTTGGTTTTCTTTTTGTAAATATCTAAGAGTATGTTGGCACAAATGATGACATCATCCATGTTGCACCATGGGATGTTATCATCCACCAAGTTGCCCAAAGTCAACAATTGACTTTTAGATATTTTGTAATTAGTTGTTGGTTTCTTTTTGCCTTCTCTCTTCTCCTTCTTCTATATATACTTGAATACTTGTTGTATTCAGGGGTGGACACTTTTTAGATAAAAAATAGAAGTAAGGATAAAAGGCTTTGTACTTTTTGTAACAGAGGAAAATATTAATACAATATTGAGACTTTGACCGTTGAATACCTATGTTATGCATCAGAACTTTCTTATGTTAGATCTGCATGTTTATTCTATTGAATCTACTTCTACTTCTTTTGTCATTTGTTCATCAGTATTGCTTTGTTCATCTATGCAAGTAGGTTTGGCTCCATTTATTACCAATCCCAAAACATAGACCTTCTGATCTTTCTGCTTTGGAATTCATTTCTTTTCTCCCTTCGAGATCTATCTTATCTTTGTTCTTTCCCTTCTCTCCTTTCCTTTCACGGTTGGAAACACCTCTACTGGGATGAGATCCCAAAACCCCGAAGGCAGAATATTGTGAGACTTACATAGATTCTTTTTGGTAGAATAGCAATAAACCGGTTTCGCTTCTTTGACTCAAAGAGGGGCTATGCCCTACACTTTGTTAGCTCGCCTACCCATAGATCTGTCCACCTATGATTTTCGGACCAACAGAACCATATTTTAAACAAATATTAGGAGTAACAGAGTGGGAAAATGAAAATAAATAATCTCCTTACTAATTAAAGAAAAATGTGTAGAGGAATAAAAAGTTATGATATTAGAATAATTAGTTGAAGAGTTAGGAGAAAATAAAATCATAACAAAAGAGAAGGATAAAGAAAAAAGTAGTTCAAGAACAAGATACAGAATAAGTAGAAAAGAAAAATAAGAAAAGGAGAAGTGATGAAGGATTTGTAGGATTAGAAGAAAATTATAGGTTAAGAGATGTTAAAGGAAGAAATTTATTTGTGGAAGAAGATAATTACGAAAAGTCACCAATAAAATATGTGTCCCCCAACCATTGTACTATCCCAAAGGAGATTACCCTGGATCAGATCTCATTCCATGTTTCGCTTCACACGCTACTTGGAAAGATACAAGAGGAAGATAGTTTTATGGACAAAGACAAAAATTGCAAGAAGAGAGTAAGAAAAGAGAAGATATTGTAAGAGAATTCAAAGAGCTATTAGGAAAACTTTATTTTGATATTGAACTTGCAAGAGACAAAGGAAGGAAAGGAAACCTAGTAATCTCGGTAAGAAGGTGAAACCTCCGAAGCAACAACCAACCATCCAAAATCAAGAAAATCCTCAACCAAGAAGAAGAATGGCTCAGAAAATCAAGTTGTTAGTGTTTGGAAAAGATACAAAGGATGTAAAAGAACATTTCTTCATTTTAGATTCATATTGGAAGAACAACAATATGATGATTATGTGGCCAAATTATATGACTTCATAAGAACACTAAGAGAGGATACTTTACGGTGGTATATGAAGACAAACATCCAAAACAATAAATATTGGGATGTAATAGAGAAATAATTCAAGACATATTTTCATTTCCCTAAAGCACCTACAAAAAGTGTTAGAAAAATGAGAGAGCTAATTCAAAAAGAAGATGAACCAATAAAATAATTCAGTTATAGATTCAAGAATGTTACAAGAAGGTTAGAGGAACCTCTGACAGATAAACAAATAATTGAATGGTTCACTTCAAGATTGTTACCTTATCTTAGATCATCCTTAGATGGAAAAACCTTTACAAGTATTTCAGATGCCATAGAGATGGCTATAAGGTTAGAAGCACAACCTTGGAGAAGAGAAGGAGAAAATTCAATCAAGACAGAGTTAGAAAGAGTGTAATTAGAATTGGCCAAGTTAAAATTGCAACAAGATATTCAAAGGAAGAAAGATCTTAGAAATAGCTCACCACCAAGAAACAATATCAGACCAAAATTTGGTGCACAATGTGTTGTGCAGAGGCAAATAATAAGACATACTACCCATATTTAGAGAAATCTAAGAGAGTTACAGCAATTAGACAACATTCTTTAGAAAAAAATTAGTAACATATCCACAATAGAAAGAACTTGGTGTGGTATTTGTAGACTATGGGATCAACAAATCCAAGCTACTTTCCCATTTCTAGAAGTAGCCCCCACAAATAAATTAATGTAAAATACATCATGTGGATCTTACAACCACTACCATCATAGTTGTTCTCGCATTTAATGCCCTAGAAATCCTAAAAGACTATAATACTTATAGAAGCAATGACATCTATACAAAATACATCACCTCCCCCACAACATTCAACAACCCAGGCCGATTAAAGCCCCAAAAATTACTGCCCCTCCACAATATCAAGGATATCAAGGTGGACAACCACATTATGGAGGAGGATACCAAGGAAACAACTACAACCCCAACTATCAAGGGTATGGTGGAGGATATAGAGGAGGATACCAAGGTGGATTCAGGGGTGGATACAATAATTACCAAGGTGGTAGAGGATATCAAGGATATCAAGGGAGAGACAACCAAAATAATTTGGGGCTATATTTCGGGATAGAAGACGAGCGCATTATTATAAATATGGGAAAGATGGACATTTAGCGAGAAATTGTAAAGAACCGATCCTTGCAAATTTCTCCATGAGCGTGAACATGATTCTTTTAGTTGTCCTAAGGCTACACAATTCTATAGAAATGGGGGAACAAAAATAGAAGCATTAGGGAGGGATGCTCAAAATAATGTCCAACACCTCACTAAAATACCATGGGATGAGGATGAACTAGTAGAACAATAAAAACAAAACATAGAAACATAACCTATTTCGAGCAAGAACAAACTAGAAAAACAAAAGAAAAAGGAAGAAGCTAAAGACAATTATTTTAAGATAAAAACACATAAGAAATCAAATAGTGATCAAGAGGAACCAAAATATAGAGCCGCGATCACAACAAGAAGTTTTGTCAAAAAAACATATACCTAACAAAAATAAAGTCATCAAATTATCCATAGAAGAAGATTCATCCTACGGTGAAGGCGTGACCGAAAGAGCTCGAGACTAAACCTACATGACAAAGAAGTAGAAAAAAGAAAGGAAGTTACAAAGAAAGCACAACATCATGAGGATACAAAGAAAAAAGATCCTAGAAGATGAGATAACCACACTTAAAGAAATAGCCAGACTAACCATTAAACGAGGGTTAGTTGACAAGTTGAAACAATTATGTAAATATTGGAACAAAGAAGAGAAGAGTTTCCATGTCCATTGGATCAAGGTTGGCTATAACAAGAAAAATAAAAATGTATTCGAACACATTGAACATAGTGCAAGTCTTCAATATACTTAGACATTTAATTATTTGATACCACGATTCAAAGATACTTTTGGATCTAGGTGTAGAAACTTAGTAGACCTCACGTAGATGTCACAAGATACCATATTGGCTTGGTGGATGGATCAAATAAATCCCCTACATAGGTGTATTGAAAATATTTAGAAGTAAATTTTATGGGGATCAAGAAGATTGAAATTTTTGAAGTAGTAGAAATCATAGTTCGAAAACCTACATATAATGTCATTCTAGCCTTAGAATGGTTTTTTGATTGCAACAAAATATTGAATTCATAAGGAGAAGAAGCTACACTATAATCAGATGGAATTCGAGTCCATGTACCATTACAAGCAGGGATGAGTGTTGACTACTCGGAAGAAGTCTAACATGACACCGATGAAGAAGATTTTGATGATATTCAAAGTATATATACCCTAAATCGATTGACAAATATTGATAAAGACTTGAACCTAATTTTGATGGGGAAATTTTAGCAAAGAGTGAATCTACCAATGAAAATTCGACAACATAGTAGAATCTTGGGTACACGGTTTTCCTATATTAGGAATATTATGTTTGTGCTCCTTGGTTGATTAATATTGTAATGTGTGAGAGACTATATTATCTATGATAATATAATATTCTATTGTTCATGGGGTTATAACAACCCACGTAAATAGGTTAAGGGAGTTGAGGAGTTGAATATGACCTCCTAAAATATAGGAAGTTCATTTCCTATATATATTTGTAAGCTTCATATTATTGAGTATGGGAGAATACTAAATATCATTCTTGGTTATTTGTTTTCTATATCTCTGATCATTTTGTAAATATGATCCAACACTTTCATCTAGTATCAGAGCGAGTTTGTAATCTTTCTTGTGATGGAAGAAAAATAAATTTTAAAGGGGAAGTTCTACTACTATTATGCCCCTGTGAATGAGAAAATATGAGAGAATTTTTTTCCTACCACGGGTTGTCTATATGTGTGACTCGCGAATCCAAAGTATAAGGTGGGATTAAAGTATATTGTGTGTGGAGTGATTCCATCACCTAAAGTATTTTCATCTGCATGCGTAGTGAAAGCTACTATCAAGGATATAAATAGAAGTAGTCTTTGATTGGACTGCAATAATACTCCTTTCATTGACTTTATCTGTTAGAGTAGGTATTTACCTTAGCTCATGTTCACTTAGGTACATTATTGTATTTATCCTCACCCACTTATGTGTGTGGATATTTCTTTTTATTTATTTAGATATTAGGAGATATTATCTAGTTGTTAGGTATAGTTCTTTCCTTGATCTATGGTATTGACTAGTTCTTTCCTAGATCTATGGTATTGACTAGATCCTTGATGTCTAGTTCTCTCATAAATCTATGGACTTGACTAGTTCTTTGATGACTAGTTCTTTCCATGATTTATGGTTTGATCTACGACCTTAACTGGTTCTTAGATTGTTATTCCTTGCCTATATAAGCAAGGCCCATTCTCATTGTATTTCATTGAGTTCCATATATGATATTGTTGCTCATTTGTTTGCAAGGGTTTACGTAAAGTTATTCTGGTGAATTACTTTCATCTTATTGATCATGATGTTTGATTAGCATTTGTGTTCTTGGCTTGGCACGATCTAGTTATCGTTCCTTTTATGGTATCAGAGCAGGAGATTGCTATTGACATTCGTCTGTAAGTTTTATTTTGCAAATAAATTCTTTATATATTCATATATTCAGGATTTGCTCGTATTTTTTTGCTGCATGCATTTTTATGCAAAATAGAGGCTTCCATTGGATCCAGGAAGGTAGCAAAACCCTAAGATCGGCTATAAACTCGACCATTTCGGGAGGCAGTCGGTTTTTTTTTTTGTTGTGCAGAGAAACATATTGGATTCATCTCAAGATTCACGCCGTATGAAAAAGGAAATCTAGAATTTTTTTTTCTTGGGTTTTGTTGGGTTTCTTGAGATCTGATCTGGGTATTTCTCTTTTGCGAAGATAGCATTATTGTTTCTTGTGCATAGGAGGTCTTTTTCGAAAAGATGTTTCTTTCCTTTTTGGCAGGGGTCCGCGGATGCTGTGCACGACTATTACTATTTCAGAGAAAATCCGTAGACTACTATGTTGGGGCAAAGGTTACTTTACTGATCAGAAATATGATTTTACGTAGTAGTAGTTGGATGTGACTTTCTCGAAAACCAGTGACACCCCCAAAATAGTAAGTTACACACACCCATTGAAATTCTTAGCCCCTGGTCATATGAGGGCTTAAAGCTTGTGATTCCTACTAGTAGATGCTTAACTCCAGCCCCCTTTCATTTTATTTGTGTGGTGAAGGCAAGAGCATTTTATTTTGTTTTAGTGGTAACTAAAATAAATAGCAGAGCATAATATTGAAAAGCTTGTAACTTTTGATCGGTAACTCGGTTTTGAGTACCGTTTTTTGCAAAAGTTCTTGTTTTCTGTGCTCTTTCCATTGGAAATATTTATTTTGAGAATTGCACTATAATTATAAAGTGCCATATTGTAACACGCACTCATTATAAAGTGCCAAAATCTGGGGGGGCTCTTGTTGCATTGCTTGGGGATCTTGTTGCATTGCTTGGTTCTTGCATTTCTTTTGGTGATTTTTTGAGGATGACATCTACTTCTGCATTAGATCATGTTGAGCCATTAACAACACATAATTACCACACATGGAAACCAAGAATGGAAACAATAATTAAGCGAGAAAGGATTATGGGCTTTAACTTCTAAAGAACAACTAGTTTTCACTAGAGAATATGAGACATTTCAGTACTAGTGCAAATTTAAAGAGTGTATGGGTTTGATAGGAACTTATGTAAGTGACAGCATTTTATTTCATTTGGAAAAGTGTGACTCTCCTTTCAAAATATGGGAGAAATTGGAGGATTTATTTGGTAAGGTGTATCATATGAGAGCCATGGAACTTGAAATTGAGATCACCTCTCTTAATCCTGAAGATTTTCCAACAATTATAGACTATCTTACCAAGTTCAAGCATTTATTGACACAGTTGAAGGGGAGTGGAAGAGATAAGAAAGATGAAGAGTGTGTTTACTTGATTCTATCCAAGTTGAGAGGACCATTCCAAATTTTTTCTTCTACCTTTTTCTCTAGCATGGATGCCTTAGGTGATACCTTCAAAATGCCTAACTTAGAAACATTTTGTGAAAGACTTACTAGGAAGAATCCAAATTATCTCACCTTGAGTCTTCCACCTCTCAAAAGGCATTAGTTGCATCTAATCCTAAGGGCAAGGGAAAACCAAATAGTAAAACCAAATCCACACCTTCTCCATCTCAAAATGGTCCTAAACCCAAAGAAAATAACTCAAAACCCAAGGAGTCTTCTAAATCCAAGAATAAGTCTAGCCGTTCATGCTCTTTTTGTGGGGGTAGTAATCATGAAGAAAATAGGTGTTATAAGCGAATGCAAGCCTTAGAGGATATAGTTAAGAAACACAAAATTTCTATCTCAACTCCACCTCCTTCTAATCAGCACGGAAAAACACTTAATGTTGTTGGAAGATCTCAGTCACCACTTGCAGATAATTGGATTATAGATTCCGGTGCTTCTCATCACATGACTTCTTCCAAGGAGTCTTTTGTTTCTCTAGGTTTGAGTTCTACTTCCAAAATTGAGGTTGGAGATTCTTCCTTTCTTTGTTGAGGGAAAAGGTCATATCTGACTTGATGGTGGCAATATCCAAGATGCACTATATGTTCCTAACATCACTACAAATTTACTTTTTGTATATCAAATTTGTCATTTTGGTCAAGGGAAAATAGTGACTTTTACACCACATGGGGCAGAAGTAAGAACTTTGTTGGAGCCTTATTCACTTGTTGCTCAAGGTATTGTTGATCATAGTTCAAGACTATATCACTTTGAGGGTTTTGATGACACTTCTTCTATAGGGACAAGATTGGTTTCTCATTTAGATTCAGAGAGTAAGCTTTGGCATGAAAGATTTGGACATCTCAATTACAAATATTTGAAGGAGTTGAGCACTCATGGTATGGTAGATGGTCTTCCTAGAGTTTCTTGTCTTGAGGGAGTTTTTCATAGTTGTGCATTAGGGAAACAACACCAAGATCCTTTTCCTAAGAATTTGTCTAAGAGAGCTTCTTCACCACTTGAGCTTATGCATAGTGACTTGATGGTTTTTCCTACCCCATCTTTCAATGGAGCTAAGTATGCACTTACATTTATTGATAATTTCTCGAGGCGTACTTGGGTTTATTTTCTCAAGTACAAAAGTGATGTTTTTCACACTTCAAAGTCTTAAGGCTTTGGTTGAGAAACAATCTTCTAGTAGCATAAAGAACCTTCGCACTTGCGATAATGGGGGAGTACTTCAACAATGAGTTTTCTGAATTTTTGGCAACTCAAGGCATTATTCAAACATTTGCATTCCTCATACTCCACAACAAAATGGATTATCGAGAAAGGAAGAATAGAACTTTGAAGGAAATGGCTAAGCGATGATGCATTCTAGAGATATAGCTCCTATCTATTAGGCGAAGTAGTTAATTTTGCTAACTATATTCAGAATCACACACCACATAGAGCACTTGAGCATTTGACTCCAGAGGAAGCTCGGTCCAACACTAAGCCAAATGTATCATTTTTTTAGTCTTTGGGAGCCGTGATTAAGCCTTTGTGCCAAAGAAGAAAAGGAAAGCTTTGGATAAGATGAGTAAACCCTTGATCTTTGTAGGGTATTGTGAGAACATGAGAGCTTATCGTCTTTTAGATCCCGATACACATGATGTTCTTTTTGAACACATGTTCGAGTTTAATGAGCATTTCACTCCTTGTGATTATTCATCTTCTTCCATTCCTTCTTCTTCTTCATCTCATCTTGAGGATCCTTTCTTTGAGGAGATTGATGAGGAGGTTATAGATGTCATTGAGGATCTTATTCCCATTGATGTTGTCACTATGCCTAAGTGGGCTCGTACTATAGTTTTTAAGGCAACACCTTTCATAAAGGATCTTCCACCCACTAGGCATCATCACGCACATTCTACAGGTTCTGGACTTTTATGTCAGGTAGTTTCTGAGGATCCACAGTCTTTTTTAAAGGATACCGGAGTGGGATGATGTGATGGCAACTGAGTATTCTTCTTTGATGAAGAATCATACTTGGGATTTGGTATCTCTTCCTAAAGGAAGAAATATGGTTAGGTGTAAGTGGGTATACCAAACCAAATACGCAGATGATGGGTCCATTGACAAGTATAAGGCTCGTCTTGTTACAAAGGGTTTTTCACAAGTTGAAGGTATTTATTACTCTAAGACTTTTGCACATGTTTCCAAGATGGATTATATACGCCTCATACTTGCTTATTCTTTGCATCACGGGGGTGGCCCGTATACCAGATGGACGTGAAGAGTGTCTTCTTACATGGAGATCTACAAGAGGAAATATATATGGAGCAGCCAGACTGGATTTGTTCAGGATTCTTCTCTTGTTTGTCGGCTCCGAAGGTCTCTCTATAGTCTCAAACAAGCCCCTCGAGCTTGGTATGAGAAGATGGATTCTTTTCTTCTATCTATTGGTTTTGTTTGTTGCCACTCCGATCATACAGTGTATCTCCAGCATGTCGGTGAGGATATTGTGATACTTGTCTTATATGTTGATGATCTGTTACTTATTGGTAGCTCTTCTTCCCACATTCAGAGTATTTAGAGGGCTCTTTCTACATAGTTTGACATGACAAGATCTTGGGCTATTGCATTATTTTCTTGGTTTGCAGATTTCTCAGATAGATTTAGGGATTCATTTGAGTCAACAAAAGTACACCCATGATCTTCTTAGGCACTTTGATATGGTTGATTTTAAGCCAAGTCCATCTCCTTTTCAGTCTGGAGTTACTCTTACATCCACATGTACCACACCACTTTGTGATCCTACATTGTATAGGCAGTTGGTTGGGAGTCTCGTGTACTTGACCCATACTCGCCATGATATTTCATTTGTAGTAGGGCTTGTATCTCGGTTTGCACATTCTCCTCATAGTAGTCACTGGAAGGCTTCTAAAAGGATTGTGTGATATTTGCATGGGCACTTCCCACTTTGGCCTACACTACACAGGGGCTCTACTTAGTTGGTTGGGTATATAGATTGATTGGGTAGGTTCTATTGATGACAGGCATTCCACTTATGGCTATATTTTCTGTCTTGGTTCTTCTCAAGTTTCTTGGGCATGCAAAAAGCAACAATGAGCTATTTCACTTTCATCTTGAGCTAGAGTACAGGGCAGTGATTTGGCACAGTAGTCAAAGAGATTCTTTAGCTTCGCGATTATTGTGAGTTGGATTCCCACAGGATTCACCGAATGTACTTTGGTGTGATAACCAAAGTGCAATTCACATTTCTCATAACCCAATTGAGCACCAACGGACCAAGCATATTGAGATACACATCCACTTCATTCGTCAGCACATTCAGGATGGAGTTCTTTGTTTGGAGTACATTTCAACTTAGCAGTAGGTTGCGGACATCTGTACGAAGCCTTTTACATCACCTCACTACCTTTACATGGAATGCTTGGGGTTTGAAGTTATTCTTGGGGGGTGTTCAAGAGAACATCTTCCTTCTTCTTCTTCTTCTTTCTCCTTCCTTCTAGCAGGATTCTCTCCTTCTTTTGGTTCGAGATTTCTTCATGGATATATTGTACATGAGTACCTCATCAGGGCTAGTTGTCGGGACTCATATTGTGGACATGCCACTTCTATTTTGGCCCCTAACTTCACTTGAGGGGGTGTTAGAGTAGGTATTTACCTTAGCTCATGTTCACCTAGGTACATTATTGTATTTATCATCACCCACTTATGTGTGTGGATATTTCTTTTTATTTATTTAGATATTAGGAGATATTATCTAGTTGTTAGGTATAGTTCTTTCCTTGATCTATGGTATTGACTAGATCCTTGATGTCTAGTTCTCTCATAAATATATAGACTTGAATATTTCTTTGATGACTAGTTCTTTCATTAATACTCCTTTCATTGAATTTATCAAGTGCATACACACCTATGCATATTCTATTGCCCTAGTCAGATTTGATGGATTCATACATTGGTCCTTGCTTTAGATCTACATCCACTTTGATTTGCATTTAGCTTGTATTCACCTACATGTGTACAATGACCTTCCAATCCTTCATTCCCCTATCTAATTAACTACAGTGACTTCACATGTAGTTTCGCTATCATCATACCCAGGTGTCAATCATACCTACGTGCATCAACTCTACATAGTCGTCCTTCATTGATCCTCGTGGCAAGTTTTATTCAAATTTGATTTAAATTCATTTGTTTTGGATCCTCTTTGCACTCTCGTTAAGACTCACTAGTGCTCTGAAATGGAAGAATAACATTTCCACACGTGGTCTCCACTCACCTCTCTTCGCTGGCAGATTTGACCATACGTTAACAATTTAAGCAAAAGGGACGTGTGATTTCTTTTGATTTGTTCCTGATATGTTCGTTACCATGGGATTGGCCAACACTTGGCATTCAATCACCTTCATATGAATTTCCATTGAATATGGTCGATTATACATTACCTGTTGAACTGGTTTGTAAGTTATAATCTTCATACGGTTCACATTTATACATTATATTAATAGTTGTTTTGGTTAATACCTATTATTACTATATGGTCAATAGGTTGTATGTAGCTTATTACCATAATTTGTTATTAGGTCTATAGGATACACATTTTAATGGGGTTTGTATAGTGTTTCAATATAGTTCCATTGTTAAAGTTGAGTCAGTCTGTCATTATTATTGTCACTTTGTTCAAATTTTCATCAATGTCTTGTCATTCATTATAAAGTCCCATGTTATCCATTCAATGTGTGTCGTAAAAATTTTAAATGTTAGTGTCAATAATAGAGTTATCAATATTTTTATTGTCTTGTTACTATCAAAAGTTGTAAAAAAAAAAAAAAATTACCTCACGGACACATTTTTTTGGAATGTGACGTCCACCTTATGGGGGTGAATTGTTCAAAGAGCCTTAAAGTAAAATCAAGCTGAGTTAGCAACCTTTCACTGGAGGTTAGAGGCAACGGAGGAAGGAGTTCAATCGGCAACCTCTCGTCGGTCACCTACGTTGGGGTTGCATCGAGGTTTGGTGGTACTTTTTGTTGTGTGTTTGCCACTAGTGTGGTATGGTTTGTAGTGTTCTTGTTTTCAATAAGTGGAAATTTCATATTGAGGGGGCAACATGATCCAATGTTTCATTTCTAGTTTTTAGTTTGTATTGTGTGAGCAACATATTTTCCTATGTTATTCCCTGTAATGAGATGTGATGAGGGTTGATAATAGTACTTGGCACATCATTATGTGGTTGTAGGTAAACCACTTGAAAACCTTCATTTTTGGTTTGTGGTAAACCAATTGTAAAACCACCATTCTTGGTTGTTGGTAAACCATTCACAAAACCATCACCTTGTGGTTTGTGGTAAACTAATTGCAAAACCACCATTCTCGGTTTTTGGTCAACCATTTGCAAAACCATCCTTGAGGTTTGTGATCATCCTATGAAAATCACCAGATCATGAGCAAGTGAAAGTACAAAGCAAGTTTTCCCATGTTCACACTAAGGGGGAATGTTAGGAATATTATGTTAGTGCTCCTTGGTTGATTAATATTAATGTGTGAGAAATTATATTATCTATGATAATATAATATTGTATTGTTAATGGGGTTATAACAACCCACGTAAATAGGTTGAGGGAGTTAGAGGAGTTGCAACAACCTCCTAAAATATAGGAAGTTCATTTCCTATATATATTTGTAAGCTTCATATTATTGAGTATAGGAGAATACTAAATATCATTCTAGATTATTTTTTTCTATATCTCTGATCATTTTGTAAATCTCATGTAGCACTTTCATCCTAAATCTAGAGTAAGGAAATTACATTATGCAAGAAGGTTACCATCCCGCATAATCATGTTAGATGATGATTACCCTGAATCGAGGATGCCATAAATGACATTTTGTGGCTGTATATGAATAATTTCAAGAAGAATATGGGAACCACTCCACTATAGAAGAACAATATGAGAAACCAACCAAAAGGGTGTATAGATTAAGTTGTGCAGCGTCCTATCGCACATTACTAAAATATTCAGGGTTTGGGGATCTAGAAGGATATCTAGAACAAATGGTGTGAATACTTCCTAACGAAGCAAATCATATGGAAACACTAGATGACACTCTCACAATCAATGCTACAAAATATATCCCATTAGAACTCCCTAGTTACATTACAAGAGACAAGATATCTAGAAAGTTAAGGATATTATGCATCCATACCGGAGTATACAGGAGAAGGAGATCCACAAAATCACATTCGGGTATGTGAAATACATTGGCAGATATGTGGAGAAAATTCTCCCTTAGTATGGACTAAACTATTTTTATGGACACTATGACCTCTACCTAGGTCATGGTATATGCATCAAGAAACCAGACAAAAAACAACAAAATTGGGATCAAGTGGTGAAAAAATTCAGCCAAACCTTTAAACAGGATGCGAGACTTAAATACACTACGGGAACTCCAAAGGATAAGAACCTTTCTACTCTTAAGTCCAAAAGATACCACAGATTAATTTTCACAACATAAATCAACCCCACAAGAGGAGCAAACACGCAAATAAGAATAACCAATAAAGTTCAAAGAAATGGCATATTGTTTTATAGTAGAGAAGCAAGAAATAGAAGATAAACCTAAAAATTCAAATATAGAATAGTGGAAGGAGAAAGGAAGTACTATAAACTAAGATATAAGAAGAAAAGTATTTCTACCAACCTCAAAAATTGATAAACGAAAACAATGAAATAAATGGAGAAGAATTTTTTTCAAAAATAGGAGATTACTGGTTAGAAGAAGATGTAGCCAAGGTGGTAGAATTACTTCAAGAAATTCAAGATATATTCTCTAAAGACTTAAAGGAACTACACATAATTCAAGAAGTGGGAAAAATGAAAATAAAGATCAAGTATGGGATTAAACCTCTCGAAGAAGAGACCTACATACTAAACCCCAACTTAAAAGTAAAGGTCAAAACTGAGATAGATAAGATGTTGAACGCAGGAATAATCAAGCCAGTTGATGATGTTGAATGGATAAGCCCTATGGTAGTCCAAAATAAGAAAACGGTGAAATTAGAATTTTTGTGGACTATAGAGAATTGAACAAAGCATGTGTGCATGACCCATTCCCTACTCCATTCATAGAAGAGGTTCTAGAAAATATAGCAGGAAGAGAGGTTTATTCATTCATTGATGGGTTTTCTAGCTACCATCAAGTTTGGATTGCTCTTGAATATCAACCTAAAACCACATTTGCTACAAAATGGGGATCTTTCATGTACATTGTGATGTCATTTGTATTGAATAATGCACCCCTTTTATAGAATCATGATCAATACATTTAAAGAGTTTATCCATGATTTTCTAGAGGTCTATTTAGATGATTGGACAATCTATGGCTTATTGAAAAATCATATACAAGTCCTAAGACTCATGTTTCAGAGATGCAGATCCCTTCATATATCATTGAATTTGAAGAAATGTATTTTTGACTCCATTTGGCATGTTATTGGGCCACATAATTTGTAATGAAGGACTCTTGATAGACCGGTTAAAACTTATGTAATTGTAACACTACCACCTCAAAGACACAAAAAGAGGTAAAAATAATATTGGGATGTATTGGATACCATATAAAATTCATAAGAAATTATGCAGAGATTAGTGCACCATTAGAAAGATCTCCTCAAGAAAAGAACTAACAAACAAATAGAATGGACTAAAGTGTGTGTTGAAGATTTTAAGATCCTTAAAGACAAAATTATACATGCACCCATTTTAATATTCCCAGATTGGAAATTTCCCTTTTATGTGCATGTAGATGCATCAAGCATTGCTATTGGGGTAGTATTGGCACAACCAAGAGAGAAGATGGATCACCCCATAGATTTTGTAAGCCACAAGTTAGATAAAAGCAGAATAAAATTACTCTACCACGAAAGAGAAGCATTAAGCATGGTGTATGCATTACAAAAATTCAGACATTATCTTTTAGCTACACCATTTTTCTTTTATACAAACCATGAGCCTTTGAAGTATTTGTTGAATAGGCTAGTATTACAAGGAAGAATATGTCGGTGGTTGATGTTATTTTAAGAGTTTGATTTTACTATCTTGGTTAAACCGAGAAAACTAAATAATGGGCCAAATTATTTATCCATAATTAAAACAAGAGAAGATGAAGAGTCTATTGATGATGATTTTCAGGTGCCCATCAATTCATAATTGAGGTTATCCCTAAGGTGTTTGATGAAATATCCTAATTATTAACAATTGGAGAATTTCTTGCTGAGTATACAAAACCAAAAGGAGGAATTTGCTAAACAGAGCCTTCCCCTTTACTCTAATTCAAGGAAAATTATACAAGAAATGACAAGATGAATTCCTTATAAGGGTGGTCCTAGAACATGAATGGAATAATATCCTCCTATAATCACATGGAGTAGCGGGGAGGCCATAATGGAGGAGAAGAAACAACAAGGAAAATAATGATGGTAGGATTATGGTGGCCCACATTATTCAAGAGATGCACATAAGCATGTTAGGTCTTGTGATATATGTCATAGGTAGGAAAACTAAATGCAAGAGATGAAATGCCCCTAAGACATGCATTAGCATTAGCCCCATTTGAGAAATGGGCCATATATTTCATTGGACCCATCAAACCAGGTGCAAGACATTCTTAGGCCATATTTATTATCACAGGTACAAAGTACCTCACAAGATGGGAAGAGGCCACTCCTACAAAATATTGCATTGTAAAAACATCGGCCAAATTTATCTATGAGAATATCATTACTAGATTTGGATGTCCCCTAAGCATTACAAGTGATCAATGAAAACATTTTGTTAATGCTATTATCAAAGAGTTCTAGAAATTTCTTAATATATCATAACAGAAGTACACCATACCACCCTCAAGAAAATGGGACAGTTTAACATTTAATAAGGTATTGGAAAAATTACTTACAAAGATATGTTCACTACAAAAAGTATATTGGGACTTAAAGATACCAACAGCATGACATTATGGGCGTATACCAAATACCTATAAAAGGCTTACAAAATATTCCCCATTCTAATTGGTATATGGGATTGAAGCCGTGTACCCATGGAATTTATACTTCCAATTCTTAGGGTGGAAATATCTTTTAGGATAAATGAAGATCCTTCAGTGCATGAAAGGCTAATTGAACTAGAAAAATTAGATGAGAAAAGATTCATATCCTCTTACAATCAAACTCAAGTAAAAACACAGGCAGAAAGCATGGCATGATAGACACATAAAGAAAAAAGGAGTTTGATATAGGGGATCAGGTCCTACTATATGAAAACAAAGTGGAAAAATCATGGAAGTTTAAAATTTAGATGGTTAGGCCATATATTCATCAAATACATGCTATCATTGGAGAACCACCAAACTCCAAACTCTGCAATACAAAGAAGTTTCGGGCTATATCAATGGAGCGCGGCTAAAGAAATATCATACCATGGAACTAAAAAGATGATAAAAAAAAGAAATATTACACCATGAACTAAAAAGATGAAAAAAATACGTCGAAAACTAGAAATTAGGTGGATAGGATGATGAGGAGGATGAAAACCCACAAGGGCACCCTCTCTCTACCAAAAACAAACAAGAAACAAAAAGAAGATGATAGAAGAAGTAAGGAAATAAATGAATAAGGAAAAAGTACAGAAAAGAAAAAAAAAATACAAAAACATAGCATATAAACAAAAAGATAAATCTACAAAATAAGGAAAAGGGAGGAACAATCAGAAGAAAGAAAAAATCCGCACAACAAGGAAAATTTATGGAGGAAGGATACCCCGGAAAATGGAGAAGTTGCAGGAGGAAAAAAACCCACGTGTAACAAACAAAAACCCACGGAGGAAGAGATACTCGTGCAATAAATGAAATTTTTTGAGGAAGAGATACCCATGCATGAAAAAGCCATGAGGGGAAGAAATACGTGTAGAGATAAAGGAAAATTCATGAAAAAGGAAAAAATGAAAAAAAAAAAAGCCATGAAAACAAAGAAAAAACCGTAGAAAAAACCGAAAAAGTAGAACAAGACAATCACCCATGGAAACAGTAAAAACTACATAATGAAGGAAAATTTATGGAACACGGGAAAGGAAAAAAAGGAAAATCCAACACTAACAAAAGCTAAGAAAAAGGAAGAAAACTGCGTGGATCAAAAAGCATACAAACAAATCCCACACAAAAAAGAATATACTTTCCGCCTTCAAAGATAATAAATGCGGTAGGTGATAACATAAAGGTATAAAATCATAAGCTAAGGAAGAAACAATTCACAAAAGTAAAATACCTAAGGAAAGAAGTGAAGTGTGAAACAAGAAGAGTAAGGAAGCTAGGGCATAGGCCAAACAAAATATGAGAAAAATGGTGACTCCCACCATGGTTAAACAAAAAAGATCTCCCAAAACCAAAATTTTAAAAAATTCAATTAAATCTACCAAGCATGATCCAATGGGAGTGTTTTCACACATTCCTTTTAAATTCACACATGCATGCCAACATATTTAAAAATATATACACTTGACAATTACAGAGTATGATCACACTAGATTGGATATTGATATACATAATTGCTACTTTAGCGAGAATCCAACTACATGAGAGATATGGAATAAAAGAAGAATGCAAAGTTATAGCCGAATTTGAATTGGATGCATGGAACAGAATTCCCTATTTGCTAGGAAAATAATGCAATTAGGATTCTTCTCATTCACCTACACAATCAAATGACTTTACCTCGATAACCCTATCAAATCAATGCAACAATGTTGCTAAATGGTTACAAGATTACTAGTGGGGCACTCAACGCTCACAAAGAAAAATATGTCGATGAAAATAACTACGTGATTGATGGATGTCACAATGTCAAAAGAGAGATGCAATTGGCGACATCAAGAATCATACTTTGAGGTATTCCTCTAAGGCCATATGTTTGAAAATTTATCATACTAATAGAGAAGATGGTGCACATGGGTTAAGTTCCCAAATTTCCCTAGACATGGTGACCTCCCATTTTGAGTACAATTTATGTGAAGGTGTTAGCTACCTAATTTCATGAAAACACTAGAAAATTAAGGAGGGGAAACACACATTCTCTTATGGGTCCATTTTATTATGCTAGCCATGTACTTCACAAATACCCTCCCAGCTAGAACAAAACCAATACAATGGAGACAAGATACACCAATTACAGATAAAAATTTTAATCACATGAATACTATGAATCAAGTACAACAAATTACATACCTTATAGGATGGATAGAAAATATAAGGAAAATAGTGGCTAATATATCTAGGATCTCAGAACAAACAATGGCCAATTTTGAAAATGAAGTGGTCTTTATTGTGGACATTGACTATATCTTCATAAGACCCTTCATTTCATGGGTTGCACATATAGCTCCATTACCTTATGAGGCATTAGATGAACTAGTAGCTACAACAATTCAAGCAATAAGAAACCTCCCAGTGGACCCTAGAAAACTAGTACCTCCCAACATTAATGATGTGATTGAAGAAACATGGGAGGAATTAAATAAATACCCAGAGGAACATGGCCAAGGAGAAACAAGTAATACAAGGGCCAAAAACTTATAAAATAAGAGATAAGAAAGAAAAATATTCTCCACAACCAGCTATTAAATGCCAAAAGACAATGGATATAAATAAAATGCTAAAAGAATCAGAAATCAGTGAAGAAGAAGAAGAAGAATCGGAGAGAAGAACCTATGGACAAATATCAGATTTAGGGGAAGAAGAAACTCCATCTTCTCCACTCTCACCTCCAGCCACAACACAAGACAAGAACCAGGTCCATAATTCACTGAGGATGTTGAATCTTGGGAAGATTCACAATTATCTTGCACTTCCTATAGATTCTACAAACATGTTTAACCCCTACCATAATTTCACAAGTAGCCCAACAATATGAGGTGGGCACAACCACAGAACATGTGTCTATAATGGAGGCTATAATTCATTACATGAAGATATTTGCATTGGTAATAGAAGACATCATCCATCTCCTTCCCCGTGAACTTTAAAAGAAATACAAGCCAAGTAGACATGGAGGAAGAAACAATCTAGAATATTTTGGGAAGGAACTCAAACAGTTAAAAAAAAGAATAAGAAAACCATTCAAAGATAAAAACCACATTGAGGAGATAGAATAATTGATACGGTTAACTAAAAAAAAGTATAAATAAAAAAGAGGATGAGGTAAGAAAAAAAAAGAATACAAGAAGAAAGAGAAAACAAGAGGAGGAATGAGGAGGAGGATGAGAAAAAAAAAGAAAGAAAAACAAAAAAAAGAAAAGAAATAAGAAGAAACTAATAGAAAAAGAAAAAAAAAAGAAGAAGATAAAGAAAGAAGAGGAGAAGAAATAAAAAGAAGATGGAAAAAGAAGAGAGCAAGAAAGAAAAAGAAGAAAAAAAAAGAAGAAAGAGGAGAAAAATAAAGGAGGAAGAAGAGAGAAATAATGAGGAGGAGAAAAAAGAAGAAGAAGAGAAGAAAAGAAAAGAGAAGAGGAAGAAAGAAGAAAAAAAAAGAAGAAGAAGAAAAAGAAAGAGGAGGAGAAGAAGAAAAAAAAGAAGAAAGGAAGAAGAAGAAGGATGAAGGAGAAGAAGAAGAAGAGTAGAAGAAGAGAGGAAGAAGAGAAGAAGAAGAGATCAAAAGAAGAAGAAGGGAAGAAAAGAAGGAGGAAGATAAAAATGAAAAGAAGGTCATAAGAACTAAAATAAAAGAAAAGGAGGATAAGGAAAGGAAGTGTAAACTACAGGAAAAAGCTCATATTACAACCATAGAAACAATTGAAGCACCCCTCAAGATAGTGTCATCATATCACTCTCTGCGGGATTCATTGGCTAAGATAAAACAAACACTCAGAGAGAGAAGACAACAGATAACCATATAACTATTACAACTAAGGGTAGTAGTAGAGCAGAACAAGAAGGATATACAAGTACATTTACACACAAGCTCTCACCCATAAAAAAGTATACATGTATTCAACTATTAGAACAAAGCATCAAACAAACATGATTGGATGTAGAGGTGCGTCGACATGGAGGAGGAAATGAATAAAATATATTGACATCTATAAAAATATCCAAACCCAATCCAAGATTGATTTAGCCTTCCGGTAATAGAAACAAGCGGATGAACAAGCACAAAGGAAATTATAATGATAAGTGCCACATTCCAAGAAAATGAAAATAAAAAAATATAGTAGAGGTAGTACAAGAATATAAGGAGAAAATCATACAACCTCAAGCAATAGAAAATCAAAGAAGGTGGAAGGATACATGTAGACATCCCTCATAAAATTTGAGACAAAAGTTACAAATTTCATGGCATACTATGCCTACACCATGGGTTGGTTAGGCTTAACTCAAGAGAAGATAAGGGGAATTTGATAAATTGGAACAACAACTAAATAAAGAGCCCATCGAATATGACATAACCATAGATGCAAATGATTCTTAATGAAGAAAAACAGAGCTTCTTGAGAAATACCATATCAAAAAAACAATAGTGGCGAAGAAAATCCAATATGAAAGAATATAGTACCATAATGGAGAGACCTTGTGAGAATGCAACAAGAGTTGATGCAAGCTCCAAAGAGAAAAGATACAACCAACTCCAAGTAAATCAATTGCCTATAGACATTCTTCTACTTGCTCAAGAAAATACTCAACTACATGTATGGATGCAAGAAATCAAAGAGCATTTAGAGTAGTGGTATCAATTTGAGAAGAATATTATTAATAAGTATGCAAAGTATATTCCTCAAACTACTACATAAGGAGAAAAAAGAGGAAATTTTGGGAAGCCATTATTTCCTGTAAATCCATTTGGGCTAGTCGAGTGGGGAACACTTCCTTACGCCATGCATCTAAGTTTCTAGTAAGTTGATGCTTTGGTTTTCCAAAAGGTACAACACTAAAGATAGAATAATTTTTACTAGATAGAAATACTTCACAATTTTTCAAAGAAGACATGGTTCTTCATCTTTTTGTTGTCTTAAGAATGAGACAACGTTGAAGTCTGAGGATGATGTCGAATGAGGTTCTTCATCGATTTTGAAGACAACCCACGAGTAAATGAAAAACCGTGAGACACGAGGAGAAGCCGTGGATAGAAGAAAAATTTTCAAAGATTGAATAAACACACGAAAGATTGTAAAATCAATCGAAAACTATGGAAAGCCATGAAGCCTATCTAGAGTCACGATACGAAGAAGACTAGAATCATAGGGTGTGGTGTAAGATAGTGAGTCATGACCAAAAGAAGTGTATTTTGGATAATTTTGTAAGAAAGTATATTTATTATACCTAATCAAAAGAATATATGTGTAGAAGTGCAGTATGTTGTATTTGTGGAATGAAGAAAATATAGAGGGTGTATAATAAAAAGAAGAGAAATTGAAATATATGAGGAATATATGATAATTGTGTAAGAGAATAATGTAATATTTCTTGAGAAATGAATAAATATTGATGGTTGATGTGATGAGTATAATTTGTTAT